>NW_019059605.1:3021552-3082085 GCF_000696155.1 Zootermopsis nevadensis | reverse complement strand
CCTGTTGCCCATACTGTGATGCCTGCTGGTAGTTCCATGGGCCACCAGACATTGCATCACTGTTCATCTGGTGACTTGCATTCAATGGTGACTTTGTTGCTGGTGTGTACCATTTATACTGTGGTTGCTGAGACTGATGCACTTGCTATAAGTAAAATCAAAAAGAATCTTAAGTTCATTCTTATATTAGTATACAATATGAAAGGTTTTTAATATAAATCAGAATAATGTAAGAAAATAATATGATTTCTTTCATATTTTCTTTTTAGTGATTTATATCAAAGAAAGATAGCTGTCTTCTAGGTTGTAGCATTGTGTAGTTTGGTTAGTCTGGTAAACTTCTATGAGACTGCATGGTGCTACCGCACATAAGACAGCCATCTTCTTACTCAGTGCTGCGAAAAACTAAAATCCTGTGCGTGTGAGTGTGTGTGTGTGCATACATTATTAGGATGACCAAATAAAGTAGGATATGATGCATGGGGCATGCAGCACACATGAAATGAGTACAAAATTTTGGTTTAAAAACCTGAAGGAAAATGACCACTCAGAAGATGAAGGCATAGATGGGATAATATTAAAAAGTATGTTAAAGACAAAAGATTTGGGGGTATGGATTGGATTCATATGCCTCAAGACAGGGACCAGAGTTTAAATCTTGTTATCATGGTAATGAACCTTCGAGTTTCATAAAAGGCAAGGAATTCCTGACTAGCCAAGCAGTTTTTATTAGCTTCTTCAGAAGGGTTCTGCTCCATGGGATTAATCAGTTAATTAGTTAATGGTCTTACTGATATATCAATTAGGCAACCCTATTTACAAGCAGGTTATGTTTTTATGAAAAAATAGAATAAACACTTTCCTTTTAACAGACATACCTTCACATTAAGACACATATTTGCTTAAACCCACATAAATCTACACAAATATGCTTACATCAGTAGGAGGACCTGAATGATGTGTGGGTCTGTTATACTGATGAGCGCTGTATGCAACTCCCTGCTGTCCTGAAACTTCTTTCTTTGCACTGAACCAAGGATGATTGTTTGCAGTGGGGGCAGACATTAGGAAGCATTTGCCTGCAGCCTGGAAAGAAACATATAATGCACTAAACAATAAGTGAAAGAACAATGTGTTACAACATATAAGATAATCTCCAGCAACAATGTTGCTCTCATAGAAGCTGAAGTTCATTGTTTCATCATTTCAATCTAGTATAACATCAAACACATTGCAAAGCACTCATGGGTCTAACATCAAAATATTGACTTTGGTTTCTAAAATGTGAGTTCTTAATTACCATTCAAGGCAACGAAATGCCTATGTTTAATCACAATTGAATAAAAGGATGTGGAGCATACACACACATTTTCATGAATTCTCAGACCAGAAACACAAACGTATTTGTCATAATGAAGACCCATTTAAGCCACCTTGACTACCTGTATGTTGATGACAGCTGTTTTCTGGAGTGTTGCACTTCGTAATGACAGATACTGACCAACATTTCAGAGAAGCTTACAGTCTCCATCATTATTAGGCCCTATGAAATGACCAGTATCTACCAAACTACAGGACACAACAACCCAGAAAACACCTCCTTCCATATTTGCTGCTGTGAAAACCTGAAATCTCACTACTACCAATATATTATTTGTATCGCTGAACAAAAATAAAAGCAAATGACAGTTGCATCGTATTTGCTTGTCGCAAAGTCAATGTCAAACTTCACTTCTTCACATTTATAATAATTTCCCCATCATCAACAGTTCTTTTAACACGAGACCGATCACGATAATTTTTACACGATCATTAATCCTATATTCATCCACTAAAAACAGTACAAATTATGTTTTTCGGGGCAAGAGAGTAAATTTCTTACAGGAAGTGAATTCCCAGATGGTTGGCTTCTTCACAAAAGTTTTATGGTGAACAATATACCAAAACTTGCCACAGCTTTTATAACAACCACTGACACGTATTTTAGATTTTATTGGGAGACCAAAGAATAATCATGTCTGTAAATGTAACTACCTAAACTCATTACATACTCACATCAAAACCAGAACACTCACGTCACCCAATCTACCTTGATTATTTGGCACAAAGATGAACGACGTTATTCGTACTGTCTGGGAAGAGAGCTCCCTATGATTGTTTATTTTAGAACATACCCAATTCAAATTGAAGGCCGTCGTACATTGTATTGACCGCAAGAAAATATAAAACATATCTCTCAAATCTTGTTTCTTGAATTGTTTAAAATAAAATAAGTCTATTACGATCCGCGAGATATTGGTATAACAAATTTTAACCTGACAAAATTTTCTCATTATGCCTATTCAGAATCTTATTGCCTATAATTGATGTATTTCAATTAATATTTTTCCTTGGAATATTGTAGGCAAAATTGATGTCCTCGTATAATTTTTTAGTGATTTTGGCACAGCAATTGTGTTTTTGATTGATGAATTACCGTTACGGTGTATTCTGTTGTCAATTTGTATTTATTCCTCAGACAGTGGCCTTCTTGCGTTGATGAAATAAATACGAATGATGTTAACACACGGAACCTGTTCGTGTGATACATCACTTGCACAATAAAATAACTAAGACAACGTTTTATGCAGGTCCAAGTGCAAGTAACGTACAAAAGCTGAAAAAGCTGAATACAAATATCAATCACCTAAGCTTATTTTTCGCTGAGGATTTCCCAGCAGTAAGCGATGGAAGTAAGGCCGACGCACACTACATCGAAGCGAACCGAACCAGTAAAAATACTTCCCGATCTTATTTTCTGAAATGTTTCGCAACGGAAAACTCAATTCAGATCTGCGAGGTATTGTTGGATACCCAGCCTCAATCACATGCTCCCAAATTGATAATAGAGGCCCCATTTATTAACCATTTGATTCCGAAGCTCGTCTAAATATCATTGGAAAAATTCAGTCCGTACCGCACAGAAAACACTACACTTCACCATTACAAAGATCAACCGGTTAATGCATTTAAAGGATATTGTCACTCTTTACCCTGAGAATCAAACGAATCCGACAAATGCATAACGAAAAGCTACTGACTGTTAAAGCAGGCAAGTGATATATATATATATATATATACACTTGCCACCAGGCTTTCAAAGGTTTAAACAATTTCATCAAGAACTTCAGCTACTAACATGTCTTATTGCTTTAGAAATTCGAATCTCACGCTGTTTAACGGAATTCTTTTATTATAAATGATGCCGTAAACAAACAGAAGTCAATGGAATAAAAAATTGAATTTGTGTTAGAAAGAAGACAAGCCTAATTCTCTTCCAAGAGTTCATAAATATAAATGAAAACCTGTAAATGTTACAAGCAATAATAATAAATAGGATGCCCTTACCTCACTCATTCTTCAAGAGGAAGAGACCTCGATGTCCACCGGCAAAATAAAATGTGAAGAACAGTGTCAAGAATTTCTTAGTATAATAATTCACACAAGAAAAGTACTTTGGTTATTGTGAAAGACTTTTAAAAGCACAAAATTATCTCGCCTACAACACACTTCTCCTACAAGCGATTCACAGCTCAGCTCTTTCCATACTGACGAAAGCGCATTGTTGACGCCATCATACACTAATGAAATACAATACCGAGTAAAAAATTGACAGTGGAACCACGGTTCCGGAGAATTTGACGTAAATACGTCTATTTAATTTATATTTACGTCTCTGTAATGTAATGTAAAGTAGTGAAATGTAATGTTGACGACAGTAATATAACACAACAATGCCGAGTAAACAGATGACGTTTCCTAGGTAACATAACAATGCACGCAAGCTAACAATTGTTGTCAATTTGTTGATACGGATCTTACACATTTTCCTGTCGCTTTTTCGTTACACTTTTTTGCTCAATGACCCTTCCGTATAGACGTAGTTACGTCAACAAATGACGTAACAATTAGTAAAGGAATGGAGTACAATACAGTTTATTCAGTATATTATACTGCATGCATAAGAAATGAGCCTTACGGCATGCTCAGTCATTATTGCTGCAGGTGTGGTTTAGAAATTCCAATACTTCTTATTACATTATTGTACACGCAGGTGTTCATATAAAAGCTGACCATTGTCGTTCTATATTTAGACATTCTTTTGGTTAAAAAAATACAAAGAGAATTACTCAAAACTATAATTTGGTTACATTCCATCCTAACTGTAAAAAGCATAAATTAATATTAAATATTTTCTCTATAAGAAGGAAATAAATTTAAGAGTAAGGGCCATGAAGAAAATTTTACAATTTCATTTGCCTTTATTTAAAAATAACATCCGGTTTTAGTATACTTGCCCGGGCACTGTTGAGTCCATCCCTGGGTGAGAGAAAAATGTTTCCTTCGTTCGGTTCCCGGCAAAGAAGTTTATTGTTGTTCGGATAGTAAGCAGTAGGGAAGAATGGCGCTAAGGCAAATTTCGTTTGTCCCTGGGAAAGGATCTGATTAATTGAGGTCACAAACCCAAAAACATCAGTCAACAATGAGGCAACATCAGACTTCTGAAACCAGTTGTCATCATGCTGCCTGTATATAACCATCTAAAATCATTGTTTGAATCCCCCACACACATCCTGAAACCAACATCCTTATTGTTCAAGGCTGGAACCAACCAGATTCCCATTCTTAATTTGATCTACATTCTACAATGAGGAAGAAGGCAGCAAGTTCACTGATGTATGTGAAGTTGTGTAGTTCCATTACTTTCCAGGGTATAATACTGTGTCCAGGTTTCACAAATTGTTATACTTCCAATAAAGTCACATATGTCTTCTTGACAGTGCAGCACATGGCTTCGTGGCAATGCTTTTGATTTCTGGCAACTTTTTTGCTGTTGTCTGGCAGATACTTTCCATTCAAGGTGCTCAGAAGTAACTTTTCCACATACATACCACTTATATATTCCAATCTCTTCCACAATTTCACATGTAGTCATATTTATGTTAGCTACACTACAGGCCTCGACATGGTGAATGTTTTCGTAAGTGACAATAATACATACTATTACATTTCTTACATCATTAAGAACAGATTCAAACCTCCTGAGTCATGAGTAAACATTTTCCTTTTTACTGTAGACATAAATGTTAGCATTTGAAACATCCTCTGGGGTGAGAAAGTTAATGAAAAAGCTTTGTACTTGCTGCCCATCCACCTGTTCCTTTGTCTTGATCAGTGAAAACAATCAAATACTGAAATTCTTACTTCAATTCACTCGTGGCAATGAAAGAACAGAAAGGGATGCCAGCATGTCATTTTATTTCAACTGCAACAGGGCAAAACAGATAAAGAACCAGGTCCTGAAATTTAATGTACACTCATACAATTACAGAATCTTATTCATTTCATTTGATATGAAATATTATGTGCACAAGAATGTGTTTTAACCCATCAATCCATTACACATCTTACAGTAGTCAGTACATCAACTTGCACAGGCCTATATTCTGGACAGCCCACATCAAAAGATCCCGTGCTGTTTAAAATGATTAAAACCATTTTTAAAAATATAATTTTAAGGTGAGTTTAAAAAAACTATAACTATATTCTACATATATTAAGTACTTCAATTATACCCAAATGTTCTAACAGTTACATATACCAATATCCATACTTAAAACTAGTAACTTCACTACACCATTTTGCCAATAGTCAGTTTTGACATGTCTATGATCAAAAAGACTGTATTTAGCACCCACTTCCAATTAATCTAAAACATAACTGAAACTCTCATAATTTGTCACGTACCAGGAAAACAATACCTGTTACCTACAAAATGTAACCAGGATTGTTCAGGCTTGCTGAGAACACTTACTTATCCACTTCAGTCCTGGCTGACATAACAGAAGCAACACTGGAGATCATGTTATACAAATAAATAACAAGATAAATTTGCACCTGTGATCTGAGGTGTGATAAAAGATGTCCAAACTGAATGTTTTTCTTTATATTTGGTGGCTATTCCATGTTGTCATGGCATTGTTACAGTCTAGAAATGTTGTACATATTGTACATTGATATGTTAATATTTGCTTCTAATTTGTAACCAATCTAATATAACAGGTGTGAAGTATGTGATAATGCAGTCAGCACCTAAAATGAAGAAGACATACAAATATAATAAATGATGCAGACATTTAGAGATGCAACAAAACAAGCAATCTCACAAATTAAATTACTGAAACTGAAATTCAAATACAATATCAGTACATGATGCTTACAACAAAATAACTGCTTGCTGGGTTAAATTCTGAAATTGTTTTCCCAACAATTATACAAAAATTAAAAAGTGACATTTATAATTACCAATGCTATCAGATCTGACTTTTTTATATAGGAGGAAGAGCCATATGATTTGCGTGGCCTATTAAAGCATATAGTTCAAGATATTATGCCATTTATATTATTACCATTATATTTATTATATTTACGAGGCGCGTCCTCAAAGTAAGTTTTCCTGGTTCCGTTTACAGAAACAAAACACAATTTCATGTAAATATTTATTGCAACAGATACAGCAAGTGTCCAGCTATTTTTCAACATATTCGCCACCGGAATTGAGACATTTGTCATACCGTGGGACCAACTTTTGAATACCTGTGTCGTAGAAGTCTGCCGCCTGGGATTGGAACCACTGTGTGACAACCATCTCCGCCTCTCTTTCATTCTCAAAACGCTGACGCTGACGCTGACCGGACAGGAATTTCTTGAGGTGTAGGAAAAGATGGAAATCACTGGGAGCGAGGTCCGGGCTGTAGGGTGAATGATTAAACACCTCCCAGCTGAACTTCTGCAGGAGACTTGCTGTCCGTCGAGTCGTGTGCGGCCTAGCGTTATCACTGACCGCACTTCACAGTCGGCGGGGGCTGGAATAAGAACCTCCATCTTCAACAGCTGCAACGATGCTACTGTGAGAACGCGGGAAGTGCCGTTAGTGCATGCGCCATGCTACGTCATTGCTCTATCACGTACGCACAGTCGCTTCGCGCAATATAAGGTTTGCTAGCTGTGGGACGAGTGGGAAACTTACTTTGTGGATGCGCCTCGTATATTTTATAGAATAATCAAAGTTAAAAGTAACAAGTAGAGCCAAGGTTTACTCAGAATAATGCTAGACTCTCCAGCCTCTTACAAAGTAGACAACAAGTGTACACTAAAATTGCCAGAACACAAAGCTTCCTTCAAATATTAATGCCTAAGAATGAGTCACTACATCTTAACACAAATATGTGAATGCTGCACTTTAGAAAGTCTTCAGGTAGCAAATCTTTGCCATCCATAATAATACCTTACCAAAGAAATGTTAAAAAGCTAGTGATGCAAGTCTTGTTAGGGTAGAAGAGTCAATTAATAAGCAATTAAGCAAATATTACATTACCAGCTCTCCTCATTGAAAGTAAGATTTCTTCCAGAACTCCTCGAAGATCAATGGCACCAGCTTTAGCAGCATGGTATAGCATTGCATATTCACCAGATACCTGAAATTAAAGTAAGTCTTTGTCTTTGTCTATGTCTAATACCTCAAGGTATAGTCAAATGATGACCTTCATCTAGGCACAGGAGTAGAATCCATTTATGAGGTGGGAGCATAAACAGGGCAGAGTCTGTTACTCCCAATAATGACATAATGGGAATGATCGTCAGCAGAAAACATCATCAGATTAAAGTGGATTCTGAACCATGGTGAGGTCCTTACATTCCTCACACTCCCAATGTATAATCTTTGACTCAGGTAAAGTTCCAATCTATGAGCAGAAAAATCTGTAAACAGATCTGACTAATTAATTACTATTGTTCATTATAATAAATAAATATATGCATGTGTACTAAACATCTATGTTCTTTTACTATAATTTTTTTAATTACCTGAAGTCACCATACATACAATTATTTCCTTTAAATTAATTGTAAGTTCACTTTTGTTTAATGAATGATTTATAAAGAATACATCCCTCTTGTAATACGAAAAGCTGGTGTATAATAGGAAGTTCAGTACGCCACATAAAGAATCAAACAATTTCAAAGCCATTTTCAAGCACTGAGACAACTAAGTTAAGTAAAATGTAAATATAATATATCTGTCATATTTATGAGCATATTACACTGCTATCAAAAGTATTTTTGCTATAAGTGAGCTAAACATATGTCTAAGCCTTGTATGCATCCATTATGTCTAACATGATAACAGAAGAAGTCATGAGTAAGACTTGCAGGCCTGAGGTACAATTTCACCACTTTCCAGAATGATTGAGAATCACACCTAGCTAGCCCTACACTTTGATCCTCAGACGTCTCTACATAAGCCATTTTTCAACATCACCACCATTCAGTATATGATGTTTATTATTATTTAATTTTATTGACACAAAATTAAGGAATGAACTGACCTACCTGATACACAAACAATGGGTATTCTGGATGTGTATCTTTGGTTTGCTTGACAATATCAAGATATGAAAGTCCAGGCTTCACCATCAGCATATCACAACCTTCGGTTACATCTCGTAACTGAAAAAAACACACCAGAGACAATATGATGAAGTTTCACTTGTCTAATGCCCTACCAACAAGGCGGAGAAAGTTAAGAATGGCAAACATGACGTAATATTCCTGTAAAAATACACACACACATGCATGGTGATGACACTAACACAAAAAAAGTGCAGCAAAAATGACCATTATTGGAGACATATTCATTTATTAATTTTTTAATTAAATTTGTTTTATAGGAACACTAATGAAAATGACAACACAGAATGAATACCTGTGACTGTGTGACTGCAGATACTGGTGAGAACGCCAATTTTTTTATCATGCTTTAATTATTTGAATAATTTATGGGCTTTAAAATAATATAAGAAAAAATATATTTAATTAATTTCTGAGCCTGTCATAATGTAAATATGTTATTTATATTTAAATCTCCCAATGAGAAGCAGCATTTTAACCCAATATCATACCACTTAAATTCACTGTATTCTTATGCTAGCAGGTAAGTGTATTACTTCAGTACCCTTTAAACACTACAATTTATCATAGCAAATATCAGCAATAAACTGTTGGTTCTTTTATGTTGAATTTTTTCCGACTTGTAATAAATGTTCTCCTCTTCACTCGAGTATACATATTACAATGCTGCTCTGTTCCACCTCAACACTCACTTCACAGCTTGTTCACAGCACAGTGTTTTCTTCTCACTGACATTGACATTACAGTGCTCCATCTTCAACACACTGATTAGCCTATGTAGGTATTATATAATTCTTCTAAAACATTCTCTACTACTCCACAATTCAGGATTGTTTGGTTAACTCTGGGAAAGTTCCAGAAAATATGAGGGTCTGGTGGAGCTATGAAGACTGTGTGTACAGATCACAGATGGCTGTCACTTGAAGCTGGGAGGATGAATGATCATAAATCACACTACCTTGGGGGGGGTTTATCAGTGAGCCCACAGTAGTAAGTGCTTGCAACAGTATGTTATACATGGCCAGTGACAATTTTAACATCTTAAGATGTACCAAAGGCTTAATGAACTACTTCTAATAAAACCATTAATTTCATGCAGCAGAGCCCTTTTTGTGAATCTGATATTGCTGAGCTGGCCAGGAAATTTCCTGCCTCTTATGAAATAAAAAAGTTTACTACTCTGTTCATAACAGCCTATTTCACACCCTCACACCAAATTTCAGATCCATTAATAGGACTCCCACGTGGTCCATATCCTCCACATTATATTAAAATGTTGTATGCACTTATCATAACCTCCATGCATATTAAATATCCTGTAAATCTCATTCTCCTTCATTTAATCACCCTAATAACACCTGACAAACAGTACAAATTATGATGCTCCTCATTATGCTGTTTTCTCCATCCTATTAAGGTATTAAATTAAATAAATTTATGAAGAGATTAAAAACTTCACTTACAGCAGCTCGAGTAGCAAGTCCTTTGCTCCCAGGTGGAAGCTGATAACACTTGCGATCACTAAATAAAGGTGCAGATTTAGTGACATCTCGAAATGGACCATAGAAACCAGAAGCAAATTTGGCAGCATATGATAGTACACTGACACGGTTTCCAAGTCCAGCATCAATCAGGCATTTTTTAATTGCACCAATTCGACCATCCATCATATCTGATGGGGCCACAATATGTGCTCCTACAAAATGACACACAAGTTTTTCCAGATGAGGTACAGATGTTTATTACTATTCCTATAAAAATTAATATCTATGTTTTTAGGAAATAAGGATCTGACATTTTTCTGTGAGCTTCATATTTGTAACTATTGTTTACTCCATCATTGTGATAAAACAGCTTAAATATAACCTACATGATGACAAAATACTGCTGCCATCTTGCAACTGTCATTGTGTAGTTATTTCATTTTCCCAACAGGAACTGTCATATATTTCCAATAAAAGTGAAAACACTATTGAAACACGGTAAATTAGAGACATAACTGCACAATGATTTCTTCGCTACTTGTTATATAGATATGCTGTCTATCATTAGTAACAGCTACAGAATACTTGTTCACCTTTTTTTCAAAACTGTTTTTTTCATAATATCCTCTATTCTAAAGTGTGTACAAGACAGTCAATATTTAACAAAAGTATGTAAACTGTGTTTTATGAGATCTTTGTTTAAATATGTGAAGAGTAAAAAATAACAATTTGGAAGCCAATACTCCTAAACAAGTTTTCACCTGTATATGCAAACAGAAACTAAATCTGACCACATACTACACCCATGCCAAGTTAAGTCATGTTCAAGCACAATAAATGCATTTGTTCACACACCCTTTCAGACTTCTGAAGAATATCCAACACCTCTTATCACATTAAACTAATACATACCAGAAAAAATTAGTGAAGTTAGTACTTAACCATCATATAACAATCAGTCCCTCAAATAGCACTTTATCAGAGTCTCTCCCTCTCTTTTTTTTATTATTATTGCATATCTGTTTTGGGCCTTTAGAACAATCTTCAGTTCATGGAATAAACCTTATTTATTGCATTCTTCCACATCCATACTTTCAGATTACTTGATAAATTTGTGCTAAATGTTACATAAATTTCTTAATTAAAATTCACATATAATATTCTAAATCATTCAAGTCAGATATCTTTCATGCTGTGTTAATATAATGATGACTTAATTGCCCTTACTTGTCCATATGTTGACACTGATGTTTAATTATTTTCATACTTCGTCTCACTAATAATTTAAAACTTGAGCTAAAATTGAAGAACAACATAAGAGTGAAAATGGAGCACTTTTTATATCTTTCAGGGTTTAAATTAAAACTTAACTATAATGTGTTGTACCACTCTGGTTAAAGCCAGTCTCATAAATAAAATTTAAGTAACTGTATGACATCCACTTAAGATAATCCTAAAGAAACTAAACTAAGATGTAGGGCTTAAAAAGTAAACAATGTTGGCCTCAATGTAAAAAATCTAGTCAAAAAATTAGGTATGTAGAGGCTTTTTGAAGACTTCACAGAACATAAAAGAGATAAAGTCGGTTCACTCCTTACATTCCTAGAATAATATCCTTGCTTACAGCTATGCAAACCTTATTTATTGATTTATTGATTTTTGTTAAATTCATATTATGCTCTACCTGCACAGAAAATATGGACAAGACTGTACAATTACTGCTTAACAACACCTTCTATGTTATTTTATCTGATAATGCCAACAGCAAGTCAGCATGACTGCAGTAAACTCACACAAACATGCCCAGTAAATTACTGTATTTCAATAGTTCTGTATACACATGGTTAATAACTTGGTACTATTTGTATGTGATGACCTTGCTGATAATCATAATCTGCAACATCATTAATAAAGCATGCTTTTCTTAAATGTACAGATTAATCAAAGAACATTTCAAATATAATATAGTCATACAGTGTATTATGAATTCTTCTCGGCCTACCAGCTGTTGGTGTTTTCTCCATTAAACCACCTGACACAGCTGGAAGCCCAAGAAGAATTCATTATACTCAGTTGCTGTGAAAGTTTCAAATCCTACATACAGTGTATTATATGGAAACTTTTAATTAAAGACACTTAATAATGTACTTCACTCAGCATGGCATTCATAAAAGAGACAACTATGATTATCATTATCAAAGATTCAAAGAGTTGGGTTATTAGTTGTCTAACTGGCTCTTCAATGATCATCCTTGATTTCTTGTACCAGGTAGTATATTTCATTATTATTTTGGTTTCTCTCCCCTCAATCTATCCATTCTTTCTGCAGCCTAAAATTTCAGGAAATCTAGATTCAGTCCATAATTTATCCAAAATGTACTTTTTCCTTTTGCAGTGTTTCCATGTATATTTTGTGGTCCTTCTCATGAATTTATCCTAAGCTGCTTTGATCCTGCATTAGTCTTTGGTTTTCATTGTCCAAGTTTCACTACCATAAAGAAGAGTTCAGAATGTTAACATGTTACAGATTCTTATTCATGAATTTTCATAACTGTATGAAATAAAATTATTCATTCATATGCCAATATCAGAACTGTTGCAATAATTATTTAAATATTTCATAAAATCAATCAAGTATGCATAAGACTGATGATGAATAAATACAAAATTCTGGTTGTGAAACCTGGCAGTACAAGTCACTTGGGAGAACCAAACACAGATTAGAAGATAATCTTAAACATGTAGATTGTCATGTGGACTGAATTCATCTGACTCAGGATAGGGCCACATGGTAGGTTCTTATGAACACAGTTATGAAACTTCAGGTCATATAAAAGATTGGGATTAGTTTATCAACAAATATTCTGCCCTGTGGAATTATAATTCAAACATATACCTTAGAACTATAAGATTCATACAGAATCTAAGTCCAGGAACAAAATAAACTCAAACACTCTTCATGTTCTGGCTACACAGAGCATCATCTAGCCACTCAATGGACATTCAATTTTAATGCAAGACTTGTACACAGTTCATTCAGTCATAAATGTGCAAACCAATATGCAATGGATTATCCTTACTACAGTACATGCTCTAGTTTGCAGGTATGGCAAATTGAAACTGCATCAGTTAGTATGTAATTATTTGGGAAAGGAAGAAAAGATGGCCTTAAACATATTTTTCTTTTTCACTTTTCTCACATATTATTGGGGGTAAAATAAAAAAATACTGAAAGTACCTGATTTTGCATATGCTACTGCGACTTGTGCAATTCGTTCAATGCTAGCTTCATTGTTGATTACTCCATCCTTGCTTATAATCCCACAATGCCCATGATTTGTATATGGGCACAAACATACCTGCAGGAAGAAATATATATCACCTTCAGATGTGAGGTTCTCATGGCAGTGAACATGTTAATCTTGGTCTTCGGAGCTGTAATGCCGTGTGGACTTGTACACAGATATCAAATGTTTTGGAGAAACATACCTGAAGAAGGAGACAGTTATGTTTCCCTGAAGCATTGGTATCTACCCAAGACCTACATCAATAATATATATAACCAGGGCTGTAGAGTCGGTATTAAAACCTCCAACTCCTTAATATAAGCTCAATATGTATTAATAAGGGTAAACCTACTAAAATGGTGAATGGTACCACAAGAGATTTCACCACCACCACGTTAATCATCAGGCTACTTTTTAGACTTATAACATATATTTAAATATACGTATAATGGTTATTGCAGAAATCGGCTGATTTGTAGACAGTTTGAATTCTTAAGGTGCCGGAGCCAGAGTTACAAAGCATTATTCCCATACCATGTGGCTAAACACGTCGTTGAATTTCCCTAAGTGTGAGGCCACCGGCGGCTCACACGGTAGTGAAAGTGTTCTTAAAATCTTATATCGAGGTCGGAGTCGGTACATTTTTACCGACTCCACCTAAAATTGCTTCCAACTATGACTCCACAACTCGGACTCCATAGCCCTGTACATAACTTTGCATATATATAAGCCTCCAGAAGAACTGATGTGAAACATGCTAGAGCTATTTTATGCATACACAAACATTTGCCAAGTGCTGACATAATTAAACTGTAAAATATGCATAGTTGAGGGTAATGTTTGTAACCCACTAGTAGTGCAAGCCCTCAGAAAAAAAAATCTTCTAAGTCTATTAACCTGGCTTATAACTATTTGAGTGTCTACATGTGTTCTCTTATGCTTACTTACATCACAAGCAATTATGATATCTGGAAAACATCTTCTCAATTTAGGTAACACTTGAATTACTGGATTTCTTGGGGAGTCTGCATATGATCCTCTCTCATCCTGCATCAAACCATTAATTTTTATAATCATTCCATTACTATGCCCAGGGGCAACACTGCTCGAATTAAAATGGTAGAACCTAAATAACAATTGTTATAAATTATTTTGCTTCATACAAAATCTTATTTATTAATACCATAAGTAACAGGTACAGAAATATGTATTAGGCCTGCACAAATTTCCTAGAAATTTAGAAGCCACCACAAAATACAATGTGTGTGTGTGTATATTTGTGCAGATTATATATATATATAATCTGCACAAAATTCTAGGTGTTACCATGAAAAGTTTGGGTAACATGGCTACCTGGTGTCCTGGATTTGTGCAGGCCTGCATGGCATGTGTAAAATGCAAAAACAAAATTAAAAATTAAAAAAAACAACATATTTTAAGGGTACAGAAAGTCCCAAAAACATGTGCATGTACAAATTCAGTGAACAAAATACAGATAGTTAATAAACTAAATCATTACATATATCAGCATAGGCACTTAATAAATTATAAAATCTAGTGCAGATGTTCAGAATTATCACCATTAGCTTTGCACAGTTGACAGCAGTGAGTAACTGACTGACAAGCAGCCACTAAAGTTGCTGCTGTGTATACATCTTTATTGGACACCTGTTTTAGAGAAAGAAATCAAAAGTTTTCAAAACCTAGTATTTATGGTTAAAAGCAAATAGCATTCAGTAAAAAATATAGTTTCATGTACTTTCTTCATATTATTTTTAGTAATACCGGTAGTATACTCTGAAAGAGTGGCTGGCATCAACATAGCATTCAGACTTTTGCTTTTGTGAGCAGCACTGTCAACATGCACATAAGATAGGACTTACCACTGTTAATGGGAGGCAGTTTCTTAATACTAATTATAAGACAGGTTCTCTTAAGTTTCTATAAGCAAATTCCAAGGTAATACCTTAACAGAGGCCATACATATACTACTCACTTTCACTGAGCATTATATAACCTCCTCTGTGAGCACGTCATCACTAACAATACAAAAAGAATCCAAAAGTTTCAAATACCTCCTCTGGCAGCTCTTACTGGACTACACTTACCTATATTTAAAGTACTGCACAATACCTGTACCATATTCACCATGTACTACTGATAGTACAAGAATATTTGCAAGTAATAAAGACTTTGTAAGACAAGGCATTATGTCACAAACAGGCAAACTATAATATTCTGTACCGACAATATGAAGACAAGGAAAATATGATCAAGAATCCTCAATTACAAACAATCTGTTTATGTTTTAAAGATATGAAAGAGGTTTAATTATAAAGAAGTCATAATAATTACCAACCTTTGGAATTCCATACTCAACAGCAAATAGCAATATCGACTTCAGACCCTTGTTTACAATGGGTTTCAAACATTCCTCAATATTACTAACACCATACTGGACAATTCCGGGCATACTTTTAACTTCTATTGGTTTCTCATTATTCCTAAAGGACAGGCACACAAAAACTTAAACTCTGCTGTCACTGTATTGTTAACTACACTGGACCTTTAACTTAATGAGAGGCCTAGATACTAACCTTTACCTCTCATTAAATTAAGAGACCAGCATCATTTGGTTAAACATGCAAAAATAGGCCACAATTAGCAAATCTGATATATATCAATATTTTGCCTAGCATTTACAATGAGAAAAAATAAAATCAAGACAAGTTATAGTGAAAATGATCACACAATCACGAACTTACCCAACAAATATTGGAAACATCAAATTATGCGGCGAAATTTCAACATTGGGTGTTTGCAATTTTCGAAGTGCAGGATGGAAATATCCACTATGAAGTATATGTCTAGCTTCAGGAGATTTCGACATAATGTGTTTAAAAATTAAATAAATTCCTGTACAGTCGAAATCTCTTTTTCGCCAAATGAAAAATTCTCACACTTAGAAACCCGGACTGCAATGCTGCCAATCACCGTCTTTTTTCGCTTATAAAAAGAGTGACTTTGTACTTTCCATTAGGTTGTATCTTTCCTGTGGAGTAGCATGCGTGAATAATGCAACAGCTTATTAATCAGAAGACTGCACTAGAAGTATACTTCCACAAATACTACTGAGAATTTCTAGGTTCTATAGATAAATTTATTGAGAAACCATAGCTGGCACTACATTTGAGTACGTATGAGCGCAAGTCATCATCCAATGATGTTTCAGAAATGTTCGTGTACTTGCCCCATTACCGCGATATTTGAATTTGAAATCTGCATCAACTTATCTTTGATTATAAATAGCCTGGAATTTCAAACTGCTGCAGAACTGTAAAAGACAGCCACTGTGCATGAACATAAAAGGCAAAAATAAAATGTGGGAGCATATTCATTCAAGCTGTAACATAAATCTAGAAGAAGGCTGCCAGACATCTTTCAGATATTCAATCTATTTGGATAGATTATTTGCAGAAATTCCTCATTCTTATCTCTCAACACTTTCATCTACTCTCTCTTCTGTACATTTATTTCATTTCTCCAGTAGCTTCTCAGCTCTTTTATGGGCATTTAATTTAATTTTTACTTCTAATGCCTACTATGGAAATCCTTAACGATTTATTTCTGTGTTGTTTAACAATCCTAAATCAAATTATTAAGTTATTTAATGCCAAATGAATGAGAGGATTTTTAAGCACAGAAACAGGGGCAACCATGGATTATTTTAAGACATGCACCTCCACAGTTCACACCTGTAACCTAAGAATAAACCCGTCAAACTCAGATTGGTTATCTACTGAATATGTCAGACATATCACAATTTGGACAAATCTGCTTTGTGGTAGTATGCATATATTGCTCCATATTATAATTTCTGATTTTCAATACTCCAGAGCATTTTATTTTATATTAGGTGAAAATTTACTTCTAATATGTAGCAAAAACACAATCTTAATTGTCCTGCAAAACAGAACTTATAAGGGCAAAACTTGTATTTCATGTGCTATGTAGAAAGCATGAACACACTGTTCTATAAATAAGACATTTGTAACATTTAAATATAATTTCAACAATTTGGGGGGGAGGGGACAGAATCAACCCCTGGGGTGCTAATTATTAATAAAAATAAGCAACATGTCTTCTTTTCAATTTCCAAAATGTCTGATATTACATTTTATATTTAATGTAATGAAGTAATCTAAAACGCTTGAAATTTTTCCACTATGTGTGAATTATTAATCTGGAATGAGTTCAAACAACCTTTCTGTTCTTTCAATTGGTTACAGACAGTGGCGTGGTAATGGTGCCATCACATTCAAATTTTAAAATAGACTGTGCTAAATTTAGCTATCCATGCCTCCTGCTCACTTTTGCAGTACTGCTCAGCTTTATATATAAGGCTAAGAAGACAAACTGAAACATCTAAAATGAAACTGGAGTCTGTAGCAGAAAAAAAGTTAGATACAGAATGTGGTTTCTTAAAATGTCATCATGCAAATCTTCGTAATTCAATTAGTGATGAACAGCTACAAGAACTGTCAACACTTCAAACTGATGAAGACAGATTTTTGTTTGTCTATAAATTGCCTGTTGTTCATGAATATGAGGTAAAGGGTTCCAGTTCTGAAAAGAATGAAAGAGAAGCAGAACAACTGAAAGAAGAAGGAAACAAAGCATTCCAAAATGGAAACTACCAAAGTGCAATGCAGAGTTATACCAAGAGCATTCTGAAAACACCATGGGCTATAGATGGGGATTCTCCTAATGCAAGTAAGTTAAACAATTAGATTCACTGCCAAATTACATTTCACGTGAAATGTGTATTGTGATCATGCCATTCTAAAGAATAAACATTATAAATATTGAAGATTTGGACAAACAAATCTGAATACAAAAAGTTTGCCCCATTAGGGATACTACTATAAATGTAAAGCATAAGGATATATGTTTTATGTCAGAGACATATTTTCTCGTATAAAATACATGGATGGTAATGTGGATATTTCAGATTTGAATGTTATCTGTTTCTGCATTCTCTATTCAGTATACTTTAATTTATTTATAATTTAAAGATATAGATATATAGACACACACATATATTTAGTTACATAAGTTTTTGTCCTAGAAATATGTCCTATGAACTATGCTAAACTTAAAAATAATTAAACCATAAAGTGAAGATTAAGAAAAAGACATCCTTACAAAAGAAAGGGCTCCTGATTTTAAAATTATTCATTGTCTTGATTTCATGATACAAAAATCAGTAAAAGAAGTCTCATATACCAATTCTACACATCTGTGTGTGAATTCTTTGGTTATGAACATTTCAAACTTTATGACATGCAGACCTGCTAATTAATGTATCGAATATTTGGGAATAAAACAAAGTAAATTATTTACTTCCTCCAACTTGGAAACATAAATGATATGATATTTAAGCCTTCATACACATCTCTAATGTTTACTTTGAAATCAAGCTATTCTAAATATTGCCTGGAGCTGTTACATGATATGTGAATATCTCACAATGACAATAGTTCCGCATTAGCTCCAAAATTCCAGCACCTTGTGTTATTTATAGTTGATAGTCCCACCATATATGGTGAATCATTTGATGGTAGGTAGCCTGGATTAGTTCTTATGATGATAAGAATTAACAAACAAGTTACCAGGAACATGCAGCAATTATCTTGTCATATCTGCCACAACTATGCTTTCACATCAGAGACTAAAGTCAGGAATTTCAATTAGTTTATAACAGAGTTTCCATAAAATTTCAGATTCAACCCGGCAGCTTTCTATAACAGTGGCCAATCGTTCCGCTACATTCTACCACTTGGAGAAATATAAACTGGCAATGCAAGATATTGACCTTGTTTTGTCACTTGATTATCCACAAGAACTTCGCTACAAAGTTCTTGACAGGTAAGTATGAATAAAGTAACACACATATATAAAACATAAATATGAACAATTAATGTGTCAGTAAACCTGGATATTAATGAACAATAAACATCTCTGGTGTGTTTATTTCCTATAAATGTGAAACTTGGTTTCATCACCGAAGGGAATAATGTAAATTTAGTGTTCCACAGACCTTTAGACATCTATTTAATGCTATAAGAACATCATTGTCTTTCAGAGCCTAAATAATAAAAATTTCTCACTCGTTCAAGAATTTTATTATTTGAAAAATTTTTGTTCTTAGAAACTGTTTATGTGATTGCGTTTATTTTTGAAGATGAATGTCTTCTGATTTGTTGCACCATGCAGTCTGGTAGTTTACCGATGTTTCAGAAACACTGATAAATTTCTACCAGACTAAATAGCATATCAACCTAGAATAAAGTCATCTTCATACTTGTCACCACGATAACTTTAAATCTTACCTACCATTTATATTTTCGAGGTGGACATTTCCATATTGTATTATTTCATTATACTTTGTAATTTATTTCTTCTGTACAGGCAATAAAAATCTGATCATCAGCAAATAGAAAGGTATTGATACGAATACCATTTATAAACAGTTCTACATCATTCAGCCTTTAATAAAGTCACAGAAATTGACCACTTAAAAACAAACTGCTAAAAGGAATATTTAGAATGAAGAGAGGTAGAATAACAGGCCAATGGAGAAAAATATGTAATGAGAAGTTTTACATACCATACTGTGTGTTCAAATCATGAAAGTAAAGACAAATGAGAGATTTAGCACAACTGAGGAACAAATTAAGTATACAGATTTTCATAGTAGTGAAGATGTCACTGTTGGTCTTCTGGGTAGTAACACCATGTGAACTTGTAGATGGACACCAACATTTCAGTTGATCATACTGTTTTCATCTTCAGAGCTAAATTTATGTAATATGAGTCCTTACAGGCATGTTACTTGATAACTGTAAGCATTACATGTAGTTTTTTGATTGTTGCTCATCACCCTGATAATGGAGGCAGCAAATACTTCTGAAACACTGGTAAACTTCTACTAGACTACATGGTGCTAAAATCCAGAAGACAGCCATATTCATACTCACCTCAAATTCAACTATACCAGATCTTTTTCATATTCCCTGGTACAACCAAAAAAGAAAACCAGGAGTTTCAACATATTTTTGCACTAATTTTCTTGTTTACAACTGAACTTACTATATTAAAATATTCAAGCAATATAAAATGATAATTCGGTGTTACATGACTGTTAGTAATGTATTATAAACTATGCTTTTATGCCAGGAAAGCTCGATGTCTTCTAGCAACAAAACAGCTGAAAGATGCACTTGAAGCATTCAGGGGTACCCTTAAAGCACTGGACTCAGCCAAGTTACCAGTGGAAAGGAAACGAAAATGGCAAATGGATGTGCAAATCATGCTTGCAATGCTAGCCAAGAACAAGGTCCTTGTTAATGGTACTGAAAGTCTTATATGTATAATATATTTTCTACTGAAAAGCCTGGTAAGGAGTAATTAACCTTTATCATTTGTGCAACACTGTTTATATAGTATCCAGCTGGCTGTGTGATTTTGTAGCATCCTGTTTAACTGTTAAGCCCAGAGTTAAAGCTTGGCCAGCAGCCTCATACTACAGGGGTTTAAATCCACTACTTCCATACAATAAAGGTTAAACATTTTATGCATAAGGCATAAATTACTATATGCAAAAATAAATTTCAGTATTATGGATGTAACATATATATTAGTATGCTACCAGAAAAATGTCAGTACACTAGTTAGAGCCTGAATAACTGTGTAGCAGTTTATTTTTCTGAGACACAGCCTGGAGGTTTTCATTAGAAAGATTTTTCTAAGTTATTGTGAAAGGAGTAAGTACCACAGAAACAGTAATAGAAGTTAACCCTATGGTTTTACCTTCCCAAGTTCATACAATGTTAAATAATAATCACCATACTGGTATCTGAATAGCCTTCATATCACTCAAACCCCTTATACATAATACCATTTTATATAAAAAATTACTGCCAAATTTTTCATGTTCTATCACACACAAAAAAATTATATTCTGTTACAGAGATTTTAATGAAACACAATTATTGGGATTCTTTAGTTATAATTTTGAATGTTTGCCAGTTGGGACTGTCATTTCATTTTATGGGGAAAATGATCATTTTATGAGGAAAATTACCACTACATGTCAATGTTGGCACTTAGAAGAATGTGTAGCTGCTACTCATTCTCAACCTTGGCACTAGAAGGGGGTAAGTGGTCAGCAGCACACCCTGGCTGCACTTTACCTCCATGAAAGGACCCCAGTACCCATTGGACAGGAGCCTGGGTAAGCTCCAGAGCTGGTCTGGACACAGTGGCTAGAAGAAAATCCTCTGCCTCCATTGGGGATTGAACCCCAATTGAGCTACCTTGCTCACATTTATTTTGACTTATTAAATGAATAATATAAAATTTATTTCTTTTATACTTCAATCAGAGCCTAGGATACTTCCAGAGGATGCAATTTTACCGTCTGTGACTGGACAGCAGAATTCACGTTATGTGTCAGCAAGTTCTGCAGTAAATATCGAAGAGACCAAAGACACAGGACGATTTGCAGTGGCGGGGAAAGATGTGAAAGTAGGGGACACACTAGTGGTTGAACCAGCATTTGTTGCAGTCCTGTTAGCTGAACATGCTGGCACACACTGCTTCCACTGCTTCAGAGGGTATTGTAGATATTGAAAATGCATGCCTAAATAAGTTTTCCTAGCTTTAATCCATAATCTTATATATATGGAAAATTACCAGAAACCTTGTAAAGAATGTAGCTGAAGACTGAAATAGCTCACACGCTAATCTGATAAACCAGTTATAACTTGTTACAGCTGCACTCCCTCTAATACAAAAATTCAAAACTGCAATCTGAAGATTCTACAGAAACAATAAAATCAGGAACAGTAATGTGGGGTATGCTTTTTCGACACAAAATTCTAATTTAAAAAAATGTATTAATTTGTACCAAATTTTGGATGAAAAACCTGAAAGAAAGGAGCACTTGGGAAATTAAGATAGAACACAAGAAAGTAGGTTGTAAATGTACTGACTAAGTTTTATAGATTCAGGATAGGGTCCAGAGAACTTGGTAATAAACCCTTGGGTTCTGCAAAATATGGGTAATTTCTGGATTAGCTGAGTAACCATCAACTTCTCAAGAGGGATTTGCTTCATGAAGGAAGTTGTCAGTTCAGGCTAAAAACTACTAGATAATTTTTTTCTAGTGCTTGAAAACAAGTTGTACTACTGGTACTCTGAATTTTTACAGTTTCTTCTGTTCTACTTTTTTATTTACAAATGAAAATTCATCATGATGTCATGCTTACTGATATTGTCTGAGGTTCTGATTTCTGTGTGATGTTAGGTTGGAAGCTGCTGTCCCATGCAATCAATGCAGCAGAGTGGCATTCTGCAGTGTTGCATGCCAGACAGAGGCCCTTAAAACTCATCATGTGGTTGAGTGTCCTATACTTGAAACCCTCTGGTCCTCAGGAGCCTCCATTATATGCCTCATGGCTCTACGAATGTTATCGCAGCGGGGAATAAAGTATTTCCTTGACATGAAAGGCATTTTGAGAAAGGTATGAGCATAATGATGTACTTTAAATATCATCAAAAACATGAAGGTCTGAAATGGTAACTTAGGATTACAACTGAGAAATTTTCAAGTCATAGTAGCACAGGCAGTAAAATTACTAAATATGGTTACATGACTGTGAAATGTACCAGATTTGTTAATATTGATTTATATTGTGTTTAGAGGCCACAGAATGGCATATGAAGGTCATAAATAGTTGTCTGGAGCAGTCCTCCTTGAGAAAATTACAGTAGTACACATTCAACTTTCTAAACTTTCTGCTCAATATTATCCTCCAACTACATCTAGGTACCTCAAACAGACTCTTCCCTTCATATTTTCCAACCAAAATTTTGTATGCATTTCTCATTATGCCCATGAAGCTGCATGCCCTACCCATCTAATAACTGGTTATAAAACACATGCAGATTTCTTTTACCAGCATCCCTCATTTAAACAAGTACAATGAACCTTTCTCAAAACATTTCTGTGTGAACCAAAACTGATATAGTACAGTGACACAGATATTCAGTTTCAGAATGAAAGGATTTCCCATGGTCTACTGATCTTCAGCCAAAAATGTTTAAATCCTCATAAAAATGGTACTGTTTTCCTAACAAAATATGCTACAATGCTGAATATTAGTTAGGAAACGTAAATGTTAAACTGCACTAAATTAAAATTCACAGAACTATGTAATAACACAACTGTATACAATGATGTAGTGACATACAAGTTGTCTGGGTGGCTGAGGATTCCCCAGTAACCATGACAACCAAGTAACTATAGTAATGAAAATAATGATGGTAACTGGGGGATTCCCCATCCAGTCTCTTCCACAGAAAGGAACACATGTAAGTCTTCATAAAATTCTGTAATATCAAATTTCACTACAATATGTTGAGCCATTTTTGAGCTGTTATGTGTGGACAGAAAAAGCGCAAACGCTTACAGGTGCTCATCTGCAACTTTTAGTTGTGAATGTGCCTAAAATAAAACGGTAAGTTCAAACAGAGCTGATCATTGACCATTTTAAAATACACTGTGAATTACAAACAATAAAAAATAAAATACATAAGTCACTAGCATCTGGGGCAAATATTTACAACTGATGGTCTTCTTCTAGGGCTGTAATGTTGTAAACAGTTCTGAGAAATATCACCCTACAGACTACAGAACAGTCTACAATCTTGTGGACCATTCAGGAACACGAACAGCGCAAGATTTCTTATATAGAACAGATACAGCTGTTTTACTATTCAAATGTCTCAGAGTGGCAGGGTTTTTCAACATACAATCCAAAGAATCAGGTATGTCTGTGCACAAATATACATATTAAAATAATGACAACTTTCCTTGACATCAAAATGGTATTATCATCAATTTTAGCATTCAATTTTCATATAAAGACCATACTATGCTTGTGTGAATAAAGAACAGTTGGATTTCAAAGGGTGAAATTTAAATTCAATGGGCCTGGTAGATATGATACTTGCTTTGAGATCTCTGATCAGAACTGCCCAGAAATAATACTAGCGTATCCGAACAGGCATGGTTCAATACTGATCGAGTGTAGACACGTTGATGTGTCTGGAGGTGTCTAGAAGTACTAGCGTATCCGAACAGGCATGGTTCAATACTGATCGAGTGTAGACACGTTGATGTGTCTGGAGGTGTCTAGAAGTACTAGCGTATCCGAACAGGCATGGTTCAATACTGATCGAGTGTAGACACGTTGATGTGTCTGGAGGTGTCTAGAAGTACTAGCGTATCCGAACAGGCATGGTTCAATACTGATCAGTATTGAACTTGTAAATTTTAAATATAATTGTGATTAGACGGACAAAACCGAATAATTAATTTAATATTTGATTCACAATATGACGCAATTATACTATCTTATAAATTCATCTGGTTTTTGTTACGTGATTCCAAATTTTTTGAATACTGATTGCAACTTTCAGACCTCCCCACTTTGTTAGATTACATTCCTTCCTTATGTTAAATAAATCTGCAAAATGGGATGTAGCTAGCATTTGGAAATGATTCTAACTCACTTCCATTCACCTGCTGTCCTAAAATCCATCTCCACTGTAGCCTCCTAGAGGTAACTATAACTCCTCTTAACACAAGCATTTAAAGTATAAACAACTGTAAAAATCCTGAAAATAGTACTGTTATAAATACATTACTAAACACCCTAAATCTGAAATTTAACCAATGCAAATATTTCAGAACACAAGCTAACACCTGAAGAATTGTTTGTGGGAGAATTACTGCTACATCACCTCCAGCTATTACAATTCAATGCTCATGAGATTTCTGAACTACAGCTGGAAGCACCAAGGAATCTTAATTCAGCTCGTTCTGTATTCCTAGGCGGAGGACTGTTTCCAACCCTAGCTCTGTTCAACCACTCATGCGACCCAGGAATAACAAGGTAATAGCTTAAACATAATCAACTTTGGCAAACAATCTCAATTAGTAATGTGTCAGATAATTCTATATAAATTAAGTAAATATCCAACTGAACACACTCATAATGAAATGCTTATGTTTTTTCGCAGAACTGAAAACATCCACCCAAAGTCAATCATTCTTGGATTTCAACCGTACATATAATGATCAGAACTACTTAAAATCACTAATTGTTACTTCTTACTATATTAACATATTGATGTTACTTTCTGCAACTGTCCGCACATTTCCTTTTTTGTCTGAATAACAACGTTCGTTCCGTTATTTTCTAGTCCCATGACATATAAATCCAAGGTTACTAGTACATTAACATGACTAACCAGATCTCTGTGTTCAACGTATATACCTACAGTGCACATTCAATTTCTTTCAAAGGTTCTATAAAAACAGAATGACAGTACTTAAACCTTTACTGCTAACATGTCATGGCTTACATGATTCAGATGACCAAGCACTGCATTAACACACTGTTCAACAATTAACCATGGAGTTATATCTGGCCAGCAGTTCTGTAGTACTGGTAATAAAATCCCATATTTCAACACAATAAAGGTCGAGCATGCATTCTTGCTCATTTTAGCATATTTATGCAATAAACACAAACTAAATGAACAAGGACTTCCCTCTGTATGTGAGTAAGCATTAATTACATTCATGCAGATGTGCAGTATATTTATTTTGCAGATATTTCCAAGGAACTTCAGTTATAGTTCATGCCATTAAAAACATACACTGTGGAGAGATGATTGCTGAAAACTATGGGCAGATATTCACCCAGACTCCTCAAACAGAGAGGCAAGCAACTTTGAAGTCACAATATCGATTTGATTGCATATGTGTTCCTTGCAATGAAGATTGGCCCACATTCAACAACATGCACCAGGGATTTATGAGATTTCGATGTGAAACAGGCTCAGGTGGTACAGTACCAAAATGCAACAATGTGATTATTGTACCAACAGATACTTCAGACTTCATGATCCAGTGTCCTCTCTGCAAACAATACACAAATATACTTAAAGGACTGAAAGTACTGCAGGTAAATGTATTCTCCAAACAAAGATACAACAAAGGAAGGCACAGAAAATTATTTGACTGATGAGATATTTGTATGATCTGAAGCTTTCATGGTGACAAAGTATAAGGAATTCTTGGGCCACCAGCTGTGTCAGGTGGTTAAAAGGCAAAAACTCCAGCCAGAATTCATTGATAAGAAATTGTCTCTAGTTAGCAGAAAATACAGTCAAAAAGTACAGTGACAGACTGTTGTAGGTTTCAGCATGAAGGAAAGGGCCTGCAGCTCTCAGATGTGTGAACTATTCTGTTCAAATTAAAATCTCAAATCTTGCAATGAGCTGTATCAATTAAAATGTAACTTTATACCTATAAGTTGCTGCACAATGGATTATGAAATTCATGAAATGAGCACAGTATTTCCTTCAACCAAAATCAAAAACTTTTAAACAAATTTATAATTAAAATTCAACATTTTTTCTCTGCCTTTTCACAGGATACAGATGCAATGTTCAAAACTGCAACACGACTGATGGAAGAGGGTGAAGTGAGACAAGCCCTGGATAAATACATCGAGATCTTGCTTCTTCTTGATAATACACTGGCTCCACCATTCAAAGATTTCCACTTGTGCCAGCAAGCTATCCGTCGCTGCATGCTCAGTTTTGGTAATAAATCAGTTATGTCAGAGAAAGTCACAAAGTGAATAATGTTAAAGATAAATGATCAAAATCGTTGATGTTTTTTGAATATTCTCCAAACTATGAAAAGAAAATTCCTTAATATTTTAAGATGAGAAAAGTATTAAATATTTTGTGATTAGTCACTGCAAAATAATTAATGATTATATTTCATCTTATCAAGAGCTGTTTACTAAAAGCAATGGTTGAAAAGAAACAATCAGCACAAGTCTACCTGCTGTGCAGTTAAATCTAGGTTTATATCTGTAATGTTATATTACAAAATAAATTGCATACTAATGTCAACAGCCAAATAAAGATTATGCACTATGGTAAACAGGCACACATTTTCATTCAGCCCAGGATCTTTACCTACGGAATAGATGCAGACTTCTTTCTAGAGCCATTGTCAGGGAGTTGCTCACACTGGATCATAACCAGCATACAGTCAAAGCTTCTGGAACGAAACTGCAGCATAAAGACAGAAATCCTGACTTAGGTCACTTTTCTAAAACAGAGTTCTTGTTAACCTGCTAATCCAGTTGTTTCTGTTACAGAATTCTATGCAATAGCAGGGAATTTAAATACCAATATTTATCCAACTATAAGACTGCCTCAGATACACATTCCTTCTTTTACCGAGGAAAATTTTAAACAAAAATTACTTGTCCGGATAAAATTCTTAGGTATAATTTGTCAGCACACATAAAACCTTTTGACATAAATACGTCTATAAGGAAGGGTCATTCAGCAAAAAAGTGTAACAATGGGAACGTTGTCTGTTTACTCGGCATTATTGTTACCTACGAAATGTCGTCTCTTTACTTGGCATTTTTGTTACCTAGGAAACATCATCTGTTTACTCGGCATTGTTGTTACCTATAAAACATTTCATTACATTACATTACCCTACCTTACCTTATATTACATTCAGCTACCACAGACCCATCTTAAGCGTAACTAATTAAAGTTAAATAAGCGATGTCTTAATAAAATTTATCTCAAATGTAAAGCATGTATGAAGGAAATATTTAGAATAAAGCCAATATATAAACTTCCTTTCCGTATAGACGTATTTACGTCAAATTCTCCGGAACCATGGTTCCACTGACAACTTTTTTTAATATGCCATCATAATGGATGACTTTAGACCTAAATGATGCCTTTTTGGCAAAACTGGTCCCCACTGTCCTATGCCTTTCCTCCAGCATTACACATTGGCCTCAGAATCACTGTATTTCATAAGCTGCCATGCAATGTACCAGTCTTTTTAATGTACCTGATAATGATTTTATTTAAAATTAGCATAATATGCAATTAACAAGAATAAACCAATCTGTGCTGCAACAGTGTCTTTAGCTTTCATTTTCCATGATCACATAATGTGATTAATGTTTAAATTTTAACAGTTACTGTAAACACAATACAAATTCAACTATTAAAATCTGTGAACCAATACGCACCACCAGTTGCATTTCAGAATATGTTTTAGGAAGATACATATTCATCAACTCTTCTGAATGATTACATAGTTGATCACTGTGATATGGTTTCAAAATGTTGCCTTAAGTTCTGTTCTTCTACTAGCTGAAGGATGGGATTTCTTTCAAAGATGCAAAAGTTCATAAACTCTCCTTTGATGTCTGAAGATTACCACTGGATTAGAAATGTTGTCTCAAGCTGTATTTATTACTGAAAAGTACAACTTGAATGCTTACATCCTGCTGGAATATCACAATTGTGATTCAACCTCTCATGCTAAACAAAACAACACTTCTCAGCCAACCACTCTTGAACTCTTCTGGCCTCCAGTTTTTACATTATAACAAAGGTGGAGCAATTATTTTGTCCAAAAATAATTTAGGTGTGTGGTTTTGTAACACAGTAATTTTGATTTCCCTGGTCACTTGTTCCACTTAAAAAAGAGAGAGAGAGAGAGAAACCTGTAATTTCGATGGTGAGAGGCAAGCAGAAGGGAGACTACAACACAAAGGAAACTACATGACAATAGTAACTCCAGTAGTCATAAACACTTTAAATACAAAGTTAGGCAAAGCCAATTTCTACCACATAATTAGATCCATCCAACAGTCCACATCCTTTCCAATTCATTATTCACTATTCCTCTCATTCAACATCTAAGCCACTGAAAAAAAAGCATCATTAAATAAACTATAAATAAATAAAACAGCCAACTAGGAGTGGGAGTACAGGAGGAAGTGACACTGCAGTGTAATAATGTTAAACACAATAGAATGAAGGGGAAGCAATTGTGCAATGGATAAAAAGACCATTTATTTCCTCATAAACAAGACGGGGCAATTTCAAATGATTCTTATGCAGTACGTATAATTTTCAAAAATATGTCTTCTCTTCACTTATTTTAAAATAATCAATAATCCAACACACCTGAAACCAATTTTGACTGCTTTTAAAAGCACATCATGTATTAATCTTCTACTTTTAAAAGTATCTCTCAGTCAAACATTGTTGCAAATGTCTCATAAACAGCACATAAAATATAGTCCTTCACAAACAGTCAGCTTTACATATCCCAACACATTCAGTTTCCAATTAACCAAAGGACTATACCAATTGTTCACATCTATTAAATGATCTGTCAGTGATATTTAAACTTTTTGTAACTAAATATGCCATTGGATGTATTCTGTCATATTCATTTTATATTACACTTACCCCAATGGATGCCATTTACAAATATCATGGACATAAAAATGTGCAGGATACAACCACCCTAAAAAAGCACCATGATTCCATGAAATGCTGGAAACACTTTCTACTACAAGAGATCAGATAAAAAACAACGTTTAACTCAGATCTTTTAAAAGGAATTCTCTACTTACTATAACTCCTCTCAAGTTTCACTGTGATGTATAATGAACCTTTTAGTTCAAATTCAGTTCAAAGAATGTCAGCAACTTTCTCCATCACTACTTTAATCACTGCTGAAACAGCATCACTAATGTAGAGAGCTGAAATAAAATGTGTACATACTCAGATCAATTTTAAGAAATTGTCTTGGTTGACACAGGTGTAAAAAATGTACATTTTTAACTTACAATATGCAGAGAGAGAGAGAAGCTAGTCCTATACTTCAAGCTGCATTAGCGCACTGACACCACTGGATATCAATTAATACCTGAGAATATGCACTCTCAGAGGTCATGTGTGATAAGTGATATGCATCTAAGGCAGACATAAACAGATTCATTCACTACATTAGATGACTTGTGGGCTAACCATTATGGTCCTGTGACAAAGGAATAAAGTAATATGTATAAAACTACTCTTTTCAAATCCCCACTGAATGGACATATTATGTAACCTTACTATAACATTTTCAGTGGATACAGCAAGGACATAAATGCATGAAAAACACAACTTACATTTCTCATACTGAAATATATTGTGTGCCAGCAAAGTATCAAGATATACCACAACAACCGTCGGTCCATATCCACCAACCTGGAATTTTGGGCTGTTGCAAGATGATATGCATGAAAAAGCGATGTTCTGAAACAGGCTGCTGGTAAGCTACAGGTGAGATTTTAATAAATGTCTTTCAGTCATACAGTCCTATCCAAGTTATGATATGAGTGGTGTACAGTATCACAATGTGAAGTTTGTGGCCATCACTGTTGCAGGTCAGTGTCAATAAATTACACTGCCAGATTGCTGTGTATATGTTCATCACTTCAATTTCTTTTTCCATTGTTTATTTTAATACACATGAATTACATTTCACTGTAAAGAATGTGTGAGACATTCAACCAGAGCATTCATTCTTGGCTCCCATATAGCACTACTCAAATCCTTGAGCTTCCTTAACCTCCCAGGTTTCCAATTAGTAATAAATAACACAAATTTATATAAATAAGAAGTTGATTCATTGTAATAAAATTTATATATATTGCACATAAACCCAGTTACAGCAGAATCATGATTAAAAATAATATAGTCACTTTCATGCAATGAAGACTGTACAGTAAGAACTCCAATTTTTGTACTTGTTAGAACATGACAGTATTCAAGTTTTCTTTCAATCTGAGCATAAAATGGTTCTATACATTAAAAGAACACCTACATATTGTGTTTTTATAGTACAGCAAAAAAACCTGGACATCTGCCTGTACAATTGGCATTAGGTTTCGACTGCTTATGGAACAGCATCAGACAGATATAAGAAGGCTTATTGCCATCCCCCACCCACTACCACAAATAAAATTAAACGAATATATAATTCTATTACAAGAGAATAAAGGTTATAATAAAATGCAGCTGTTCTTTGTTTTGAACACAATCACATTTAACAAGATGCACTGCTCCCTGCAAACTTAAATCAGGATTCCACTGTAATGTTCCTATCTCAAACATTAAGGATCTAGTAATATTATTTTTAGCAATTTTGTAACACATAATTTATTATAAACAAAAATATGTAAATAGCCCATATTCTAGCCAATAGTGATTCATGTTCAATTTATGCAAATAAAATCAAAGTACCTATCTCCACCTCTTGTTACAATAATTTTTTCCTACGCTGCTTAACTTTAATTCACAATATCCACCACCAAACTACAAATATGAACCTTCCATGCAACAGCTTTAGTCCGTAACTAGAATGCAGAGTATAGAAGAACCCTAAATTCATTACCCATTCACGCTTCTTTTAAACCTGGGGCAAGTATAAAGTTGTTCAGTCTTGTTACAAAATATACACCAGTTGAATAAAACACAACAAAAACTACTTTTATTAAAGCACTCAATAAGAAGAAATATCACACCATGAAGATGATAGGCTGGGAAAAAACTGTGATCAGTAACATTTTATAATCAAAGTAGCACAACCTTCATATAAGAAATAAGAACAAATGGCCACTCCCAGTTACTTTAACTTTAAAAGTGTATAATTTGTAGCTTCTGAAGAACGTTTAAAACAGCATAATGAACAAAAATCACAGTAAATTAATATGCCAGGTAAAATGATTTATTGACTGATGGTGTTCAATGTGGAACAAATCTGTTTGTAGAACATTTCATACCAACTTGTCAGACCTGGTTTAAAGTTTAAAACATATCTCAACTGTTTTATATTTTAAATTAGGAAAATTTATATATCAAATAAAATTTGTACAGATTAATCAAAATAAAATGAACATAGATTTTACAAGTACAATGAAATTACACCAATTTACAGTTAAAAACCAACTAAAATTGAGCTAAAATTGGGTTCACATTTTTGTCCACTGTGTCTGTAACAGTTATCAGCACATTCCATAGAAGAAAACATTCCTGAGTACTAACACACTAAGAAATGCTTTATATTGGAGATCCTGCAAGCACTGCAATAATTACCAGCTCGATAAAAATATACAGACTGAAGTCAATTACCATTTTTACAGCCATTTAGTTCATCAACCAGTCATAATATAAATAACAATCAATCAGAGCCCTAATTTCAATATTTCCTTAATTCACAGCAGGAACAATCTTGCAAAGAACTCCTGCCACATTTCCATTATTGTGTTGCTAATTATGACTTTGCTGAGAATGATGATCATTATTTCTTGTCTGATTCATAAGACTTGGTCAAAGATACTTTCATTAAATGTTTTTTGTTACTTTCTCACTTGGCTTGAAACAAAGTTCCTGTATTGATTACAATTTACCACTTCTTCTTATGTTCATCCATAGAAACACCACCTGGACCAAGTGATACAATCATCAAAAGACCACCAATCACAGAGAGCGTCTGTAAGAAATGCAACAAAATTTATGTCATTTTTGGTTAATTTTTTTAACAGAATATATATATATATATATGATTGATGTTGGTCTTCTTGACAGTAACATACTGTGTTTTTGTTTTTGCGATGGGGAAGCGAAAATTAGTGGGATTAACTTTAGAAAATGTTATTGAGGCTGGGGTGTAATGTGCAATGCATGGGAGTGGGCTTCAAAAGATTATTATTAATACCATTGTCATTAATTCTTAATTTAAGTAAGGCTACAGCAGTTAGTGTATGTAAGTAAATAGACTATATTGTCATTAGACCACAATCTGATTTTTCTTTCCCTCTATCTTGGACACCTCTGTAAGTTGGACACATTTTCCTGGAACCCCAAGTGTCCAACTTAGAGAGGTTTTACTGTATATATATGATTGATGTTGGTCTTCTTGACAGTAACATACTGTGGACTTGTAGGTACATACCAACTTAAGATGGAGGCAGTTATGTTCCTCCAAAACATCGGTATCTACCTGAAAGTCCAAACAGCAATACTATACAGAAGACTAACACTGAGAGAATAGAGCCTGGAAATAATTTTTAAATATCACAACATAAACTGTCCTAAAACATGTAAACTGCTGTAACCATTCAATTCTATAGTGTAGCATCCTGGTGTGCTCACTATTATTTGTTCTGCACCCGTTTTACTGTTGGTATTTTCTGAGCAACATGTTTCAATTAGAGTCCTATCACCACCAGGTTCATCACACTTCCTTGCACACAAGTCTTAGTACAACCATGCAAATATCCATGATGATGATAAAAAAATTAACGTTTTTGGTTGAAATAAAATGTCCAGTATGGAGTGGAGACACATATTCACCTCCACAAAAATAATTCAAATCACTTGCATGAGCAAACAACATGATAGCCACTGCACTGTGAGATTCTGAAGGTGTTATTCTTGTGGATTTAACAAAGCTAGGCCATACAATTAATGTTGATAAGTACAGTCATCTCTGAAAGCAGTGAGCAGGTCTTTCATCCAAAGGTATATGTTTTCTGAATGACAATTTTCACCCACATATGGTTAATCTGGATGTAAACACACTGACTGAAATGAGATGGAATGTTCTTCATTCCTGGTTTGTCACCTATCTGTTATTTTCATCTCTTTATGACACAAAAGATGCACTCATGAGGCAAAAAGTTAAAGTCAAATGATGAAGTGAAAAATGCAGCCTACAAGCGGTGTTGACATAAGCAGAAAGACTTCTTCAAAAATGGAATACAAAAACTTCCAAAATACAGAGACAAGTATATTATGAAGAAGCTTTAGTACCTCAGATGTGGCTGTGACATTTTATTTGCTGTATTAATTGAAAAGATATGTGAACAAGGTTCAAGTGAAACTTCAAGGTGCACTGCATGGGAATTGTGCAATGGTTCAGAAAATGTAAATATTTTTGGTCCAGTCAGTTTAATATATTTTCTAAAATACACACATATTATAACTTACCATAAATCACATAAGATTAAAAATGGATAAGCACTTCCTACACCACAATACACAAATTCTGTCAACACTTTGTTCACACCCTTAAAATCTCCTCCTGCCAATCCTTACTCTAAGCCATAAAATTAACATACACATTGTTACAATATAAAATGTGGTGTCACTCACCTGGAAGAAATCATATTTCAGGAAATCCCTGAGAGGTTTATATGACGGAATGTTCCACCAGGCATTGTGATAGAAGTTAAGTCCTCCAAGCAGACAAACTAGGATCAAAGCACTGAGCTTGGTTTTGTAGCCAATGGTTACCAGTACCATTAACACTGAACCCAATACATCTTGGGCTGCCTAAAAGGAAAGAAATGCACCTTTGTAGACATCAGTTATGCAATTCTTATTCTCTGGTTCCCACACCTAACCTGTTTTTGAGAATACACTTCAATGATTAAAGATGTTATGTTCTGGCAAACACTGCAGTGCCATCTTCAGGGTGAGTGTCCAGGAAAGGTTAAAAGTGTATTTAAAAATGTCTAGCAGGGGGAGTTAGGTAGGACTTGAATAATATACGTACATCGGCAAGCAGAGGAGCAGGATACTATACAATGGAGAACAAAGATGGAAATTTTTACAAACATTTTGCTTCTTTTATGGTAAACTAAATGGTGATAGCTTCATCATCTGAAACTTTAAAATTGATAATTATTTATATTGGTGAACATAGAGCATGATATATATTTAACCAAAGTTCTAGAAGTTCACAAACTTTGTGCAAACGGACAATGAACCTGAGCAGAAACTTGGTCACAGAGTTTCTTTAGAAATGCATTCAATTCCTGACCGAATGGCAAAGTTCAGATAATCCATTTCGTACAGATGTTTCTGAAACATCCTGTCCTTCAAGCAACCCCACAGAAAAAAGTCACAGAAATTTAGGTCTGGTGCATTTGGTGGCTAAATTTTCTTCATTATTGCTCTGCACTCATGGAAATTACATTCATGGCAGATACTTTTGTAGTACTCTTTCAAACCCCTACTTGTTGTGAAAAACGTCTAATGTTTTTACTCAGATTTCTTGTTACAGGTTTCTTTGTTATACTGGTAAATTCTTCCATAAAGACATACTCGTATATGCTAAACGCATATCTCTTTGCACATTTATCACACACATACTTCCAGTTCCTTTGAACTGTCCAACAAGCTGCTAATGCTTATAGTTGATGTAACTTGAACAAAAAACTGCAACACAACAAACACTATAAGAATAAGCTGTTCTGAGAAAATAAAGTTTCTGATTTGTCACACATACCATCTTTACAACGATTTCAGCGCCGCTGGCAGCTTACCTCACCCCTTAAAAACAATGTGTACTGGGTAAGGAATTTGAAAATTTAATTCTATTACATTCATTAATACTACAAAACACACACATTTTATGTGAGGGGAGGGGTTAAAAGATGACAACAAAGTTCAAAGAATTTTTGAACCATCATGCTCTTATGACACGACTATAAATTTCAAAATCTTCTACACATTATAAAAATTTGTAAGTAGAATTTCTTAATCATATACTTGCCTGCAAAAAGGAAAATTCGAAACGCAACAGAGTAATGAACATGAAGGCCAAAAGAACTCTTCCAGTCAGCTGCAAGTAATTCTTGGGTTTATTATCACCTGCAATAAATTTATACCTGTTTAAAAAGAAAATAGTAATAACCTTTGGATAGTTATTGAATCCTACAGACTATGCAAAACATAACCAAAAATGTTCTAACACCTTTCACTAAATAAAATGAGGAACAAAGTTATCCTCAATGACAATAAAATCTAAACAGAAAATGATCCATTCCCATTATATCTTCTTCTAACCTAATTCTGACATGCTCACAACTGAGGCAAATTGTAACTTTTCATTATTCTATGCAGACACACAATATGCCAAACTTCGCATGAAAACAATTTCATCATATAAAATTCAACATACCTAATGAAGGAACACCAGCAAATAAACTCTTCCCTTCAACTCTACTTTCTGCAAGAACCAAGAGTAATGCACCAATAAGCGCCAAATTACGGAAAAGAAACTGAACATCCCATAGAATGCTGTATGCAAAGGTCTGAAAGAAAGATGTTAACATTAGATACAAAATGAAACAAGATAAACTAATGTTTGACCAACTCAATGCTGCAGTCATGCTTAAGAAGCTGATAGTCACTTAACAGGTCAAAAAAAAAACCCACATTACCATGTTCACAAGAACCTGCAGCATGCAACATTCCATAACATAACAGTTTAACTTTCATTATGAAGAACTGTTGGCCACTGCCTGATCCCTAAGCTGGAAGTTCACCCTATGTAAGCTATCCACAATTTATTTTTTAACATATCTGGAGCTATTCACCATGTACAAAGGTAGTCTTCTCGACCATGACCTGAAGATACACCATGCTGTGGGTGACGAGCCTGATATTTAAATAAATGGTCTGTGGTTACTGTACAATATTCTAGATGGATATGCACACATAATATGATCTTTAAATCAAGCACACTCCTCCAGTTACTACCAAAATTACACATATTAAAGTCAAGCAATAAAAAATACATGCAAAGCAGCAAATTGCTGTGAAGTGTTCACAAAAACTGTTTCCATCCAATACTGTACTTAAGACTTGTTTTCTGGTAGAAATACCACAATACTTTGGAGAACCTTCCTTTGAAGTTGAGAGAATAATTATTTCTTCTGTTATGATAGAACTTGTGATGTTTATTCAGCAAGTATACACCTTTATAACTATCCCATTTTTTATTATAACTGCACTGAGCACATTAAAGCAAAACAAACTAATTTAGATAACATTTTGTTATAAATTTAATTTCGAACTTCTAGAAACAATTCACGCACTGCATCAGATGGGACTGGTATAATAAAAATAATGTAATCATGAGGTGAATTCTTACTAACTGGAGATCAATAGTGATTCCATTATTTATGTTTACACAGAACCTTCAGTAGCAGTCATAATTACTGCTGGCAATTATCTAGCAATACTGGTTCTGTTCTACAAAAGTGAAACAATTAATTCACCAGCATATATTAGTACATGATTTTTATTTCTTCATTTACAGATCACATCTCAACTGCAAGGGTTAAAGTATAGCTTCCAATATTGTCTTAATACAATAAAAACTCACCTGCAGAACAACAATGAAGAATAACACTCCGCAAGCAATTGTAACTCGAAACCTGCCTATAACCATAACACACCCGCCAAGCTGTCCAATCAAATTAACCAATACAAAAACTGTGGCCAGAAACTTGCCGCATCCCCAAGACATGTCCATATATTCGCGTTGCTCAGACCACTGGACCCACATTCGGATACCATCTTCTAGGAATGTTGAAATGAGACACAACCTTGCTATTGTTGGTAACACATGTTTTCCATGTCTTAATATCTAAATAAAAAAGGTCACTCAATTAGTTAATAGTCAGCACACGTCACAAATTTTAAAATAGGGAGGATGACGTGACCCAACTTCCACGTTTCTCCCTTCTTTTATAAATATGATGAATAACAACTACAACAATACGTCATAAAAACGAAATATGTCAACTGATTCATTTCACACATATTTCTATTTACCTGATCAGCTATTTCTTCAGCTTTTGCTAACCATTCTTTCTGGAGAGCCATGTTACTAACAGCTGTACTAACATAAGCAATTGTAAGAAATCGTGAGGAATGATGTGGAGAAAGACAGAAGAATAACTTCCGTAATCCACACATATTAATCTATAACACAACCAACATATATATATATATAAATATAAAGCAAAACTAAATTATGTAATGATAATTTAAAAAAGTTATAGAGTCACGTAATTAAATCCTTCCACGATGCTAATAAATAAGTAAAATTTTAAAATTACGAAGCCTCTTTTGATGTATTTCTAGTCAGGAAGTTCAACATCAAAGCGTTCCTATGTACTAATTTAACTTCTTGTATATTATATTAACAACTTATTTCTATTAAGTATATTTTAACTCATTTTAAATTGTACTTTCATTATCATTTTGATGCATTTCTCCTTTAACTTATATATAAAATATGTATAAAAGTCGTCGGAGTTCGTTATGTTGGTGTTGCTGCATATGTACTACACACGCTTCCGTTTGTATCCATACTTGTTAGAAGTAGATGTTTGTTTTGCTGTAGGAACGTTAAAGCCAAATAGAGGAAGGACGTTGTGTAAATTTAATGACGAAAGTTCATTAGTGTTGAATTCATGATGATAAATATGTATTAATTTAAATACGTTTTTTATGCCATTGTAAGGTTACGTGAAGCTTTGATTGAGGTTACGTGAGTAAGTGTTAAATATTGTGCACAATTCGGAATGCACGTCTTTTTGCTTTGGAGTATCGTCGATTGGATATAAAATAGCAATAAATCCCGTATGCCTTAGTTTTGCACAAATATTGCCATAAAGTTATGTTCTTTTCTGATACTCGTATTTTGTAGGGGATTTATCACTGAAAGAAACGATGCTGGAAGTAACTTGTAACGATCGTCTGGGGAAGAAAGTTCGTGTTAAATGTAACCCAGATGATACGATTGGAGACTTGAAGAAATTAATCGCCGCACAAACGGGAACTAGATGGGAGAAGATTGTCTTGAAAAAATGGTATACAGTTTTCAAGGATCATATTAAGCTACAGGATTGTATCCTTTCTATATAACCTCTACACACTTCTCAAATCAAAATGTCTGACACACGTGTTAGAAAAATGAAAATTATTTTGCTCCGAAAGTTATAATATATCAACTGACAGCAATATCATATTACAAGTAAAAGACCATGACATTTTGTTATATGGTTCAGCAAAATTGTACACCTGTAATAAAAAAAATGCATAACCCACTGGAATGTGAATTTATCTAATTTTTCAGTGCACCTAATTTCCAATCTTGCACTGATCATCAATGTAACTTTATGATTAACAATACAATAGTTGTTTCTTTTGATAAATTTGAAGTAGGCATTTGTAATCTAAATATATCCTTCAGTTTAGTAAATTTGTGCTAAGCATATAATAGGTAACAAGAGTGCCTTAAAATATCTAAACTTTAAATATGCATCTTGTTTTCCCATATTTTCACATCTTTGGTGAATGACACCTTAATGAGTTTGCACTTTGTTGAGAAATGTGCAAAATAAAAGCCTTGAGTGTAAGAGATGCTTCACAGAGGCATTTATTTGAAAATTTAGTGCTATGGCATTTTGCATGATTGTTATGATAACCTGCAACTGTACATATTAAGAGTATTTTATATATTTGGTGTGTAATATGTGTAAAAATTAGATAAAATGAAGTACCAAGTAGCAGTGTCCCTGCACCAAAGATGTGAATAGGATATTCCAAATACTTGTGTTTAGTATTCCATGTGTCCTATAATTTGTGATCTTCAATTAACTATGAATGCAGATGAAATACATGATGGAATGAATCTGGAGCTCTATTACCAGTGAACAGAAGACACTTGTGTTGGGACAAGTCTGCAAACACACTTCTGTACTGCACTCAAGAAGTGATTTAACAGAACAGTAATCACTACGTTATTAGTGATGTCCGTGGACATAAAGCACACTGTATCTAATCTCAGTATTCACTCAAGTCACTTTATAGTGAATTTTAATACCATATGTAAATTTTCTCATATTATCTTGCATTTCCATTTCATTCCTCCCCATAAAAGAAAAAAACGTTTCTGCACAATTTCAGAACGTTTGCTTTTAAAAATATTAGTATCCAGGTATCAATAATTACACATGAATCAGTGTTACATATTTGGAATAAAGATATTTTCTTATTTCTGTGCCATTTTCTGATATTTGTTTTTGCTGCAAACTCATGGAAATATTCGCAACACTTAATGTAATTAGGAACACTGGATTGATAAATGGCTGGTCTCTTCTGCTGCATTTTGATGGATGTACAAGCAAGTTTATTTTTCTGCAATGTTCTGCTGATTGCTCCAATATTGGTTCTGTATTTTGAGCTTCACAATTTGAAATGGTGTTGTACAAATTCAGTTTTTAAAGGTCATGTCTCTGTTTTAAGATTTCATATGTTACACAAACTTATGTACAGAGAATAATATTAAAAGAAATAAACAATTTCTATATTTGAAATGTGTTATATTATGTTGAAAATAACCCACCAAATAGTATAAATAAGAGCTGTCTTCTGGGTTGTTATGCCTTGTAGTCTGGTAAAAGTTTACAGACATTTGAGAGATTCATGTTGCCTCCATCACCCTGATGATGGAGGCAGCATGGGCATAGTAAACTTCTACCAGACTACATGGTGCAACAACCCAGAAGACAGCCATCCTCAAAGTCACCACTGTGAAAACCTCAAATCCTACATGTATAAATAAATTTGACTTTTCTATGTGTGCAGTGTTTGGTAAATTCCCAGTTACATGTAGCCAAAACAGATGTACCAGTAAGAGTTTATTCATATAGCAAGGCAAATGCTAGGTTAGTACTTTCTTAAACAGCTTGGCTTGTGCAACATACCTTGTGTAATTTTAGGAATTCTTGTCCTTATATTTTGCAGCTGAGTTCAATGTGTAACTTCAGCTTTCAGGTGTCAGCTATATGGAGTGTTAAATATTAACCAATGTATCAGCAATTTTAAGAATATGTAAATCTATGGTATCTTCTCCAATTCATCCCCTGATGGAAGATGTGCCAAATTTCATATAAATGCAATCAGTATTTTTGGAGATGAAATATGGACATGACATATTGTGCATTCATTTTATGCTCAATGAGCAAAACACTCATGAAAATCCTTCATTATGTTTAACAATACAAAAGAGTGATCCTTACTTGAAAAAAAAAGCCATATATTTCAGAAGACACTGACAGACTGAGCTTAAATCCCCAGAGGGCTCCTCAAATATAGAATTTCTGCTCTTTAAGGCAAATTCCAGGATGTGAGAGAACTGGAACATTTCCCATTCATTTTGTTCAGTTCAAGTTTCACCAAATAAATTGTTTGGACAACCTCTGTGGACTCTGTGAGATGAATATGGTAGTTTGTATTATTATTACTTTGATGTTATAAGCAACATTCCAAAATGGGGTCAGAAGGCACATGGAGCTGCTGCCAAGATCTCTCAGAGGTGTAGGACATTACAGTTACTAGATGAAAATAAACATTTGCAACTGTTTACATTTCATTGTCATGCTTTGAGTTGGGACAGCAGTCAGTATATGACTGGCTACAGATGGGATGACTTAAGATGATTCTCAGCAGGGCCAGGGATTTTTCTCATCACCAATATGCAGACCAGCTCTGGAGCATTCTATCTACTGGATACCTGGGGCTAAAGGAAAAGCAACTGAAGTCTGAAACTGACCACACACCACCACCAATTGAAATTAATAACAATGTCTTCATAGCATGGTACTTAATTAACCACACTCTTATTGCTAGCACCATCACACTGCATTCTGTTTTTTTAAGAATAAACACACCCATTATAGTTTTCAGGCTTCAATAACCATTGCCTACTTTCATAAAACAGATATATGGAAAGTAAACTTTTGATGCATTTCTGGCCCTGATAAATAGAAATAAAACAAAAATTCTTGATGTATATATTTTTAAAATTTACATAACACTTTGGAATGTACTGAAGGAGTGTCAAGAAATAAGCTTCTGTTGCCACCAGATTGTCTAAACAGGGATCATGGTGGCATTTAATTCTATCATTATTACGTAGTTTTAAATACACCTTACTGTTTTGTAGCACAGTAATGGAACAAGGATATTTTTTGAGATTCACCTACCTCAACTCATTTTTCTATACTTTCCAATCTTACAAGATTGTTACACTGCTTGGCAATCGGTCTTCACCTTTGGTTATTAATAGTATCTGGATTTTATATTGCTTGCAACTTTTTTTAACTGGTGCAACTTCCCATCACATCAGTACTACTGAATGGTGAAATACCAATCCCACCAGACAACTGTGGAGTAGCCAATGTTAGGTCTGGATCCAAGACACTTGATGCAGTTCCAACGAGATGAAGAGAGCCTGTGACCAATATGTGGGATTTGCAAGCTTCATCTTCAGTTTTCTTTTTGAGGTAAGCCAAAGTATCAGACATACATGGGAAGAGTTTTACTTCTGCTTTTGACTTAAATGAATTGCACGAATCATGAAAATTTATAGGAAGATTATTTGGAACATACAGTGGCTGGAGGCCATTAAAGGCACTGGATCTATTCTTTACATTTTCTTCTTGGAGTTCATGCCAAACGTCTTGAGTACTCCTGCATTTCTCAAGCTGCTGTGTTACACTGGTCATATAATTGGCCTGATCTGTAATTGAGAAAAATTATAACACAAAATACTGCAATACTATGAAAGCCGAAACATGTCGAGAATGTTCCATATGTAAATCGAGTACTCGATACGGAACAAAGGATAATATTTTAACCATCTAATTATCTTATATTACTTTGTTGTGATTGACGGACAATTTTAATATATTTTAATACTATTTAAATAAAATCACAATATGACGCACCTACAATATCAAATAAATCATTAATTAACTCAATTTATTTTCAAAAGTGGCCACACTTCTTACAAAATTCCCAGGTTAACTGAACTTAGTTTCCACATTTCCTTACATACCTGAACTGGAGTCAACACTGGTTGTGACACTGTTGGGGCAGAAAATGACCAGCTGAAAGCCACAGTTCAACAGTGGTAAAAGAAGTGCCCTGGGATCTCTGTTTCCTGTACAATTGAATACCAGCACACGGTATGGTATGTCCCTAAAAGGGATGCGATTTATTACAGGTCTTTGTCACAATGAAGAATAATTACAGTTAGAACTGTCCAAAATATACCTTTGGCTCCTATGACTCAGGTAAAACTTTTCATGCACAAAACTATATGTACAAGAGGTTTGAATAGTGACAAACAAAAATGCACACAACAGTATAGCAGAATGATAATACATATTATGTTTAGTTGCCAATGGAATTGATATACCCTTGAAATAAAGTTTCAAGATACAGAAATATGTTCACAAGTATGTGAATGGTGGGGATGAGGTTCTCATGGCAACAAGTATGAAGATGGTTGTCTTATGGGGTGTAGCATCATATAGTCTGGTACAGACTGACATTTCACAGGAAATTACTGCCCCCATCATCAAGATGAAAAAAAAGCCAGTCAGTACTCTATCTGTTGCCAGGAACTGACAAGAGTTCAAACCATGCTTGAATGGTCATCTGTTAAAAAGAATACCGTGTTTATCTGGACTAGAAACTTTAACAGGAAATGAAATGGGCATGTAATTTGCAGCTTTCTTTCCACCTGCACAGTTATTTATATTAATCCATAAGATGTGGACTTATTGTATTTGAGTTACAATTAAATCTTCAATAGTTCTAAAAGTTTTTAAATTAATCATCATTTCATACATTGCCATTCTGATCTATGTGATTCACCCAGCCTGTAAATTGCCCTAGAAATCTCATGTAAACCAGCGACTTACTTGGCCTTCTTCAAAACCATTCCGTATGTTTTCCCAGTGATAACTACCACAAGAGCCAAACATGACCTCTGAAGAGTGAAGGAAGTATGGGATGGATGCAGTATCTACCAAAGTACAAGGTGCTACATCCCATAAGACAGTTGCCTTCAAATCTGTATATTCAGTGAATTTATGTTGTTCAACACACAATGCTAAAAGGCAGCACTGAAGTTTTAATATGGTACATAACCTTATTTTGAAGAATTAATCCTATTCACAATTATTCTAAATTTATTCAAAGTGATTAGATACATATTGCTACATAAAAAATTAATGGCAACCCAGTATGCTTAGATATCATTAGCAACAATACTGGACTGACAACCAGCATATGTGCTTGAAAATACCATTACAGGAGGAAAACCATATTGTATCAAATAACAATACAAAAGTACTAATTAAAAGTAAGAACAAATCATTCTGCAAACTGTTTATACCATATATTAAATTTATATTCATTCAAAACTAGGATGTCATCATACACCAAGTAAATATGGATAAATATAGTGTACAGCTAAACAATACAGTGCCCCTCTACATAACACCACCCTTGCATTGCACCTATGAAAGCCTCAGAACAGAAATCCCATATGTAATTTCAAAGGGATCCCCCTGGCAATGCCACCCACATTAGCAGCTATCTGCCAAGATCTGTAGCAATACAAATGTACCATTACACACTATGTAGTGCAATGCCAGTTTATTTCAAATCCCTAACATATTCAGTAGAAAAGTAAGAAACTGTCTGTAGCGACTAGGGGAGGGAGCTGAGTCAGTGGTGTAAATGGCAACATTTCAAATCCAAGCAACTGCAGTAAATGAACTGCTACTCGGTGAGGGATTGAGATGAAAATGGAAAATTTACTCAGAATAAACTGCATACAGAGACAGGTAACATACCAAGAATTCTGGAAGAGCCATTACAGATCCATCACATTTTTCTCAGAGGGAGGGGTACACAAACACATTTCAGTTTGAAAACAATCATTAGGTTGCTCATGGTAAGGAAGTTCTACGAAGATGCAGGTGTGTGCTGTACAATCAGTGGCATCTGACATGGGAAAAAGGGTAACGTAAAGTGTTGGTGAAAATGGGATAATACATGGGCCTACAAAGAAAAATATCATAATTTAAACCAGCAAAACATTGCCAAGGGGTAAATCCATTACTCAGCACTGTAGACAGTCTGAGTGGCAAGCAGAACCAGTTTAAACTTACTGCCACTCCCACACTAATGCTAATACTGGTGGTGGTAAATGTTGGGCTCTAATGGGGTGTGACTGCATCATGCATGGGCTCACATACCCAGAGTACTGTATCAATATGATAATATCTGAAAAGCATTAGTTGATAGACTTGTACCTTAGACCTTTACCACCACACAAATTCAATTTTTCCAATTCTGTATTTCTGGTGCCATGTCTCTGCTTTTGAAATGCACCTTGTAATGACATAACATCCATTACATATAACCCATCCAAGTAGTAATTAATGCTATGGTAAAACAGGTTGTTACTGCTCAACTACTCATGGAGTAACAGACATGGAACTATCTTGCGAATAATTTAAACACATCAAGCTACTCAAAAAAGAACTGCACTTACTGTTTGGCAATTGCTTGTGAATTCTGAATGAACCAGTCAGCACACAACCATAAACTTTCACTGGTATGAGCACCATCCAGGAAGAAGTGAATCAACCCATCATTGATGATCTGGTTCCGCCCTGGCCAGGTACAAAATTTCAGACCTAATGCCATACTGGACGAAATTGGAAATGTCGGTGATACAGGTAACCATTCTTCTGATCCTGTACCATCCTTTGTTGTCAGTGCTGCACCAGCAAGTTGGTGGATGCCTGTCACAACAAATTTACAATACATCAGACATCAGTAATATAATACAAAGCCCTGTAATAAGAAATACAACAAAGAATACACAAGTAAGTGAGCAGTGGATTATTTATCTAGTTAAATAGCTGAGCTGCCATCAATGTTTCTAAACTGTTGTGAAAAATGAAAGAGCACACATATCTACTCTGAAGCAGTCCCCTTTTGAGGTAATACACCTTTCTCCAGTGATTCTACCACTTTTTAATTGCAATTCTAAAAATCTTTAAACATAGTAATTAAAAATTACAAACCAGTTGTATGCTGGCATATCCATGCATTTGCCAATTGAATGGCTAAGGATGCATTGACAAACTGTACATTTGCTACCATTCCGAACTCTGACTTGAAAGAACTCCAATCATATGACGCCAGAGGTGGGGCAATCAGCAAAGTGCTCTGCAACAACGCAGGGTTTTAAACAAGAGTCACTACATGAAGTGTACACAATGGTAAAAGAGCAGCCCCATGATGTGATGTAAAGAACACCTCTGGAGTTTTTATGTACACCAAGCAGTACATTCTTCTGTTCTTGTAATATTATCCTCCGATCTACAGCCTTGCAATTAGTCTCTTCCCTTCAGTTTTCTGACTAAAATTTCTGATATGTTGCTAACTGAATTGTTAATGACATATTTTTCTGTGTGTTTTATTGGGTGTTACGTGGAAGATATGTACTTAGGTGAGGGTATAATATTAAAATAGGCCTTAATGAAATAGGGTGTGAGGGTGTTGTCTTGTTCAATGTAGGGACCAGTAGTAGGCTATTGTAAACATGGTAATTAACCTTCCAGTTCCATGAAAAGCTGGGAATTTATTGGCCAGATGAGTGACTTCTGAAGAAGGACTCTCTTTGGAGTTTGAATGGTGACTAGGGTAGCATATTTACAAGCTTGAATGAGTTTTGATGAAGGTGGGTGTTAGAGTAAATAGTAAAATTTATCAACCTTTGATGGTTCAATTTCATAACATTACATTCAAACAGGAATTTTTAGACTCAGACTTTGAGTATGATAAAATATGTGTTATATTGAAGTTGTAGATGTAAACCTGCCAGACTAGTAAGAAGATTGGTCTAGAAAAGAAAACTGATTGTTCATGTCTTGTCTTCAGACTGCAGGCCAAAATTATAACATAAAGATAGCTAATGAAATCTTTGGAAATGTGGCATAGTTTAAATATTTTGGATCAAAATTGCATGTATGAATCAGTAAAGAACTGGCTAAATTTGGGGAATGATAGCTACCATGCAATTCGTAGTATTCTGTCTTCCTGAGTGCTGTATGAAAATATGAAAATCAAGGTACACAAAACTATAATTGTGCCTGTTTTGTACTGTCAGATTGAGGGTGTTCGAGAAGAGGTTGCTGAGGAGAATATTGGACCTAACAGAGCTGAGGTGACAGAAGGTTGGAGAAAATTATTTAATGATGATCATAATAATTTGTATTCTTTATCAAATATCAGGATGACAGAATCAAGGAGGATGAGATGGGAAAGGCATGTAACACACACACACACACACATATATGTGTGTGTGTGTGTGTTACATGCCTTTCCCATCTCATCCTCCTTGATTCTGTCATCCTGATATTTGATAAAGAATACAAATTATTATGATCATCATTAAATAATTTTCTCCAACCTTCTGTCACCTCAGCTCTGTTAGGTCCAATATTCTCCTCAGCAACCTCTTCTCGAACACCCTCAATCTGACAGTACAAAACAGGCACAATTATAGTTTTGTGTACCTTGATTTTCATATTTTCATACAGCACTCAGGAAGACAGAATACTACGAATTGCATGGTAGCTATCATTCCCCAAATTTAGCCAGTTCTTTACTGATTCATACATGCAATTTTGATCCAAAATATTTAAACTATGCCACATTTCCAAAGATTTCATTAGCTATCTTTATGTTATAATTTTGGCCTGCAGTCTGAAGACAAGACATGAACAATCAGTTTTCTTTTCTAGACCAATCTTCTTACTAGTCTGGCAGGTTTACATCTACAACTTCAATATAACACATATTTTATCATACTCAAAGTCTGAGTCTAAAAATTCCTGTTTGAATGTAATGTTATGAAATTGAACCATCAAAGGTTGATAAATTTTACTATTTACTCTAACACCCACCTTCATCAAAACTCATTCAAGCTTGTAAATATGCTACCCTAGTCACCATTCAAACTCCAAAGAGAGTCCTTCTTCAGAAGTCACTCATCTGGCCAATAAATTCCCAGCTTTTCATGGAACTGGAAGGTTAATTACCATGTTTACAATAGCCTACTACTGGTCCCTACATTGAACAAGACAACACCCTCACACCCTATTTCATTAAGGCCTATTTTAATATTATACCCTCACCTAAGTACATATCTTCCACGTAACACCCAATAAAACACACAGAAAAATATGTCATTAACAATTCAGTTAGCAACATATCAGAAACAGCATAAACACTTTATGCAGAAACATGTTTGAATCATAGTGGAAAGTTGCCCACACACAGCAAGACCAAAATGTACCTATAAAGTCTGAACTCAAAATGCAATAGGACACAAAACTGTAAAACCAACACTGGGCATTACAACGCAAATCATCAAGACAATGCCAAAAGAGGCCTTGATGGGCTTAGAACTTCAGGATGGCACCGAACATGATGTTAGAAAACTGACACCATTCATCTCCATGAGCAATCACAGGATCCAAACTATGGTGTTAAACTTCAGAATGATATTGCAAAGGATCATCAAAGTTGAGGGCAAACACATTGTAATATAAATTGCTTGTGATGCTGATTTGTAAGGTATTTTTATGCCTCATCATTCAGGTGAAATAAAGCATTAAACTTGGTAGGTACATTTCTGGCCATGATGTATATGACAAATAATCAGGATACTATAATCATGAAGACAAATTATTCCCAAATTAAGGTTGATTTCTGTATTCGCTAGAAAAATGAACAATCAAAAGTTACTAAAAGATTGATCCATGTGTAAAAAGCCAGTTACTCTTCTTAATCTCTTTAGTTCCTCCATCTCCCATAACTTGTCCTTACTTTCTTTTCAGAAGCTCTTTGTTTGAGAACTTTTAATGCTGCTTTTGGCTGCTCATCCACTGTAAAAGTGATGCTTCCAGGTTTCATGATTCCAGCTTTCTGCCAAGCAATTTCTTCTATTGTGTTTCCAAGCACATTTGTGTGGTCAATGCCTAGTGATGTTATCCCAACAGTTGAAACCTGTCTAGAAGCCACAAAGTTCATGAATTTATATGAAACAATTTTATCACTTATCTGTCCATATACGGAATCAAAATACATAAAATAAAAAAATACATACTTTGACTATGGCAGGTGCTGGAGAACAGTGTGTTGAAGAGAATATTTGGACCTAAAAGAGAAGCAGTAATAGCAGGCCAAAGAAAACTGCATGAAGCTTCATAATTTGTACCCTTCACCAAATATTATCAGGGTGATCAAATTAAGGAGAATAAGAGAGGTAAGACATGTAGTCAGAAAACATGAAAGGAAAATATCACTTGAAAGAACTAAGCATAGATGGGAATATCAAAATGGATATAAAACAAACAGCATTTAAGAGTGTGGACTGGATCTGGATAGGATCCAAGGCTGGTTCTTGAGAATACAGTAATTAACCTTTGGATTTTGTAAAAGATGGGACATTTCTGACTAGCTGAACAACTGTTAGCATCTTCAGAAAGGTTCTGCTCCATGGAGTTAAGGTAGGTTATTAAATCTCTCATGTGCATATGGTAGCTGAACATTATTCTCACTTTGTCCAACTATGTACACCCTACTAAGAGCTGGAGTAGCTCAGTCAGCATACTGACTGACTGACTACAGACTGGACAACTGGGGTTTGATCCCCAACAAGGGTAGAGGATTTTTCTAGCATGACTTTGATCACTCACCCCTATCTAGAGCTGAGGTTAAGAATGAGTAAGAGCTATACCTCCTCTCTCCCCCAAGCACCTACATAGTGTACAGCAGGACAGTTTTGTTTTATTTTACTTTTAAGTACGCCCTACTTGCTTATCTGTATTTATATTCAAAATGCCCAGTGATTATGAATGTTAATAGTTAATATAGAAATTGCAATATTAGACAACCGAGTCATTGCTGATATGATGGGTGTCTGAAAGACTTTATTAATTTCATCAGCAATTCTGACCATATTATTTAAAATAGCCATTGTTTCACATTTTAAATTTGATTTCATAGCAGAAACACAATTAGCAAGTTCATTAGGCACACTCTTATGTGTTAGCTGCAAGCAATACAGTATACAAAGGGGTGTTACATGTGACTGTTAGTGTTGTTATACATAAACATGGTACTAGCAGCAGATTAGAACTTCCTTTGAGAAATAAAAAGATTGTGCATCATATTATTTCAATACATTTATGATTATTTTAACTATAAGACATATCTGCTCCTTTAAATCCTAACCTTTACCACTACCCTCCACCTAATGTATGTTCATCATCATTTACAGATGTATCATTTATCACATAATTATCCACAAAGTTATTGCTTTCACTTTGTCTGATTCTAATAAACTTTCTTCCAAACAGCTTATACATAAACTCTCTGCCACTTTTTTATCTAACAGTACAGCTTATTTCTTCCTACTACCAGTGGCTTCCACGGCCTTAATGTGAAAATGAACTACGTAGACTTCTGATTTCACAAACACACAAAACTTCCTATACCTTTTCAAAATGTGTTACAAATTGAACTACAAACTGCCTACTGACAATCATTCACTTTTGTCTCCAGCACAGTTTGACAGCCTGTATAGAAAGAAAATTAACTGTGGAACAGTCCATCATAAAATAATATGCCACCCAATTTCAAGTCAAAGGAACATCAGGTGAGGAACAGAGATAATATGATCTGCAAATTATGGAACCAAAGGGCAGCGTGTTGGAAGAACAAATGAGAGTTGCATGCCCTTGCATGTCATCACCAACATTCAAGCCAAACCAACTTCAGAGAACTGATCTTATGAACCATGAAACCTCTGTCCACTGAGAAATATGATATCCACATGAGTTATGTATGAACAAAAAAGTAACCAGATTGGCCACTAGCTACAATCTCAGAAATGGATGTAGAAACTTTTCTTCAACTTCACAGACCTGGCCATTATGAACACATTGATCATACAAAGGTTCTGTGTGGGAAATATGGCCCACAAGAAATTCAGAAAGTGTCTTGTAGAATTATGCTATGAATGTAACAAAAAATTGTACTGCCCAAAGAAAAGTGATGCAGCCATTCTACTGAGCAGACTCAAAGTTAAATATTCAATAAACTGAAGTACCAAAGGAATCTGAGGCAGTAAAATCTGTTCTAAAAATTAAATAAGAAGAGTGTGATACATCTTTTAATAAATCTGACTTCACTGTGCACTGTAAGTTCTCAGATGTGTTACACTAAAGCAGTTTTCAACTTGTTTCTACAGCTATAAGCAAATGTGTCGTATAGATGCATGTATATGCAAACGTAGCAGTAAATTACACTGTAATAATCTAGATGCATCATTTGTATTTGTTGATATACAGTACACAATTTATTCCTGTCCAGCTGTGCCTGGATGATGGTAACTACATAGCAACCTAAAAACCATAACAATAAACTGACAATATACAAATGTGAGTAAACTGCATGTTGCAGTCAGTGCAGAAAGAATAATTTTTGTTGGTGTGAGTAACAAAAAATTTTGGAAAACTTTTACCTGTATTTTCTATCCACAATGTGCAACAGGAGAATGCATATTTTGTATCAAGACTGAGTGCTCTTCATGTCTCTGCACCTATATGTTATGAGGCTGTCACTCTTTTCTGTTATCCAAATATATAAGAACATAAATAATCATTCCTCTTTCTGACAGGTTCAGTGATTTAATCTGTGCTTCAATGATAAAGTGACTCCTATTTGGATGCTATGGCAATAAGGTCTGCAACTGTGCAAACGTCAGACCACACAGCCAATGGCAGGAATAACTTCAACATAACAACTGCACTTTCCTGGCTGAATGCTTCCATAATGTACTACTGGTAGCTTCAGTGGTTCAGATTCTGTGAATACTACTAGTGTGTTTAAACCAATACAACTCTGAACACAGAAACCCATGACATGAGAATGCGTGTGCACATCTCCCCCACCAAGCAAGCTTCACCTTGTTTATAGTAGTCACATTCTGGAAATGTGTGTGTCAACAAAGACACCAATATTTACTTACAAAAGGAAACAAGGGAATATCAGTTTACCTGAGTATGTTTGTACAATCATACTCTCCACCAATTCCAACTTCTACAATGGCAACATCTACCTTCTCAGACAGAAAAACATAGAATGCCATCACAGTCAGGAATTTAAAGTATGATGGCATGTCATTATTGCTTTTCTGAAACAAAGAAAAAGAAATAAATTATAACTCTAAACTACTACTATTACTACCAAAGTAATAATAAAAATGAACAGCTAAAGCCTTTCTTTACTGATTTTAGGTGTTCTTCATGCTCTAGCATGAGTGAAGAACACCATATGGGCCGATCAATGCCTGTCTGCTGCAATTTTCCTAGGAGGTAGGCAATTAGTATGACCAAGGGCCATTGTGACACAACAGAAGGAATCGATTGCTAAGTTGGACACCCCTCCTATTTATGATGCTCTGGTACAAAGTAGATGAACCAGGCCTCAGCACTGGGACTGCCTTCAATGGATTTGGTCATCACAAGACTATACCACTTCCACTGTACCCCTTGGGACACCAAAAGGCAGTGCCCCCCATACCTAGTCCCAACTGGGATTGTTTACTTAACCCCTGGGGCTTTACCACCCAGGCACTTCCCCAAGGTGTTTGCTTTGTTGGTGCTTGGCCCTTGCACTTCCTGTTCCTGGAGCTCTGCCCCTCACATTTTCTATCCCATGCCTAACCCACCAGGGCTCTGAAATTCATGCATGTGAAATATGAAAATAAAGTTGAATGTCAACTATTTTTTTCTGACACAGCAGACTAAATGACAAGTCAAGACACACATCTCATCACTTCTCTCCAGGAGTGAAAACAGCAACTCCTAACCTTATATCTTCCTGCAAACTTGAAATTCAGAAAATAAATTTTAGTAATAGCATTCAATAGAAATCACTCAACTCATTTTTATAATCATCTAAATCATTAATGTTCTGGTAGCAAACAATACAAATGTTACAGGAGAGGCAGATAGAGTTGAATACTTTTAGCAATGTCAGAAAAGTTGTAAAATCATGAACTAGCACAGAACTGAAACCACCACTATCATCAATAGCTGTACTGGATGCTAACAAGAATGAGAAACCATCAATACAAAACATATTAAGACTATAAAACTTAATACTTGGATAGCAGAACCTTACTACTTGGATAGCAGAACCTTTCAGTTCAATACCATTAATATACCAAAGTGTGACCAAAGTTTGAGTCAATTTCATCCATCTCTCATCTTCATAATGTTATCTACCATCTTCTTTTCAGTTCAACTTTATCCTTACTGTACTTCATCAACTCTGACTCCCAAGCTCCTATCCTGTACAGACTCTTGACTTTCCACGTACCAACTGTTGTGCCCTTCAAACATCGCCTATGTCATCCAAAGAATTCATCCAATCCTGGTGTGAGCATAATGTTTATTTTAAATACTTTTAGATTCATAAAATGACAAATTTTGAAAAGCATAGTGAATAATGTAACTGTCTGGAGACAATTACATGTTTTTATATCTGAAACCACACTGAATTTGGCTAAGTATCAAAGTATCACCAATGTCACATACCCTTAATTCTAGTAATGAATTATAAATGTTCCAGAAGTATTTGGCAAAGTCAGACTGGCTTAGTGGCTGTCCATTTATCCGGATTCTTTCTCTGACTGCAACAAGATGTGGTGATGAATAAAAGCCTGTCTTGTAACCATGATGGTGTAAGATAGATTCACAGAAGGCACAAGTTGATCCCTTGCCTTTTGTTCCAGACACATGAATAACTGATAATTCATCTAGCTTTTCTAGGCTCACCCCAGATCTAAAAAGAGTATTGGGATAAACAGTATAATATGGAAGGAACAAGTAATATATGTACATCTTGAAAAGCTATGATCATAAGCATTTCAAGAAAGGGACTAAAATCAGATTTTGTAAAGTACTAGGTAGTTGTTCCTGCACAGCATAAGATTCATGCTTACATCAGATTCACAAATAAATTACAAGCCAAAAGTTAATAATTTTATAAAATTCTACAACATACAGACATGTAAGTAAACTAAGTTTTCTGTGAGAACCTAAACCTCTAATAGCAGGGTCCGGATTATAAAACATATTCAAAAATTTATAATTACAAAATCATACAAAATAAAAGTCCAAAGTAATCACATCAATCACAATGAAATAAAATAACTACACTTTGGACACATTATCATTTATGGATTCCCAAACTCATTTTGACTCAATCTGCAACAAGAAGTCCACAGCATTCCTTACAGATTTACTGATTCTTAATACACTTAACAATGCCTTTTTTCCTTAGTTCTGCAGTGTCAAATAATGGTATGATCTGCGTGGAATGAATGTGAAAGGAATTGAGGCTTCTTCTTAACATAAAATTTGCATTTGCACAGAGAAACTGAGGAAACCCACTAAAACTCTCAGCCAGGGCAGCAACCCTTACTTTACAATTTTATATTAAACAATCCCAACAAGTACATACCTTTCTAAGAATTTAATAGTTTCTTCAAATTTCTTGATTTCTGAATCATGTGAGTGCCTGTCTTTCTTTTCCAACTCTTTTATAAAAGCAGTGTTGGTTTGTAAGGAGTTTAAAGCTTTCACAGCTTCCTAGAAATCACAATATCACAACTTTATTAACAAGAGTGGCTGGTCCATACCACCGAGAACAAACTCAAATTATTATCCATATTTGGTGGTGTCTATAGACATCAGAACTGGTTAGAATATATGCGTAGAATAGATAGGATTAACAAACACAAATTATTACCCATATTTGTGGGAATCTACATATACAATAACTTGTTTAAGTAGGAGTGTAGAACAAATTATATTATCAACTATACGTAAAATCTATCTTACTCTATTATAAACTCATAAAGTAAAAAGCTGATGGTCCCATTATCTAAACACCTACTACTGAAAATCCAACCAGTCTCTGAAGATGTCTCATGGAAAACCAGCTATTTCTTGGACCACTCTTTGAGAACTACTGCTCTACAATATAAATGGCCATTCACTTAAATTTCTGTAAGTTCTAAATTTGCTCTCTTTACACAGTAAAAAACCACGCTGCATCAGAATGTGGTAATACAAAGCATCTGCCAGTATGGGGCACTGCCGGCATTGGTGGTAATACCTAATTCTGCTGGTAAGGGCCCTTCACACAATATATACAAGATAGGAATATGTATTCCATATCAGAATACACATTATATCCTTATGTGTTTTTTGTTGTGTGCATTTAGAGGTATTAAATCCACCTTGTCAATAATTTACACTTTGACCACTAATCACAGCACCTCATCTACCTTACAAAGTTCCTCATCCATAATTTTGTTATCACTGCTTGGAGGATGTTCAAAATATGATTTTGAGGTAATGCAGAATAGCACACCTCCACATCAAATTTCATCCAAATTGGTCCAGTGGATCTCGATTTGAACCAACTGGACAGACATGACAAGCTCATAATGCATTCTTGCTATGCATTTAATGCAAAGAATGCATAACAAATGTAATCATGCTCAATGAGATTGCAGCAGGAGTGAGTGTACATTAATAAATAATAATAACAGAAGAAATATGACAAAACTAGTGTGAAATATCAGCCATGGTAAGAAGAAGAAAATCACTAGGCTCTATTAGAATTATGGCATGTAACAAATATGAATGAAACTCAGAACAAGTATGGGTTTCTCAATGTGTGGATAACATGAATAAAGCTTATAATGTCGGTGAGCTACTCAATCACTAGGAAAATTACTAAAAAAAACTGCAGAAAATAAAAGTGATTTTATTACAAGGCGTTACCATGTAAAGTACGTAAACACTGTAGTGTGTTGGCAATTAATGTTGAAAAAGGACAGTGCTCATAAGTGATGTTCAGTTTCTTCATTTTTAATCCTAAATAACTAAAATGCGGAAAGGAAAGCAAAGGAACAATGCAAAACCCTCTTGGGGTTGGCAAGCAAAGTCAAACCATTACATTCTGCTCAGCCATCACTCCAAAACATTAACAAGTTTGCTACAGACTTTTCTTTAAGCAAAGGACACAACTAAACCCATCACAAATCCTTCAAATCTACCTAAATAACCAACATGATATTACATATGGTTAACTTGCCACAAACTATATTCATTCCTACAAGGCCACACAATTCACCTCCAAGGCCAAAATCCATTCCCATCATGTCACATATGTTGGTGAAAATCTACAAAAATCTTATTAGAAGTCAATGGTACTAACAGGTGATTTTAATTAATGGTAACAAAAGTAAGCTCAATAACTGATGCTGTCATAAAAACATTCTAACATAATCACAGTAATGTAGTATTAAAAGTAATTGAAATGTCTATAAATATTAGAGTTAATTACATAAACGAAGGTCACGCCAAATTCATATATTAATTTTCTAAGAAGTTTTGCTTTAAACTGTAACACTAAAACTATTCTGAAAACCATATTATTCACATGGCGCAATTTCTAACCTTATAACCCATGGCAAGATTATGTGAAAACATTGATGATGAAAAAGTCCACGAAATCTTGGACTACTATGCATAAACGTTGGGCGCCAAACAAGAAAATGATGTCATCACATCCTATGTCCTTAATTACCATATACTCATGCATTATGCCCTTGAATTTAAATAATTCAAATAAACGTGCTACCAACATAACTACTAAAAAATATACATAGCCAATCAGTTACATAGTCATGCATGCCAAGAAATTGTTATTCTTGACAGTACCTCATAATTATAAAAACCGGGAGCAGTAAAATTAACAATAGATTTCAACGTTGTAACATAGTACTTCTTAAATATTCTTGAAATCCGCACTAAACCGCGCATATTTATTAACAACAGATGACTCAAGGCAGTAAGTAAAATATCAAGTACACACTACAAATATTGAGTACCAGGATACGTCACGCAGATCAGTTCCGAATTTGATCCAAAAACTGTTGCAACGTACATCACGAATGAGTATTCCTTGAAATGTTCATTGCATGCTAATTCAATCACCGTCATTTTTGATCTATGCCCTTGGTATAGCGTTATATTTCCAATCATATCCAGATTGATCGGGATGTAAAACAAACCACACACGACGTAGTATTGTGGATTACGTCATACAAACGAACCAAAACCATGAAAAACTTCAAGCGCAACAGTCTGTATTGTGTATAGCAGGGGTCAACCTGGTCCCTACCGCCCATTAGTGGGCGATTCAAGCTTTCATGGTGGGCGGTAGGGTATTTTGTCCGTTGTTACAAATTTTGTTCTTCCTCCATATATCGAACACATTGCTAACAACTTAATGCTATACACTGTATAGCATTAAATTTGACGGAGGAAACCTCCATGTTAATAAAAACAATAAAAAAGTGGGAGATTTTCCGGGAGTAACTAATTCAAATGTGTACGTAAGAGAATTTTTGATTTTTCTCACTTCCTATATCAGCCAATATTATAAGGATAGCACGCCCTTTAAATACAAAAAACTCAAGAGAAAAATCTGTTCCAGAAACAATTTGCCTACAAATCATATTTAAATTGCCCTGGCCCCACACAACTTCTGTAATGTTACCTACCTAAGGCATGATTGACTAAGCAGAGTGTAAATCTCTGTTCTTTGCCTTTGATGTGTATATAGACAAAGTTTTCCATAACACCAGTTTAAAAAAACACCATTTTTTGGGTACATTTAATAATCTGGGACTGGAACTAATAAAAGTTGGCACAGTGTATAATACCAGTGACACAATCAAGTACAATAATTACAACAGCCTGTAGGGGAAGCAAAAGGGAAAGATATTCTCATTATTAAAATCAGATTTTTCAAAATCAGTCATAAGTCATTGTTACCATTATTAGATCATCATAAATATTTGAGTTTGAAAGCCTGCCATACTATTACTTTAAGTCATTCAGTTATACCTGTCAGATTAATATGTTTTCAATTTTATGACCAGAAAAATGTAGGAAATTCTCTACATAACTTAACCCAAAGTGGTCTGGAAATCATCATTGTGAACCAGCCAAATTCTCCAGTAAAGTCACATAGTCTGGAAGGAAGAGGTCAAGTAACATGTGCACGCATATAGAAATGCTATCACAGGCAGCAGGTGACAATGGAATGCCACATACTATAAAATCACACAAACCAACATGCACTACATATTGTCTGATAATAAATATAACATCTCTGAAAAAAATTGAATCATATTCTCACATCTAAAGACAACATTTTTCACTAAAATCAGAAATTTATTCAGTTTTAAACATCCTTTGGATATGAAACAAACTACATATTCTAAATTGTACAAGACTGTATGGTACACGTTATGAAACATCAACAGGTAAATGGTCATAAACACACTGCAGTATCTGTTTAGCTGGATGAACAAACATTTTATGTAAATGTTGACATCTGTAACTATGAGGCTGTACCTCAGATAATTAAAATTTAATTCATGTCATTTACCAATTCAATAAACTGTACCCATGTCACAGCACTGGAAAATTTCTATTAAACATGAAACCTTTAAATTTTAATCAGCAATGACCCCTTTGAAAGTACTATGTACACTTACTACTTAGACTACACTGTCTAACAAGGGGTATTTTAACTCATTACACTAAATTACAAGCAAATCCTAAGTCCATTCAGACTGCTGCACTGGACAAAAGATACTTGCTGAAATATCAACACTGGTTTATTATTACATGGCAACTGTTCACAATAACAAAATAAAAATTATTCTGAATGAGAGTCAATGTATCTTTTCAACACTGCACATAACTAACATCTGAGGATGTGTTGTGTTAGCCATTGAGATTATGCTTACAGTGGATGCAACATCACTCTGAGCTTGGATGACCATTACATTTCATACCATGTAAATATACACATTCAGGAGGGAGGGGAGGATCACAAAGTGTAGCACATTAGAGATAAGCCAGTAATTGTATACTATCACATGCAAAATAATTATGTTTGGGCTGTAGAAGTTGTATGTGTGGGTTAAGACATGGCCTGAATTGCTAATGTTTTACACTTCCTATGATTCACAAAATGCAATGTAATTAAAAGAAGATGTATGAAAATGTCATCTACATCTCAGAATTAAAAGGAGAAAAACTGTTTTCAGTTACATAACACATCTTACTCCCCCTTGCCCTTTCACTATCTCTTCGTTCCTTTCAGTGACAAATGAAGCTCAGTTATTTTGCATCCACTGTACTTTTATAATCCACAGATGACCCTGTATGATATGTACACTACTTACAATTTTTTTGACTAGTTCAAATTCATATATCGAGTTAAACATATTCTTGGTTACTTGAATAATTCAGTTCTTTAAACTAATAATTATACCTTCTGTTATAGCAGTCAATTTATAACACTGTACAGGAAAATCAGAACAACTATGAAGAAAATACAGAAGTGTGGAAATAAAAGGATCTCATAAATACAATTCAAAGTTTTGTCATTGTAGCTGAATGTCCCATAAATCTAAAAATTTGGTAAAAAGGATTTAGGTCTTACTGTCTCTTAAACTACAATATAGCTTTCTTTAATTCATTATTCAGGAAATAAAATATCTGTGGCTGGTTAGTTTTCCTTAGTGATAAAAACTCAATAAGCAACGCAGTTTCATAAATGACTACAAATAATTTTATTTCATTATACTCATGCACAGAGAAAATGTTATTTGCATACTGATAAAACCATTCTTATAGAAGTAATTTCTATCAAGTGCTCATAACTGGAGACAAGCACACTATCTGCATTTTGAAGCACAAGATAATGCAGTACTATCTGCCTGTTCTTCACAGTTTGATGCTGAATAGAGTGACACCATTAATCACTGGTTTATTAAATAATATATTTATTTCTTAAAAGTACCTAATTCCCCCTAATATAAAATAGCCTTAACAAATTAATATGAAATACATAAAATTCATTCAGGCTATATAACAATAAATTACATATTTTTTCACAAGAATCTAATCTTTGCCCTTTTTTTTTACATGCAAGTAGGACCTTAAATAGTGATTACTAAGTAGCCTCTGAAGACAACACATGTATGAGTTTACATATCAACATTTCCTTATAAGAGAGACATTAAACATCACACAACTTTCAAAACAAAAACTTTTTGGGCCTAAAATGGGTAATTTAAACCACATGATCTTGGATTCTGAACTTCCAACCATGCACAATTTCAATCCCAAATCCAGCAGGAGTTTTTATGCACTATGATGCATCTTCAATTTTGTAGTCTGATAAATATGTCTTTAAAACAACTCTGACATATATTAATTAAAAGTAGTACTTGCCACTTATACATAGTAAGCTTGTTCAATTCGTATCACAGAAGACTTCATAACAAGTGTCTAATTTATGA
>NW_019059605.1:3002497-3016552 GCF_000696155.1 Zootermopsis nevadensis | reverse complement strand
GGTTGCGTTTTAAAATCTTGAGTAAGACACTAAACTCGGCATTGTTGTGTTCCACAACAATGCCGAGTTTGTTTATATTTGGCATTGTTGATGACGTCATTTTTTGAAGACAATGACTAATCACAAATTTTTATAGTAGACAGCAATTAGATCTATTTTGGGTTTTAAATACTGAACAGCTACCATACAAGTTTTGGAAAGCATCACTTTTCAGTCTGTGCCATTCCTAAAATTCTCATAAAAATGCCACATTAAGTACCATGTATCACATTTATATTTTAAAGTGGAAACACTTTAATAGTATATGGTAGTGTTTCTCCTCAGACTTTAGATGAAAGACACTGGTCTGCAGCGTAATTCTTAAAATGTAAAATAATTAAAATTCATTTGGCCTCCACTAAATAAACAACAGCATCTTGGATTATAATATGTGCAAGCATTAATGCCACATTCTTATCACCTGCCTTATCTGTAAAAACAGTTTCTTGCTAACATGCAAGCAAGAAATTTTCATGCAATGATAAGTTTATAAAAAATAAAATACTCCACTGGTTTCTTTTCACTCATTGTGGAATGTGTTATATACCACTATTTGAAGAAACAAATGTTACAGAACTAATTCTTCTGTCTTCTATGAACAATTGAAATATTTCTGACAGATAGGCAGGACGGAATGTAAGAAATGTCAAACAAAACATCATAGAAAGTGTATGTAGCATATAAAATATTTATTAGCTGAGTTTTAAACATGAAATTGTCTAATTTTAATTCTATATTGATTAGTATTTGTGCAATTCATTAGACCCATGTGCATAACAAAACTGCTATTTCTTCATGACCAAGTTGAGAAGACTATGAATGTTTTTACATCCACTGATGAAAACATTCTAGCAGCAACATATTTTTATATATTATAAGTAGTACAGGCAATACGAATTCTGGGGTATTGTAACAAAACTTGTGCACTTCTTAAGTTATAAAAATATTCAAGTTTACTGCATATATTATATCTGTTCTTGAATTATTAAAAGAAATTGTTACAAGCTGACTACTATGGCTGTTTCATTTGCTTAAAAATAAAAAATAAACAATTATTAACTCCAGCAAATGTAGTCTCTAATATCTGACTTGCATTTTCAGTACTGATAAGATGACCTGACCTAAGCTATTGTAATATATATCATTACTTCCATAATATTTTAACCTTAATTCCACTGTTCAATACAATATTTGATCCCATGACTGTCACTAACTCTGGTGACCAGAAGAAACATATAAATAATTCCACGTTTACTGAAAGACAGCGGAGCATATACAATTTGTTGCTGGTCATTCTGATGTCATTGGGAAGGGGAAACCAGTGTTATAGACCGGACTATCACATGCATGACAACATGATATAGCGTATGCTAGTCCTGGGAATGACAGACAAAGGGTTAAACTACTGATCTGAGTAAGTAATAATAACACCAAATCAACTACATCTCCAGTTATAACAGGAGATAGATGCCCAAATCAACATTAGCATGAAAAATGGTCTTGCATATGAAAACAAGAAATGTTTAGACTATAGAGTGTTCTTGGTGGGATTGTATGCCAACAGTCACTTAACAAATGGATTGCGTCTAGCTTTATCAAACATTTCAGTTTTTAAATATAATGTAGGAAGTACTTCTTCTATACATAATTCATCAATTCACATTTCAGGTAAACTGCTTTGGTACATTATGCTAATATTCACTGTGCATCTCCATGAGACAGATTTGATTGCTTCTACATCATTTTCACAGAAAGTATTTCAACCACAACATTGTCCCTAAAATGTAAGCATTAACAAATGTTTCTATGGTCTAGTGATTTAAAATATTTTAATGATAAACAGTCTTATCTACAAACAAAAATTTCTGGTCTAGAATCATAACTTCAATAACATTTACAGGAAATAAGATGGGCTGGGTATGCTCAACTGGAACATCTAGTGTTCTGGAATAATGCAGCATTGAGTCAATAAATCTTGCATCATTACCATGATTCCTATCAGTTCCAACAGATCCTACTTATTTTCCAATTACTTTGTTATTTACCAGCTTCCCAAGCCTCCTGAGTCAAAGTGGTAGCATGGACACTCTTCCTCTTTTTCTTTATACAGTACTGAAAGTTTAGACAGGTGATTACTAACATTTCAGAGGAACCTCCTGTCTCCATCACTTCCTGCAAATGGAGGAAGCACAGTTCTCTGAAACACCAGTAATCACCTACATGACTACAGTGTCACAGCTCAGAAGACAAGCTAAATATAATGAAAAAACATTTTTTTATGTAGGATTTCACTCGTTGCCCTGATGATGGAGGCAGCAAGGATCTCTGAAACATTGGTAAACTTCTAGCAGACTACATGACGCTACAACCCAGAAGACAGCCACTGTCAAAAGAGTTTTGTTAGAGAATACTGAGAATCATGGTGGCACTAGTTCTACATTTAGAACACTCCATACTATAGCTTTTTCTATACCAGTGACCTCTAATAGGGGATAATGTATAATTAAAGGCAACTCAGATCAAAATAATACTGAAAACTATATCCCTCTGCTCCTGCAAGATGCAACAGCAGACCACAGTTATACTCAAGAGCAAAGAGGCAGCCTAAGTACAATATATTTATTGATGGATGTGATAAAACAGGTTCTGAATAAGAATAATTAGATTCCTGTGAATTAAGAAATGACAGCATCAGACCCACCTTTCCAACATACAATATTAATGCTTCTTAGACAAAGTATCGGTCCAGTAATAACCAAACCAGCATTGAATCAGACAAAATAACTAAAGACATGTGGCCCTCTACATCCCAAAATATTATGGTTTGCAACTGCATTGTTACACAACTCCTTTAGTAGACAGCTAGTCAACATGCTGTATACAACACTGGACTTATTTGCTTAAAAATGGTGTGTCAAATTTTTCAGCCACATAATGTTATACTTAATACTGTCAATATGCAACATATCACGGATAAATCACTTTTTGTTTGCAATTATGGTGAAGTACATCTTTAAATGAAGAATCTACAGACAAATTGAAACTTTCTGTAGAGTTAACAAAGCTTGTTTTTTAACTTTACACAGGCACTTCAACATATTATTAAGAATTCTACCGCTTCCTGAGAAGGAGCTATTTACAAATGGTATAAAATTAACTTACCAGACATGAAGCACATTATGTATTACTTGAGCAGAATAATTTTGTTTCTACGGGAATATTCTCAACCACATCATAATCAGATGTAATTAATCATTCCCTTACTTATCCCTTTCCCCACCAGCAGCCTGGCTGGCCGGCTGCCCATGGCACAAGTTATGACCAGATGTCTACTGCTAAGTGTGTCAGAGCTAGTGCTAGCATGATGAATTGCTCATTGCTCCTAAGCCGAACTTGTGACTCACAGCTCCATGCAAAATATCCCAGATGTGATGCACTATCAGGTCAATCGCCACTGTAACGCAAAAACCAACACAAAGTAACCCATTAGAATGGGAATCCAACAACCTCAGCCTAACGATACATCAAGTTGCCTGTATGTTTCTTGCCAATCCCACTTTCGGTTCAGTCTCATGTGGAAAGAACCAATAATACTATTTAATATCCTTAGAGAATTAGCCAAGTTCAACAAATTGAGATAAAAAACTAATTATTATTTTAAATTAAATTCATTACTAAGCTGAAATAAATCAATTCTAGTCCCCAAATATGAAATACATCTGACATCATGACATGTAAGTTTGTTGTACTGCATACTACACGTTAATCACACAAATGATTATAATGAAAATATATGCAATAATAAACAACAACAAAAAAAGTACAGGCAAGATGAATAATTTTAAATACGAACGGCATTAACAAAAAAATCCACAAACAAAATATTTTTGCCTTAAAATAACCCCCTTTCAGCATTAAGCCCATTATTCTACAAGCAACATGTTAGGAACTACAAAACTTTTTGAAATCACTAAACCCTAAACCCTAATAAAAATTTGCTGCAGATCTGCTGTTACAATCTCAATCATCAACCAACAATTTATATAAATGTAATATTTTAGATTAGATTCTAATTTAAAAAGATAATTTGATTCATCTTCCTAATAATATTTTGGGTCATAGCACAAGCAACAATACAATGTGGAAACAATATTCTTTTCTGGGCTAATAAATAGAAACACATCTATGCACACCACTTTGGAACTACTGTAAATTAAAGTGATAATTGCAATGAGGATGGAGATATTGAGTCATTTATTTTTTCTACAATTCAAGAATTATGAGCCACTGATGAGTTTTACATGTAGATTATGGAATTTATAGTCTAATTTTAAACTGATAAAAATTTGTTATTCAATACATAGAATGTAAAAGCTTGAGAAGATGAAATATAGTAAGGATTCAATCTACTTCATAGTTTAAGAGTAATAACATATGAAGACTGAGCCTGCAGATACTGGTTGGTCAATCACTACCAGAGACAAAGATACAAATTTGTAAAGATTATCAGTTACACTTCTCAGCAGTAGCAGATTGGTAACATAAGCAGGCAAAGTAAACTAAGATATATACCATGAAGGACAGAGCAACAGAAGAAGGCAAAATAATTTATGAAGAGCAAGCAAAGTATAATTTAGCATGTACATATGTACTTTGTGTTGATAAAATGTTCACTGAATTGACAATTTTGAGATAAATCACAATTTCATGGAGCTAAGTCCTTGAAAAACTGATGATCACTTAAATAGTCAAAAAATTCTCTATCATTTCTGGAACCCAAAGTTTCATTACGATGTTCACAAGAGCCGACCAATGGATTTTATCCCAAGCGAGATAAACTCAGTCCACACCCAAATACTGTAACTCCCTACATACTAATTCAAATGTTCACTGGATTTCTGCATGTTCTTTACATTACTTGGAAGTAATATTATCTATGGTATTTGAAACCTAGTGTCTTGTTCCAATGAGTGTATATATTCTAAATTTCTGTGGCCAAGAAAGTGCATTCTCCAGGCACAGTTACAACACCAAACTGACAAGCTATTTTTAAGGAGGAGGAATACTGATCATAGCTCAAATACTGGAATGATATAAAAGTCAGGTAACAAAGTTCATACATTTAGGAAACCAATTAAGAAATTCATAAAAGTATATAGTAATCTCTCTCCATTACGATTATTCCATACAAGAGAGTCATGCATACACAGGTTGTGAAACTGAGTTTCACCCAGAATTTTCTCAATGTAAACTACTTCTACAATAGACATGCTACTTGTGTCAACTCAAGTACCAAAAACTTATATTCCTGTAATCCATCTTAATGTTATCTTCCCATATTCTTCTGTCTTCCAACTGACTGCTTGCATATAGCTTTCCCCACCAAAATTTGGCTGCATTTTGTGTCTCCCTTATCCAGTTTATATGCCCAGCCCATCATATCCTTTCTCTTAATATCGTAGGTCATGTATAATTCACAAAGATTCTTATTATGCAATATTATAAATTGCAAAACCACTTCATTAGATCTAAATGTGTTACTAGGTACCATGTTTACAAACACTTGCAATATAATCCAAAATATTTCAAATTATGCACAATCTTGGACATTTAAAACACATACATTTGAAAAGCAGGCTCTGTTTCTGTTACCAGGCAAAACTATACAACTCAATCAACTGGGTCAATTTAAAATGCTAATCTGGGGGCTCAGATTAGACCCAACTGATTAGGTTGTATAGTTTTACTTGATGACAGAAGTGGAGCCACTTCTGAAATGCTGTGTGTTCTTAAAACAACAGGCAAAGGAACATGTCCAAGAATATGCATCAGTATTATGGCACACCTTCATTAAAAACTTTTAGACTAACAAACAATTTCATTTCTATATATACTGAAAGCACTTAATTTGTTGTTTTACATGAGTGAAAAACACCTTATGGGCCCATCTACATTTGCCTGCCCGTCTGTTGCATGTTTCCTATGATCAAGGCAAACTGCAAAAAATGATCTTGGATACCACTACTGTCTTCATTATTCATTTTGAGACTGATGCAAGTCCACAGGTTCTTTAAGCCACAGTTATTGACAAAGTAACCTGCTGACTTTATCGCTCATGTTGTAGCATGAACACCACCTTCAGAATTTCAGTGTCACTGCAACATACAGTTAATGTACAGTAAACATATAGCAAATCTCAGTTAACAGATATGCAGTGTCTTGACCGTAGGAAGAGTACAAGTTTACAAGTTTGTTTCTTAATACAGGTCTATAGTTACAATCTTAATGGTTATGTAAGTGTGGGTGAGATACTTCTCAGAGAAAAGGCAGGTTCATTAAAAGTGCATCAAGTCTACTGCAATTTGAAATATCTGGCATGGTTAAGACTTACCATTGCATGTATATTGATTTAACGACTATACATCTGTACTCATTAGAGTCCTTTATCATGTTGCTGGAAATCTTTAGGTATGTTCTTGGTTTCTATTACACATACTATGAACATCAGGTTCATCATGGTGATGTACTGTAATGTATACAATTTCTTCATAACAAAAGATGGATTTATTTCACTCATGTATTACAATTCATGATTTCTTCTATACTTTACTTGAAGCAAATGAAATAATAACGCTTGAAATAACTGTTATCTATTAGTTACTCTTCACATCTTTTAGTCTGTTGGCTTCTAGATCACATGTTTTCTTGTCTACTTCTTCACTCACATACAAAGAACTTGACACTTCACTTGCTGTTCTAATGACTGGGCTCCATGACCAAGCACCCAGAATTTATAGTTCAGTAATTGTTTGTTGAAGTTCTCATATATTCTAATCCACCCCAGAGAATTAAAGTTCTGGTGACATAATTCAGAATCCTGTAGAAGCTCCAAGAAGCTGGCACACACAGCATACTGACATCACTGTGGGAGGGGTGGAGGCAGTGGCAGCTGGTCACGCCTTCTCATTCCACACATTGACAACAGTATGGATGTTATATTTATTTATAGTTTATTTAACAACACTTTGTCAGTAGCTCAGACTACATAGCACTGAATGAGAGGATGATAGTGGATGAAAGGATGTGGAAGGAAGTTGAAGTGGCCTAATTTAAGATACTATACTGACACCAGTCCAGAGGGACTGAGGAAAGCCATGAAAAAGTCAGGATAGCTAGTCTCCAGGCTGAGATCTGAACCCAGGACCTCCCAAATAAAAAACAGGAGTGTTAATCACTCGACCATAACATTAAGTAGTAAGGATGTTAAATAGTACCAAGTTAATCTTCCCAAGCTTATTTTCTATAAAGTTGGATACAAAATTGATTGAATAATCATACATGTCTCTACAACTAACTAGATGACTTACAGAACCCGAAGCTTCATCACCAAGTTAACCAAAGCCCTCCACCGGTCCCTGTCCTGGGCTCTGTCTCTATGTCATTCAGTTGAACTAACTCGCTAGGCAGGTCATAAAGGTGAAGAAACAACATCTACAATGTTCCTACAACTCTGAAATGACTATAAAAAGCAAACTGCTGACAAATCTATTTACATTACAGAAATTTCTGATATACCAGTAAATGAAATGCAGAATAAATAACTTGCTTTCAATTGCATAACACTAATTACAGACTCCACTGGCTAGGTGTATGATGCTGAAATGGTAACACAGTTTAAGTTACACAACCATGAACAGATACATCATATGAGCTTCATTAATTCAGTCACTAATATTTATGAATACCACACATAAACATTACACAAACACATATAAAAATACATTGTCATTGTAAGTGACTTAGAATAACAAGTATTGCTATAAGAAATCCACATCATGTTAGAACACATGCTATAAAAATATAAATTTTGTTGTCGAGAGTTATACCATCCAATACCGTGAGCCAAAAAGAATATGTCATCTAACATCACGGTATACAAAGTCCTTTATATATATTTAAGTGTATGTTGAAACCATTTATATTTGTTTCCCTATTAATGTCACTGCTCCCAGCTTGTCAGCAGATAGACACAAAATTCCCTGGTGCGACAAAAAATAAAATAAGACTAATGAATACATCAATCTTTTATGAAACTAATTATTACTTGGCTAATTAGTTTAATTTGAAAGTATAAGTCACTGGTACATTTAAAGAATAGCTATTAAATTATTCAACTACAAAACTGGCACTAATTCTTATTAGTTATAAATACCTGTTCACTTAAATACATTATTATTATTCATTATAATTAAACTAAGATCCTTTCCAACAATGTCTCCTCTTCCAACTAAATCAGCAAATTAAAGAGAACATCAGTCAGTGTATTCATTTATCCTACATTTTGTTGTGTGTTCATTTATGGAAATCTGTGGGCCTTAAATATCAATATAATGACTGTATAAACTTTCATGACATCTACAGATTGTAAGACTTGAGGTTCTCACAGCGGTGAGTATGAAGATTTCTGTCTTCTGGGGTATTGCGCTGTGTAGTCTGGTCGATGTTAACCAACGTTTCAGAGGTCATACGGCCTCCGTCATCAGGGCGATGAGTATGAAGATTTCTGTCTTCTGGGGTATTGCGCTGTGTAGTCTGGTCGATGTTAACCAACGTTTCAGAGGTCATACGGCCTCCGTCATCAGGGCGATGAGTATGAAGATTTCTGTCTTCTGGGGTATTGCGCTGTGTAGTCTGGTCGATGTTAACCAACGTTTCAGAGGTCATACGGCCTCCGTCATCAGGGCGATGAGTATGAAGATTTCTGTCTTCTGGGGTATTGCGCTGTGTAGTCTGGTCGATGTTAACCAACGTTTCAGAGGTCATACGGCCTCCGTCATCAGGGCGATGAGTATGAAGATTTCTGTCTTCTGGGGTATTGCGCTGTGTAGTCTGGTCGATGTTAACCAACGTTTCAGAGGTCATACGGCCTCCGTCATCAGGGCGATGAGTATGAAGATTTCTGTCTTCTGGGGTATTGCGCTGTGTAGTCTGGTCGATGTTAACCAACGTTTCAGAGGTCATACGGCCTCCGTCATCAGGGCGATGAGTATGAAGATTTCTGTCTTCTGGGGTATTGCGCTGTGTAGTCTGGTCGATGTTAACCAACGTTTCAGAGGTCATACGGCCTCCGTCATCAGGGCGATGAGTATGAAGATTTCTGTCTTCTGGGGTATTGCGCTGTGTAGTCTGGTCGATGTTAACCAACGTTTCAGAGGTCATACGGCCTCCGTCATCAGGGCGATGAGTATGAAGATTTCTGTCTTCTGGGGTATTGCGCTGTGTAGTCTGGTCGATGTTAACCAACGTTTCAGAGGTCATACGGCCTCCGTCATCAGGGCGATGAGTATGAAGATTTCTGTCTTCTGGGGTATTGCGCTGTGTAGTCTGGTCGATGTTAACCAACGTTTCAGAGGTCATACGGCCTCCGTCATCAGGGCGATGAGTATGAAGATTTCTGTCTTCTGGGGTATTGCGCTGTGTAGTCTGGTCGATGTTAACCAACGTTTCAGAGGTCATACGGCCTCCGTCATCAGGGCGATGAGTATGAAGATTTCTGTCTTCTGGGGTATTGCGCTGTGTAGTCTGGTCGATGTTAACCAACGTTTCAGAGGTCATACGGCCTCCGTCATCAGGGCGATGAGTATGAAGATTTCTGTCTTCTGGGGTATTGCGCTGTGTAGTCTGGTCGATGTTAACCAACGTTTCAGAGGTCATACGGCCTCCGTCATCAGGGCGATGAGTATGAAGATTTCTGTCTTCTGGGGTATTGCGCTGTGTAGTCTGGTCGATGTTAACCAACGTTTCAGAGGTCATACGGCCTCCGTCATCAGGGCGATGAGTATGAAGATTTCTGTCTTCTGGGGTATTGCGCTGTGTAGTCTGGTCGATGTTAACCAACGTTTCAGAGGTCATACGGCCTCCGTCATCAGGGCGATGAGTATGAAGATTTCTGTCTTCTGGGGTATTGCGCTGTGTAGTCTGGTCGATGTTAACCAACGTTTCAGAGGTCATACGGCCTCCGTCATCAGGGCGATGAGTATGAAGATTTCTGTCTTCTGGGGTATTGCGCTGTGTAGTCTGGTCGATGTTAACCAACGTTTCAGAGGTCATACGGCCTCCGTCATCAGGGCGATGAGTATGAAGATTTCTGTCTTCTGGGGTATTGCGCTGTGTAGTCTGGTCGATGTTAACCAACGTTTCAGAGGTCATACGGCCTCCGTCATCAGGGCGATGAGTATGAAGATTTCTGTCTTCTGGGGTATTGCGCTGTGTAGTCTGGTCGATGTTAACCAACGTTTCAGAGGTCATACGGCCTCCGTCATCAGGGCGATGAGTATGAAGATTTCTGTCTTCTGGGGTATTGCGCTGTGTAGTCTGGTCGATGTTAACCAACGTTTCAGAGGTCATACGGCCTCCGTCATCAGGGCGATGACGGAGGCAGTATGACCTCTGAAACATTGGTTAACATCGACCAGACTACACAGCGCAATACCCCAGAAGACAGAAATCTTCATCTACAGATTGGTCTTTCAAGGTAACTAATTGTTTCCTTGTTTAATAATGTTGAATGACTGATTAATTAACTAACCAACTAACTCACTCACTCACTCCATGAGATGAATAATCATGGCAGCAAAGATGTCAGAGTTGGTTTTCTGGGTTGTGATGCTGTGTGAACATCTAGGTAGATAATAAAGTTTTTGAGAAACATAGTACCATCTCCAAGGCTAAAGACAGAAGCATGTGTTCCTCTGAAACAATGGTATTTACCTACAAGTCCACATGGCATCACAACCTGGAAGACCAATATAAATAACCACCAAATTCAATGGAGGACTGTTCTTGAGATGCTACCAGTCATTCAGCTGGTCCCTACCTTGTATGAATTTCTAAAATTGCTACATGTCCAACATATCTAACCCTCCTTGATTTGGTCATCATAATAATATTTGGTGTAGAGTATATTTAAGGCAATTCATCATATAATTTTCTGGTCCCTCCTGCTACTTCTTCATTCTTAGGTCCAAATATTACCCTTACCATACAATGAACACTACATAAAGAGGAGAGCAAAGGAGCAAGAACAGGGCAAAGTTCACATACCAAGGCATCTCACAGTAAAGAAATACAATTGTAAGAAGAAGCATCAGAATGGCATAAAGAAATAAACCAAGCACTAATGAAGAAATACAATTCACTACAACAATGTAAATAAAAAAGAATAAATACTACCAGCACCAAAACAAAAAAACAACAACTCAGATTTGGCATACCACTCCTTATAACTTAAATATCAGAAAAGATGCCACCACATATCAGCAGAGTTTGATTGAAGGTTCATTTACACGATTAACACCAATGAACATCTGTTTCTTTTTCCTCCCTTGCATTTGCCCTCTTTCTTCCTGATAATATTTACTATGAACAGCAATGTCTGGTCCTCCAGTGCTGTGGTTTGGTCTCATTGATAATCGATCAAAGACAGTTCCATAATTGTGTGTTGGTACTGTACTGAGTTCACAGCTGATCTCTTGGCCTTGTGTGTCTTTATGGGCTTCATGAAAGTGAAATGAAGCAGAATATATAGAGAAGATGACTCAGATGATGTGATTAAGGGGACAGGCAAATCAACTGTGAAGCCAAAGTACATCTTTGATTTGTATAATACATGTACTCACACCATGGACTACATTGATCAGTGTATTACCATGTATAGAAGTCATGATTTACAGCAGTTTTGATAATAAATGACAATTATTTTAAAAGTAAACATAAAATAAGGCTGTAATACCGGGTTTACAATTTATGTCTTTCGAGGCGCGCCCGCACTGTGCGGTCGGCTGGCGATCTGTTGACGTGGGCGGGACTAGTCTGTGTTCTTCCCATGAGTCACAGGCGAATCAGTTTCATTGCCGCTAGTAACAGGGAGCTGCGAGTGTTTCTCGTCACTGATACATGTTATTACATTAATTGTTCTTACCTTAAATCACAAAAGATGTTCAAAGTGACTTCCTTGTGCTTGCAGGCAAGCTTCACATCTCGTTAACATATTTCTAAATACTCGACGAAGCTCTTCTGGGATATTGCCGAAATGAATTGTCGTTTCCTGTTCTTCTTTTTATCCAAAACTGATCCCGTACTACAAAATTCTTTTACTAAGCTCTTTATCATGGGCCTGCTAGGAACACTTACACCGGGAAAATGTCTGCGAAATTTACGGGGGCATCTTCCGTAGGATGAATATTTGGCACATGTTTCGACTAAGAACACACGTTGCTTAATACTATACACCATATTATCAACGTCAATCCGCTACAAGAGACGCAATGAAACTGATTCGCCTGTGACTCATGGGAAGAACACGGACTAGTCCCGCCCACGTCAACAGACCGCCAGCCGACCGCGCAGTGCGGGCGTGCCTCGAAAGACATAAATTGTAAACCCGGTACTTTAACCAATACATTCACAGCAACTGAACATACCACACAATAGATTTCTTTAGCATCACGGTGCTCCCCTTGTGTGTATACAATTTTATAAGTATTTCAGAAATATGTCTTGTATGTTGGACTATACTTCTTCAATTAAGCACAAGAAATTGTAAGATTCATTATGGTCTCATAAACTGAACACAAACTTACCATTCCTGCAGACTCATCTGAAACCACATTTGCAAACTATCTGCCTTGTAAACAGTAGGTTATGGATTCCAGACATGTGCAGTGTTTCACTATCCAATATGAAAAGTGAAACTCAAAAGAAACAAGAAATTATGCTATACTATTCATACGTTCTCCACACAGATATGACACGTGTGTCCCATCAAAATACTGAAATGTAACAGTTACTCACCAGTGTTGTCTGCCCCACGAGGAATTATAACATCCGCATATTTCTTAGTCTGTGAAACAAAACACAAATCAAATCAGAATTTGCACAGATTTGGTCAAATCAATGGGGAATGTGGAAGTAATGTACATTTCACATATCACAGTTTTTCCACATGTTTTTTGCAATACTGAATGTTTTGTCTGGTTTTAGTCTATTAACGCACAAATAAGTTTCAAATAATGTTTAAACTACAAATTACTGTTATTAATAATTTGGCCAGAAAAACTCATAAAAATTTACCATTTGGCACACCTACATGTAGATGTCAGGAAAATATTAAAATGGGTTTTAAAGAAATAGAGTTTGAGGACACATATGGCTCAAGAGAGAGTCCAAAGGCAGCCTGTTGTGAACACAATAAAAGCATTCTGGTTCCATGACTAGCCAACCAACTATTGGCATCTTATGAAGAACTCTACTTCCATACTGTTAGGCACATTTCAAAATTTGAAGAAAAGTTCTGTAATCATGATAAAGATTATTGCAAAACATGATATCTAAGCCTGATGAAGTGTTAATGCCTTCTACATACAGTTCTAGAAAAATCTAAATTAACCTGAGGGATAATAAATAAGTTTTGTTTCACTATAAGCTAATCACACTGGCCACAGTGGCTGCACGGTCTGAGGCATGGGTCTCGTGTGCTTGGGCTGATCACTTGTCCAAGGAGTCCTACCAAATGTATAACAGATAAAGAAACTTCGAAAAGGAGGCACCTACGCTCCTTGAGGAGCAAAAGGGGTATTAAAAAAGCCAATCACATGAAGGTGGTAACATTGGTAGTAACCAACTGCAAGACTGCATGGTGTCACAAGGCAGAAGACCTCACTGTCAGTTACCAAAATATAATGTGCATTTTCTCATACAAAAAGCACCTAAAACATTTACTATACTTTGCAAATGCATTTACTCCAGAAAATGCTTACTTAACCCTCAGACGTGGTTTTACGTGTACACACGCGGGCATTTAAATTAAAGTTCTTGTGGTTTTACGTATACACACGCGAGCCTCAAAGCCTAATTTAAAACGCCCATAAGTATGGAATAAATAACGCCAGCGCGATGAGGTTTGTTCTCGCCTGTTGTGGAAATAAAGCTCTATGTGTATACATGTGGCAACAGGGT
>NW_019059605.1:2978213-3002195 GCF_000696155.1 Zootermopsis nevadensis | reverse complement strand
TTTTGTGGGAAAATATAGACTCATTTCCTGCTTCACGAGAAGCATTTTGTAATGTATGTGGTCCCCAGTTCGACACTGCTGAACTAGATGTCGTGAGTTTATTCGAAAATATTTTCGATATAGCACTTGTGCAGCACATTGCTGATCAAACCAACAGATATGCTCAGCAAGAAATATCAAAAAGTGCCAATCCTCTCACATTTCGCTCTAGGATTAGGAAGTGGCAAGATGTTACAGTGGACGAAATTTACGTTCTTTTGGCTCTATTTATGTTGATGGGCATTGTGCAAAAGCCTACACTTAGATCTTACTATTCAAAGAACCGGCTGTTGTACACTCCGTTTTTTTCTGAAACTAAACTTCTAATCGACTTGCTTCCACTGCTCACACATCTCATCTTATAAAGTAAGATTATAAAACCATCTTTTAAGAGGATTTCAGTGAAAAATTCATAATTATATCTCATATAGTTCAAAAGTTATGAAAAAAAGAGTATTTTACAGCAAAATTTAAACGGGCATTTAAAAAATACTACCGCAGGAACAGCACGACAGCAGTATATGCGGGGTATTTAAACTACCACGTCGACAGGTTAAAGGATGCAGACAATGTCTAGGAATTGTAAAGAATGTATGATTTCAAACTTGGCCTTTAACATATTTTTAGGTCTATTTTGAAATTGAACAGTATTAAGATTACATCTGTACTATTTACTTGACATGATTAATGAAATCACTGCGGCCATTACTTAGGATATCTGATTTTGATTGAGCATTGGGTGAAATTTTTTACTTGCGCTCATCAGAACAAAGTATCAAAGTATCTAGACTGTGCTTTGTGACAACCTAATGGTATTAGCCTGAAGTAACTGTTAGTGTGAGACTTCTCTGTTTGAAATAAATCATCAATTGCATATGAAAATAAAGATGCTTACTGGTGAACAGAACTCTTCAAAAGCAGGCTTCACAAAGTACATGTACTGATTTAACACTTGATCCAAGTCTCGGCCTCTTTCTTTTATATCTCTCGGAACTAGAAGCAAGACAAATATGAGGGATTATTTAACTCATGATGTATACTGCAAACTTCAAAGAAATGGAGCTTGGAAATCAACCTAACATAATTCATATTGGCAGAAGGTAGAGGTCGGAGACAAATATTAACTGTCAACATAATTTTAACAGCAAGCAACAGCAATTCTTGTGATACACAAATAACAACCACCCGATGGCACTCAAGTTTTCCCCAACATGCACAGACTGTCATAAAAGTTATAACTAACTAACTAACTAACTAGATGGCTTACCGAACCCGAAGGTTCATCACCGAATTAACCAAAGCCCTCCACCGGACTCTGTCCTGGGCCAACAAAATCCAGTCTCCTTCAACTCCTATCTCCCATAGATCCTGCCTGATATTATCCTCCCATCTACATCTAGGTCTCCCCAGCGGTCTCTTCCGTACAGGTTTCCCAACCAGTACCTGGTGCACACCTCTTGTCCCATCCATGCACGCTACATGCCCAGCCCATCTCTCATAAAAGTTATAGACTTCATAAATCATTTGACTACATCATTATATTGTTATTACTTATTAGACATATATTAACATTAAAATATGAGATGAGGAAATTGTATGTGTGTAATGATGTTTGTTAAAATAAATTTCAATAGTGCAAAGGATGTTCAAATTGTATCTTCACTTTGTACTGTGAATGAATGCAACTCACACATTAAGACTAGTTTTCAACACAGTGAACCTTAATGTTCTTAATCATCCAGTAGTAATACTTTCTTACAGATACTTCTATCTTGATTAACTAAAGGCTATAACACTATAAAACTTCAAACCTATATAAAATTAAAAATTCATGTATGTACTGTACATTAATATTTACATGTTTTTATACTGTATTAAATGAATATAAATTATAAGTTCTCTTCTTACCTCTACGTGCTAATCTTGTATCAGAATCAGTATCGACAAAGAGCTTCATATGAAATAATTCCCGAATCTCAGGAAAATAAAATACCAAAATCCCTTCAAATAAAACAACATCTGCTGGGTATATTGTTGTGAACTGATTATCACACCTGAAAATAAATTAAGAAATAGTATAATAACTATTTTTACCATCTTTCACAGTCACCCTTGAACCCAAGATCATATATACCATTTTAATTCTTGCAGTTCTACATCCAAAAACATTTTAGGATTACAAGGAAACAGATGCTACATCAGTTCCACTCGTCTGTGCTGAGGATATAAAACACTTTGTGAGATTTAAGATTTTCACAGCAATGAAATAAAAATTGTGGTTCATCCAAAAAATGGCAACCACCAAGACTACATATCATAATATAAAGCATTCTTGGAAGTAAAATGTTTTTTAGTGCAAGTAGTTTCCTTTCTGCAATTTAGTAATATTGATTGCATGTTATTGTGATGAACTTAGTATGAAGTTTTAACAAACTGCAGTGAAATTGGGTAGTGATGATGCCAAAGTTTTAAGAGTGTGAAAATTCTTCAGGGTTGAAGTGAGAAAGGTTCAGATGTTGACAATTTATACAGGAAGCACAGAAAATCTGGCCAGAGTACAAGAGTGGGATGAGAAATGGAGTCAAGTCCAGGCAAAGAGGAGTGAGGTAAAGGAAAAGTATCCACATCAGGATTTTCCTGTTCCTTGTCCCCACTGATCCAGACTGGGCTCCATCTACCCTGTCCCCAAATCCCATGGCTGTTTTTGGCCAAACTTCCCATGGGCCCAATCCTCCACCTAACCTTACACAAACCATCATCATCGTAACTATTCTCACTTTAACCCTGAAGATAGAGGTAGCATGATCTGATAGTTAGAAATGAAAATGCATAATGGAGCAGCATAAAAGATTTGTTGGCTTGTTTATCACAATTCTCCTTCCATCAAAATGATCATACTGAGTCTGTATCACTGCCCTCTCTTTGCATTTACAACACAGCAAATTAAGCAGCAGTTAGAACACATACCTTGAATTTGTTCTGTAGTCATACACAGGTATTTCACACTTCTTTCCAGCAAGTATGTCTTGTACAGTGTGTAGAATCAGATCATTATTGAAAGCATCTGGAAATCACACGAAAATGTAAATTGGCTCAAACAAGACAGTCAATTATTTTTATGGGACAGCTGATAAATAACAGTTCCAGTCCTCTGTATGAGTACCAGTTTCTTTTTTGTCATTATTTATACAGAATATCTTAACCCTTATCCCATTCCATTTAAAACTACAGTATGTAGTGTTATTAGCCCAGTTTTCTCCCATGTAATGAAATTTTTAATGAGATTTTACTGTGGCAGAAGCATTTACTATTTACATATAAACAACAGCAAAAACGGTATAATCTGTGTCATAACTTCTTAAATAATGTAAGGCATGTATGAGGCTGGAAATGGAAGTAATTTAGAATTTCATGATCAGTTTATTATGTGCAAAAGCTACCCTTCTTGCAAAACAGGTAACATCTTTCCCACAGAAAATAGTGTTCACAATGTGTGTAAAAAGACAATGGTATAGGGAATTAATTATGCAAGGACATAGTGTGTTTATAAAGTACAGCACAAAGTACAGATACAAGACAACCTCCTGTGTGAGATGCTGGGAATGGGGAACACTTCTCTGTGAAAAAATCACAAAATAGATGCAGACTAGCATGATTTAAGCAATGTACATTGAACATAAAATTTGGTACACAGTATGTAGGAATGTCATGGACAACAAAAATGAGTGCTAGAGAATTAGTGAAATATAGATTATTACATGGTGCTAACATTTTATAAACGACTTGGAAGAAACAGGGGAAAAAAGAGATAGAAAAAATTGGTTATCCAATTTGCTCTCCTCTTGTCTGCACCCATTCATTCAGTCTACTGATCTAGCAGCTTTGATCCCTGAGGATATCTTTGAGAATAATAAACAATAAAATGTCTGAAGAAGGTAAATACACTGAGTACAATGTAAATATTATGATGGGTGAAGAATCCCACCACAGGTATTACTCTGCATTACTCTGCATGCGGGTGCATTGTCCTACAGCAGGGTACATGACTCCAACAGGCACCTCTGTGGCCTTTAATAAACTCTTTTGCAATTTGCCATGGTACACCTGGTGGTAAGGCATAAATTTTCACAAATTATATTCCTCATGAAATCTACACTGTAGCAAGTATGAACAATGAATGACGGTTCCTGCTACGTATGGATAATCTTCAACCAACACATGATAATTTTGGCATTGAAAAAACCTATTCATGAGGCAGGGTTCAGAAGGTTTGCACAAAGGTTTCATGGGTTTCTTTCCCAGTTCCACCAAACTTTACATGCTATTCAGGTACAAGACTCTCAAGTGTGACAGAAAATTCTGTCAGTCACCCAAACTAACTGATGCCTTGTATCATTAGTATGAAATGTTAACAACAGTATAACTTGAAATTGGTTATCATGTGTTTTTTTTTATTATTATTAGTGTTCTGTCTGACAACAGGTCCATATGAACAGGATCCATCCATCCTTTTCTTGGACTGGGACCTGTTCATATACGTTCTTGGCAGATGATCCAGAAGTGGTTTGCCATTGCCTTCTTCTGTGTGTGAATGGAGTAATTGTTGGGATGCCACGGAGGAAAACTCCGTGTTGCCTAGACCACGGAATTGCCCAACACAAGTTATAAATTCGGGCACCGCCGGGAAGCGAACCCGGGACCCCAGGATTACAAGCCCAGCGTTCTAACCGCTAGACCACCGTGGCGGTACTATCATGTGTACATGGAATTATTTACATTTCCATAAAGCACTAACATCAATTTTTCAACAGAATTACTGAAGACATGTCCTTTCCTAGACTGCAGTTAGAATAATTTACATGACTTTTTAAAAAGATCTTTTCAAGCATGTCTACATGTCTTCAATTAATCTGCTACAAAATATAAAAATACTTATGTTAAGTTTAATGCAGAATTCAACATCAGATATTTATGACACACGCTCCGGTGAATGTGAGAACCTCAAGTCTTACAAACAATCATATATTCTTATCAATAATATGGAGGATGTAAATTACCTATCATTAAGAATAAAAGTTAAATCACAAGTTTCTAATATATTTACTGATGCACACTCACCTGGATGATCAAAATTAAACAGTCCTTTTTCTGCCTTGGCCTTTTCTGCAGGAGTCAGCTCTCTATAAAAGCTATCCTGGCTGATGCATACAACCTGCCTTTCTGTATGGTCCATGTCCACTTGTCCCAATTTTTCCATGATACGTTTACAAACTGTAGACTGAAAAATATAAGAATAATTTTCTCTTAAAAACATACTGTAGACACACTAAGGCAATGATAATGATTCAAAAGCATGATCATAACATACAGTTGTAAAAGTTTGATGTTGGATTCTGATGATACTATAGATTTAAAAAAGACAACAAAGGATTAATTTTAATACTGTGATTGATATATGGCTAGTTTATTTTGTTGTGCATTCTGTGCAATAAATTAACATAAGCAGTGAAAGTACTATGAATTTCATCATGTTTCATCTCTGAAAATACTGAACAAAATTAAGTATAATACAAAACTGGGACTCTACAGTGAACACTGGCAGGTGAATTTAATGATGGATTGTATATATGTATAATCCATAATTCACTTAAGTTCAAATTATATCTAAGTGTATAAAAGAAAGTTCACTATGATAAAAGAACACAAAGATTTACAATGTTTAATGGGAACACTTTTTGGTGTGATACATTTCTGACAATATACAATCGTGTGTTTTTAGGAAGATATTTGGACCTAGGAAGTATGAAATAGGTGGGAAATTTGAATACTGCTTAATGAGGAGCTGCGTGAATTGTACAATCACCTAGCACAGTGAGGATAGTGAAATCTAGGAGGCTCTGATGGGCTGGACATGTAACACACATGGGAGAGGCAAGGGGTGCATGCAGAATTTTGGTAGGCTATCCTTCTGGAAAATAACCACAGGGCAGACCAAGGAGATGGGAAGATAACACCAAGATGGATCTTTGGGAGGTGGGCTGTGAGGATGGTAAATGGATGGAGTTGGTTCAGGACTGTGGCCAGTGGCAGGCTTTGATCTTGTCAGTGTTGGACCTGCGGGTTCTGCTAGTTTTTGTATATGTAATTACATGCTGTCTAGTAACTTTATGTTAATACTTAAAGATCATATTCTTGAGATCATTCCCAGTTAGAAATGTCATAAGAACATAGATCCAATTCTCACGGCCTTTAAAAAAAAGGGTAGGGCTGTGCCCCGGCACTAAAAATGAAGACCATGGTGCCACAACTGACAGGCCCTGGGAGGCAGTATGTTTCTCCGAATCGTTGGTATCTATCTACAGTACCTACAAGACCACAAGACGTTGTAACCTAAACGACCAACATTGACATATGTATTAACATACGTGCATGTATGTATGTTTATGCAACAGTTTTAACAAACATTCAAACATAACTTACTTTTCCACTGGCTGTACCACCAGCAACTCCTATTAGAAATGGGGTTTTGCCTTCTACGTCATTGATTTTACTGCCAAAACGAATGCCCATATCATTAGCTTTATGACTTTCGGATACATTTTCCGCCATTTTTATACACTCACTAGTCTCTTGATGCCGTCGTTACAGTTGCTATTAACGGTTTTAGAAAAACGTACATAACCCAGTTTAACTACACTTATATTTCGTCTCCACACAAACTCGTGCATTCATTCATACCACGCTTCAATATGTTAACACGTCAAGGAAGTCGATAAAGTACAGTTATCCACAGATGGCCGTACACTTATCATAGATTACCGCAGTTAGATGATCCGATTTTTCGGTGAAGTTGAAGTATTTCAGAACATAAGTAAAAATCTAGTTATATTCGCTAAGAAGTTAAATACAGTTTCATCTCCAAAGGTCAGTGCTACCCACGGATCCTGTGTAACTTCGGTGCAACTACGACAGTCACTGTCATCACAACATGATTACTAATAAACTGATTGTGCCGGTAAGCGTCGTCACATATATGGAGATGTTGCTGGTTTTCGTGTTCTGCGTACCATATCAAAAACATAAGCCGTGTTTCAGGGACTCACCATTTATGCTGTGATGGGGACTGTAACGTCAAACTACAAATCTTGTGTCAGAAAATTCACAAATAGTATCTTGTTCTGCTTTATAAGTTAGTCTATATCGTTCGTATCACCTGACTGAATTACAGTACCAGTTATCTGAGGTCAATCAAAACTTCTTTTCCCAAGTGTGCCCTTCCAAGATTCTTAATGTGTTCACAGATTCAATACACTCCTTTATTCTCATTTCAGTAAACTTCTCACATATTTTCATGTCTTATGTTTTGACCCAATGTTGTGATTGATTGATCAGTGCTCTTGCATCTTATTTATGGGGTCCTAAGTATGTTCCTCTCTCCAGAGACTTCCTGACAGGTCATTCATGATTTTCCGCATGCAACTATGGGATAATACCTAAAATGGGCCATGGTTCTTGCTTTCCAGACCCTACCAAATTCATTCAGTGTCATCCAACCATTGAATGCTATACAGAATGAATGCTCAATGCCTTCAGATATGTTTATATTTTGTAGTTCCACGCAACTGTTACATGTTCTTACTAGAAAAACACCAGTCTCTATTTCATGCTACTGGAGCCATTTGTTCCTTTCTTTCTTTTTTTCCCCTTCACCTTCTTATTCCATACCTTCATATCTGAACATAACTACTTTATTACAATGCTTTTACAAAACTATAAAATCAAACCAGTAACTTGCTCTTCATGAGTTAATGCACAACTCATTACAATAGCTCTATATTTCCACATGAAGAGCATGAAAGGATAACAAAGACTGCATAACATGAAAAATTTAAAGGCACTGAACATTCACTCTACATAACTTCCACAGTTGCAGGAACCACTGTTAAATAAATTAAGACACCACAGCAATAAGCCTCATTGGGTGGTAACCATTATCTTTATTTTTATGACTTAACTGTATATCTCTATATCCACGATACACTGTCTTTGGCACAGCATTTCTGTTCATTTATTATCAAATTATTAAACACATTTTTTACCATATACCTGAATTACAACTTGAAAGGACGACATAATATTCACCCAGACAGAAATGTACCACTTTTTTGTATCATATTGTGCCACAGGTAAAATTAAAACAGTTGCTGCACAGGTACAAAAAAATATTTGAAATATGGAATTTTATTCATAACATATGCTACTAATTGCCATAAATTTGCATAATTCAAAGATACAGTTCATTTGTTCAGATTTATACATGATTGGAGTTTATATATACACACACACATAATGTACATAAAAATAATGATACCATACAAAAAAAAAAAGTTTAGGAGATCATGTCATTTCTGTTACATTCAGTTACTCTCATTTCTCAAATTTCTTGGCATTCCGAGCTTCAGAGACAATTATACAAAATGCACAATGTCCATAATTAATATACATGTTGCAATAGAGATGAGAAAACTACATGTCAATGTACATGAGGATAATCCAACAGTGTCGCTCATTAGAATACTATAGCTAAACTCAAACACACTGTTGTACCTCTATTATTTTATATTAACCCTGAGACACTGATAAAATATGAAAAATATACATTCCTCTTAGACATACATGTACAAAGAAACTAATGCAAAGCAAACTCTTCAAATAAAAATTATGAGGGTACTACACCATTTGCTATATTCATAGTTTTGGTGAAGTCTGTAAATGTCATTCATGCAATTTACTATTCATTTTGTAATCTATAAATTCTGAGCTCTCAATTTTAATATGGCAACAAATGTTACAGCAGTTTCCAGTTTTAATTTAATTTACTGATTGTTCATTGAGATGTAACTGTACTTTCATTTCAGATATATTTTCTACATATTGCACAATTTAATGTTAAACCAGTAAAAAGATGTATAATTAAAAGATATATAATATAAACCAGTTTCATTGCGTAAACTTAGAGTTCTCATTTACACTGCTGATAGTAACCAAAATGTGAACTGATATTAAATTACAATATACTTCCCATAATTAAATGTACATAATTTCTCTTCATACAAATGCAGCTCTCAGTCATGTATCATCTTACTGACTAGAAATAAGCAGCATATCACACATAGGGGTTTCTGTGTACAACCCTCAGTAATAATACCAACAAAGCTTTGCTATAGATTTCATGCTTTCATGGCAGTTCAGTGTTAATGAGGACCCTGTTTCTGTGTGATGAAGCACATAGACTTTGTCTTGAAGGTGGAGACAGTAAATATGTCCCATAAACTGGATCCACATTAACCTAAGGTTTCTCAGTGGACAATGTATTCCTTAAATTTGAAGATTCATAATTTTTTTATTATGTGCTGGTCTTTTACAGTTTTGCTGATAATTTCAAATAATCAAAATAATGTCTTTTTCAAAATAACTTAAATTAAATATATTTCAGTGCTATGGTCCAAACCTCACACTCTAGCTGTGACCTAAGGTCCCAGCCAGTGTTTTCTTCATCAGGTGTGTAGCACTGCTGTTTGAGATAACACTGTCTTCCTCATTGCATGTCATTCTTTATGCAAATTTGTCAGCCTGAGAAAGAAAAAAGAGCTCCTTCTGAATATAATGCGGATGACCATGCCTTTTAAATGGCCATTTCATTAAACACAAATGATAACAATCACAGAAGGAATTTTTAAGTGATTGGAATTATATTAATTTATATTTTTGAGCAAAACATGGCAAGAAGAAATGTGGTACTGGTTTATTTCCAGCACCTGGTACAGTAAAAATATTATTAAAACTCACTTTGATTTCTCAACTACTGAATGTTGTACAATACTTTGATTAGAACTAACATATCAATATCATCATAATCAACTGTTGAAGTGAGGAATTCAGCAGCTTTCTAGAATAGTCTTTTCATAGCATTAAGCGATTAAAATAATCAGCTTAATGATCAAAATGTTGCACCATGCAGTATTGGTAGCATACCAGAATGGATGTGCATTCTCTTTCTCAACTGTCTTCATCACCATTTTGTACTTTCACATAAAGACAATCTAATTATTCTATGCTTGCAAATTCTGCTTTGAGACAGCACTACAGTGCTCTAAATTAACTGTTTTATAAGAAAAGTGCTTAAACCTAAGAAAAAATATTATCCCAGAATATGTACAAACTGACATCTATTTCAGCTCTGTTATTAATTACAAAGGCATGTGTATTTTGTGTAAACATGGATTATCATGATGAATGCAATTCATATCCACTAACTAATGTTGTTTCTGCTATGTTTTGTGGTGTATACACTCTCTGACTCCAGCTCATTTTCTGACAGAGACAGGGATCCCCCTACTCGTCTTCTGTGCACTGAAGTTTTTTCATTCTGAAATATAAGAATCACACATCTACTTTTAATATAAATATCATAACTACTTTGTAAGAACAGAAACTTAGTCACTTCTCTTCATAATAAAGGTAACACAGAAATGAAAGCTTTTCCATATGCAGGTGACCTCTTCCATATTTTATACATTGAAAAGAATACTAATATTTGGAATATTATTAAATATAACAAAAATAGAAGTCTAAATGTCACAATGGTAGTGATTTGGCTTTTGGAGTAAGTCAAGTCCCACTCATGACTTTTATGAATGAAAAATACCTGTTTAACAAACAGTTTTGAAGGTACCCTGTACAAAAATATTTTTTACACTGCAGAATAATGGGAGAGAAATTAAGAAAAAGTATGATTATAAAATTAGAAGGTAATACCTAGACATAGACAGAAGGAAGGAATTTAGGTGTGAGACTGTTGACTGGATTCATCTGGTTCGGAACAGGGTCCAATACGGAACTCCTAAAAAAAGTGCAATAAAAATGATAAACTCACATCGGACACTCCCACTGCTGGCTCTGAAACATACCCCACTTCTTGAGCATCTTCTTCATCAGCTTCATACTCCTCCTCTGAATCTGGGGGTAAAAAACATTGATCCAATATATGCTGCTGGAACTAAATTTTTAATCCTTCCTTCCTACTGTATATACTATATAACTATTTGTTTTATAATGATGCCATATAACAATTTTATAAACAAAACTGTATAAGTAGTACAAATATGATTACAGCAAATGATGAAGATCACAAGACTAGGTGTTTACATGTTCCTAGGTAAGAGGCCATCACATAAATTGAGACTAAAAGTAAACTTGATCTCAGTGGGCAATAATAAGAATTGCTACTATCAAATGCTCCTGACTGATCTACATAAAACCACAAGCATTACCAACAGACTAACAAATGTTTATTATGTAAGATTTGAGGTTTTCACAGCGGTGAGTATGAAGATTTCTGTCTTCTGGGTTGTTGCGCCGTGTAGTCTGGTCGATGCTAACCAATGTTTCAGAGGTCATACTGCCTCCGTCATCAGGGCGATGATGACAGAGGCAGTATGACCTCTGAAATGTTGGTTAGCATAGACCAGACCACACGGCGCAACAACCCAGAAGACAGAAATCTTCAAATGTTTATTACATGACAAAACTATATTCTCCTGTAGAATGAACATTGTATTAATTATATCTTCAACTAAATAACTCATGGACTAGAGTCATCTTTGAGAAGCTAACAGCCACTCAGGTAGTCACAAATTTCTGTCCTTTATGGAACCTGGAAATTCATTCCCATGTTTACATAAGCCCACCACTGGTCCAAATCCTGAGCCAGTCAATCAAGTCCACAACCTGACATCCTGTTTCCCAAAATCCATTTTAATATTATCTTCATCTTATATATTTTGGTTCTGAGATTGGATGAATAATTTATTTCAAAATCAATGCAATTAATAAAAGAGTACTTCTAATTCCCAAGTACTCACCTGACTCATCCATGTACTGATTGCGAGCCACCTTGCATACCATCTGTGCTAGATCAGTGAAAGTATAGCAAGATGACTCATGTGGGTGATATGACTTTCCTTGTTCTGGTTTGAAAATGGGCAGCAGGCCAGCCTTGAGCAGTCCTGCAAAGTATGTCTTCCCATGGTTATACCCAACCTCCTGTGGAACAAAAGTTTTCATTTGTTCAAAAATAGTCTACTGTAACAGATACCATGGCCTTGTACTTTTATTTTACACTTCCAGGTACACGGTGTCATATTCTTGTTAGGTTTCCTTTTTAACCACATGTAGGAAGTTTCCACATCACTCTCACTCTCCCACACATTTCATGCGAAGTGTGAACAAGATGTATGGTGCTGTGGTTCTTGTGGAGTGTGCATCTATCCAATAGCAAGTACCATATCCCTATTTTAACGCCCTTAGAGAATTTTTAAATGATGGCACAAAACACCACCAAGATTTCCCAGTAGAAATTAGGAAGTCACATCCATTTGATACTTATAATTAACCAGTTAAAATCACACACTGTGTACACATTTTACATTAGTCACCTTTCTTCCTCTTTTGTGGGATTCCCATATTATAAAACCCTCATTTTATTCTCTGTTGGGCCCCCATCCCATTGATTTATAGTGTCTCCTCTTTATTGTGTGAGAAGGGAGTCACAGACTGCTATACCTATAAAAGCTGTTTCTGCCCTCTGCTAGCTGAATGTACGATTACATATCAGTATTAATTCATGATAATTGTGGCTGAGAATAAAAACAGAGGCTGAAACTAAACCAGTGCTGTGTAAGAAGATAGGTGTAATTTTATCTGAGAGGTATGGATGATGGGATATGAGAGTCCCAGTCACTGAACTTTACATAAACTTGAATAATGAACACAAAAGTTAAAATTTGAGATTAAGAGCTACATAAGGTAGTTATTACAGTTTACCTTACCCATACAACAAGGACCAATGAAATAAATAAACAAAAGCAGCTTCAAAAAGTTCTTAACCCATTACTGATAAATTTAAAATTAAATTATATACTGGTAACTGCATGCTGTGACAGCTGATAAGCAAATTATATTATGGAGATGTTTTTGTGTGTGTTAGATTGATTACAAAATATGCACACAATAAGGAAGTTCATTTAGACTACAAACCTGCTTGGTAGTTGGTACAATAATGGCATGTGCAGGGTAAGATTCCCCTGTACAATGGGTGCTTCATAATAAGTTGTAAAAATGGACACATACCTTGATTTCATCAAAACTGCCAAACTGCAATGTCTTATATTTGTCAATTGGTGGTCTGATATATTCACAGTAATCACTATTCTTTACTTCCTGTGGAAGAAACAAAGCAGAAATTCACAACTCTCGATTACTTCATATCATCATCTCACCAGACAGAAGACAGTATGTTTTTTCTGAACAATGAATACATGAAATGCTAGATGTCTTTAGCAATTTTAACTTGCTCACATAAGAAATAAAATTTAATTCAATATTATCAATTTTACACACATTTTAATAAATATTATGTAATTTATATTGAGAATGGACACAGGTCCAATAAGAGATATAAATGATATCATGACATCTGATGATAGCAAAACAAAGAAAATCACATGCAGTATTATAACATTTTATAATGCTCATTTAATTCTTAGGTTAATGAACACTTTTTCAATTGCATGGATTATACATCTTCAAATGGGAAGATGATTATAAATGATAAACTGGGAATATGTGGACAGTAGTGATCTTACCCATTTGTCTGAAGGGACTGATGAGAACTACAAGAAAAATCACTCAATAATTTTGTTGAGGAAATTAATTTGGGATTTAATCCCCTGTACTCTTCGGCTGCTGGACAAGCATTAACTCCAGGTTTAGGAGTGTGCTACTGCAATGTACAATGAGCTGGATTATGAGTATATTGTGCTGTATAACTAATAAAGGTTACTGGTGTTTATATGGGTTACATACTTCACTCTAAATTGCATGCATCAGTCCTGCCAGCTGTAATGGTAATGGCATCAGAAAAGCTTTGTTCAGAAGACTGTAAATACTGTACAAACTGATGAATCCACAATCCTTAATAAAATATATGCATTAATCTTGTATGTAAGACTTTTTATTACATAACGTGGAATGACCATGGCACTAAACTAATTTGTTGTTGATTTCACTTGTATTCTGAGTTGTGATAATGTGCAGTCTTGTAAATGGATACCAATGAACTTCCAAAATGTCGGTAAGCAATTGCAAGACAACATAACAACACAACCCTTACGACTACAATCAGCATCTTCACCACTGTGTGAACCTCACATCCAAGATGAACAAAAGTGAGCTAAAGATTAAATATAATTCCCCATTTATTCACCTCTAACTGACGGACACAGGATACATATGCAAGTCGAGACTGAATATCAGGCAGGTTAGGTACTTTTACAGGTGATGCAAATGGATTCCAGCGTTTCCAAAGCAACCACCAGCCTGACAGACAGTCACCATAGTTGGTAAGGTCCGTGTCATCCTGGGAACCAACATCAATTGCAAGGATGTGCTTTGCTCCATGGCTTCGCATCACATCCGCTGTTGGAAATATTACAATTTTATTAATGTGTGAAGTTACAAAAAGTAATAATAGTTTTCTACAAATTGCAATCAAGGCTGGGAGGAAGATATGCCATTTGCAAACATTAATTTTGGTCTGAAAATCTTTTTCATACTAGTAATGAATTTATATCCAGCTTAAAATATTTCCTGTCTAAGAGACATCTATTTAGTGGCATGTAACAAGATTTAATTCTTAATTTTTATGCTACTTTCCCACTATTGTAACAGGTCATTTGTTTTCTTTATCCTCAAACATGTAATTATTTTTGCTACTGTCTTGAATTAGCAAGAGAACTGAAACTTGCTGCCTTGCAAAGCATATCATCACACTGGAATTTATAGATTATATTAAGCCATACCACCAGTTACTGATCAATTAATCACACTCACAACAAGACACACACAGGCACAAAGGGATTAGACTCCCTACAAAGAATCATTTTCATTTCATAAAACAGGCCTTTTTATTCAGTTATAAAGGATTTTGACGATGGTAGTTTACACTTAAAAACTATTTGTTGTCTGGACTTTTTCCATCGTCTGTTTTTAAAATTCACGACGTTTCGGAGGCTGGTTCTGTCGCCGTCTTCAGGTGAGAGGTACCTACTCTGTAGGGTCCCTTAGAAAGAGCTAGTCTCTGTCACTTAGGCCTTTTTATATAATAAACAATTTAATGTTTTAAATAGATTTGCTATGAGCTTATATGGACACCAGATGCAGTATTGTATAGTTTCTTGAACATGTTATATGAAATATGCAATCTTCAGGCTTTGTATTGTATGCCATTAAATCAAAGATCACAGATTTTCACTTACCTAGACTAGTGACCAATGGCCTTGGAGCTAGGGCCAAGGTCATTCATCATAAACACATGCAGGTTTCCACATAAAGAGTTCACTGTTGTCGGATTGTAACGTAAGTTGAAATATTAATAAAACTTACCCATTTTGTCTTTAACGAGAAACCATCCAGCCATTATTAAGTTGTTACATGTAGACAGACATACAGGATGAAGCTACTAGGTGAATTTTCACAACTTTTATTTGAAAATGTGCTTAAAGAAATACTATAGACTTACTTATGGTGATAATGAATAAAAATACAGTAGGAAACAGCTGTTTAATCATAAAAAGAGTCATACATTTCTTTTATGTCACACAGTGCATTTACCTGGCACGTTGTTGACATAGCAACCATCTACGAGTAAATGTCCATCTCTAGGATCACAGAAGGGTGGAAATATCCCTGCTATCGTCATACTGGAGCGCACATAACACCACAATGAACCTGCAGAGATACTTTTAAATCGAAGCAACAAAAGGAGGGATCAGAATTAAACGTGGGAAGGAATGGGTCCTGTCTGGGATTTCTTGTCCAGTAATCAAGATTTATTAGAGAAAAACTAAAGAAACATGCAAGTACATAATCCCACAACTAAATAACACATCCTCTTACATACACAAACCAAACCATATAGATTACAGTTACTTTTTCACCAGAAAAAGTCATATGCAAGGTGAAGAAGTGGTTAAAGTACAACACCAAAAGAGAAAGAGGCAATGTTCTTATTGTTAATTTTCAGAGATTAATTGCCAGGAGACATAATATTTAAAATTGTGAACCTATGGTTTATTAAGATATATGGATAATTTTTTTTAAAATTGAACACCACTCAAAAAAGGCATGCAAAATACATGACAGAGTCACAAATTGAAGATAGTAAGAAGAAGAAAGCAAACATGAACTATTTAATAAACAGAATGTATCAGTATGTAACAAACCAAGAAATCTGATACACTGAAATGATACACAGAGAACATAATAAATGAGGTTAAAAACACAGGGTAGAAGTGGTTGGGAATGACTTCAAACAATATACGTCATTCTTTCATACAATATCAGTATCATTTATGCACCAAGTGACAACTCAACCAAACCAGTCTAAGCACACAGTACAATAATATAATAGCTTGTGATTGGTTTACCTGGTAGATTGTTGACATATCCACCATCCAACAAAAGATGTCCATCAGTTGGATCACACAATGGTGGCATGTAGCCTGACAGTGACATTGATGCTCGTATATACCGCCACAATGAGCCTGTAAGAGATTTGGAAATTACGAGACCTGACGACTACCAAATACAATAGTGCAGTAGATATCACTACTATCAAACCATGGTTCCAAAGTTCTTATACAAGATAAAATATATGTAAATCTACACCCACCACATCACATAATGTCTAAAAATTATTCAGATCTTGTGATGAAAATGAACATTTTTATTTGAACTTTCATATCTGTAGCAATTTGTCAACATTTGCAAAAGATCACAATCCAAAGAAATGGTATGGAAACAGCATGGGAAAAGATGAAAATATAGAACTTTTATGAATCTGTCTTCTTTAATACTAAATATGGTGAAAATTCAATCTTTGCAAGACATGTGTATAACGATTGCCTACAGGAGTGAATGTGTGTCCATGTCTCAACTTAAGAACCATAGCACAGATTTACACAAAACTTGATATGAACATTATGCCAATGGACGCCAGCCAAGCCTCATACTTCTTAATTTTGTACAAACTGTAATAACAACACAGCAGTTGCATAAACTTGTAAGGTGGGAGTGACACTAGTGCCACTTACTGTAGCATCCTGCAATCATGTATGGTAATAGATAATTAAAAATATGTAACTTTTGTTAATTGAATTTTCTGAAAAGAGTAAAACTAAAATATCACACATCCATCTTTTTACTCCTTGGAAGAATATGTGCTGCCAACAGCCCTACTTTAAGACAGATTAACTTCATTCAATGTTTTGTCTTCTTTTAGAGATTCCATTTCAAGCATTCTCTTCAAGGTTGTTCTTGGTCTTCTACTTAAAATCCCTTGAAGCTTCTTGTTCAGGGATTCCCTTTCTAGCACTCCCTTTTGCTCCCCTAATATATGCTTAATCATTTTCCACTTTCTTCTTCTAATTTCCACTGCACATTTGGTTGGTGATCGCTTCTGGCCATCTCACATTTAAAAATTGTTCTAAACCAATGGTTTACAAATATCTGTAATTTATGTTACATGGTTTGGCTTGTCTTTCATATTTCACAGCTGCATAAAAGAACAGTTATTAAAAATTCTTAACTTACAAGGTTACTCACCAAACTGGCTACAACTGGACATAAATTAAATTTGCTCTTTAAACAACTTTTAATATCTTTGGATCTAATCCATCTTCTGTAACCACACTGCCTTGGTACGTAAATTCTTCCACACACTGAATATCATCTTCATCCACCTTGAAACTGTTTATCTTACCGCTGTTTAATCTTTTCCCTTTTGTTTTGATTTATCTTCACAAATGCCATCTTACCCATAACAATGAAAAATAAATAAAATTAAGGTTCTCATGGTGACAAGTAAGAAGTTGTCTGTCTTCTCAGATGTTGTGATCTGTAGTCTGGTAGATACTGACTGACATTTCAGAAGTGTTGACTGCCTCCATCATCAGTATGATGATGATTTGCCCTGATGATGGAGGAGTACCTCTGAAATATTGGTCAATATTTACCGTAAGACAACCATCTTCAATGAGAAATAAGGAAGAATACAACCTTGTTTCGCTCCATATATAGATTCAATTTTATTTGTAACTAATTCCTTGTAGATTGCATCACAAAAAGTAATTTCACACATAAGTTTTAGTTTCAGGGGAGACAGGCCATGACCCATGCATGAAGGAAGTCTTTCCTAAAGCCTTCAGCAAAAATTCCTTGTGGCAATGCAGTGACACACCTCAACCCTCATACAACATGCACATGCTAGAAAATGTAATGCTTCCCTTATAAAAATTTCATGCAATAAGACTGATTGGTCACATTAATGCACTTCCATTAAGTAATCTAAAATACAGCATCATTTTTATTAGATCCTTTCACATTTATAAACCCAGACTTAAATGACACAAACTTAAAAAAACGCATCCTTTGTATATGGAAGTTAGGGTGTATGCCACATCTCATGGAAGTCTCCTGAAACTGATTTAATTACAGCAAGGAAAACACATAAACAAAAATATGATAATTACCTATTTTAATAAAATCTGTAATTTGTAATGAAGTCATGACTACATCAGTGTTAGTGATATATTTTACAGGCCTCTTAATATGGAAAAAATAAGCTTCCTGAATTTTATTTTTTTTTATTTTTCATGCAACATTTTTATAGTTTTAAATGTCCTCATGAAAAAGTCTGAGGTTAAGTCTCATGGATTTCAATGACAAACTATAAACATCTAATAATTAGCTAATATTTGTGTATATTAACCTATTGAAAGAACAGGATTCAAATCCAAACCAGTTATTAAAGGAACTTTTTAAATTGTATTCTGATATCTCGTTAAACCTACAAATGCTCCTTAAAACATGTATACATGAAATGTAGCAGTGTACGATGACACGCAAATTTGTCAAATGTTGAGAAACTCCAAGTTCAGTTCATCAGTACACATGATTTGTTAATTCCTCACCAAAATTACAGGAATGTGTAACAATTTTTAACATACGATATTCAGTAATAAAACTGTCCCTCAGAAAGGTGTCACCACTTGAAAGACCAAGAAGAATCTGCGAAAATTAATGTTGAGAATGTGAGGTGGGTTATGTGGCTCAGAATCATGGCATTGTGTTACACAGAGAGAACAGATTGGATTATTTAATTTTTGGACTTTGTATCTGTTTGAAAGAGCTAACCTCAATCACTGGACAAAATCCAAAAACTCAGTAATCCAGATTGTAATTTGCCATTATCAAAACCCATTTGGAAGGACAGAGTTCAGTATAAATTCCATAGGACATTATTCCTCCTTTTTATCTGGAAAGTACTGACAGTTCTGAGACTTACGTCAGTGATAACTTGAGGAAAATTAAAACAATGTCTGCAATCTGAAAATTCAATGTACATGGCAATAAGTACCCAATCACACCTCATCTTACTGTAACAATGAGTAATACAGCAAAAAAAGATACCTTATTTGTTTATCTTTTCATTATCATATTGAAAACAAAAAGGTTTGTGGACAAGAAACATGCAAAGAAAATAAGAATCACTAGAGAGACTAAATTAGTAACTAACTAACTCCCTGGTAGCAGAACCTGCAGGTCCAACACCGACAATACCAAAGCCTACCACTGGCCACGATCCTGAACCAACAAAATTAGTAAGCAGGCATAAACCAATACCATCCAAAATAAAATTGTATACTTACACAGAACTCGCAGGATTAATGATTGTACTATATATTTATTACATACACCATAACCCACACCATGCAACATAACAATTTTACAGCTGGCTTCATATAACAAACATGAGAAGTACATAGATGAGTTAGTCCACACCCAACTCACCTTTCAGGGATTAAGCTCATTGCAAAATAAGTATTTGTATTCAGTGTCATCCCTAGAGTGATTCAAGGCTGGGGCAAATCAACCTATGTGGAACCCTGAAAGTTTGGTTAACTTTATGGATAACAGTGTTATGCCTTTCTAATATTGTGTTAAGTGGCAAACATAGATTTCCAGAGCCTAAGGCAATTAAGACATATATGACAATGATGAATGACAGAAACACAGCCAGCTAGACAAGTAGATATTTGAAACAGGAACACAAACAGCTGAACAACTATATATTTCAAATACAAAGATAGCCAGACAACTAGACACTTAAATTCACCATGAAATGGCCCAGGAATTAGAATGCAAAGAAATAATATACAACTCTGCCACCCTCAAAGCTAGAACAGTGCACAAGAAGTATTGCATATTTTGTTATGTTGCTGCATGGGGACCTGGACAAACATCCCTCCTGCTTCACCCTAGGGATGGTTCCAACCACACTCTTTAGAACTTCAAACTTAAATAAAAAATTACAATAAGTTGCAGCATTACAGAAGACAAACACAAAAACATGCACTCTCAGTCTGGCAGTGTTTCAGTAAAAGAAATGTTGACATTTAATAGATTCCAAGAAAGTGTTCATTCTTTTGTTTTCACTGCACAATGTGTATGAACTAAACACAGGGGTGAAGTGTGCCTGTCCTTCCAAAAGTATTACCTTCAGAGCTACTTAAGAATTTTATTAAATCTGGTACTGGCTCTTTATTACAAGTTGTTAAATGATTTCGATTCAGTCTGTATTAGTACAATATAATCCAATCTCTACATGATGCTCAAATAAAATGTTTTCTAATTATAAAAATTGCCATAATGAACAAAACAATAAATGAAATCAAACTAATTAAAATTACATATTACAGTCAATATTTATCTATCTACAAGAAGCATATTTAACAACTAATATTAGACAAGTACAATTTTAATAGTAGAACCAAAAACAAAATCCTTACCGAAAATGCTGCGCCCACAAGGAAACTCACTTTATAATACTATAAAGCTAGAAAAGTATACAGATACTGATACAATAATTTAAGAGATGATTAACAAAGAAAGTAATATGTATGATACATAAAATTTCATACTAGACACTGCAAATAATACTTGTAATGTAAAGATCAAAATTCCCAGTACTTTTATGAATCTACTTTTTTGGATATTTCACTATTAACACACTCTCCTGAATAAAAAAAAGAAGTAAGCCACAGACATGTGACAGACTGCTTAACCAAAATTTTATAGCACATGTAAACACTCAGTTATGATTTCTGTCTGTAGGTTTTTGCGGCTGGAGTTCAATGTATACATATACTATGTTATGATGTATGGATGGCGGTCACTGAATATTGTTCATTGCCTGTCCAGATGTTACAAGCCGAGTAATTAGTGGTTGAAGGATGTTCTCTAAGCACTCAAAGATGGTAGGCATCCCAACAAGTTTCCTTTATTAAGGCTACGCTAGTCCAAACATGGTTTACTTCGGACAAACTAGCTGTTCTGTTGAAAAAAAGCCAAAGTATACAACTGCCACATCCAGCTCTATTGTCCAGAAAAGTCAATCACAGCTAGACAGTACATCAACATGAGCCACTGTATCCTGCTAAATGACACAAGAACCCTGTCCAAGAAATCCACATGCATAGATAGAATCATCAGGGAAGCAAAAGAAATCAAGTCCATCCAAATATGAGCAGAGAGGTTCTCCCTAAGCAGAAGCCTTTTTCCACATCCTGAGAGAACCACAGAATATTTTCAGGACACGACACATACTTACTCTTGAAATAACATTTTCTGAGGGACTTGAAAAGGGCCACTTCTCTTGACCAGTCTTATCTGGTAGCCCTGAAAAGGTCACTTTCTTGCTCCACACTCTTACTGGTCAAGATCAACTCCATATTGCCTTCCCTTCCCAGGGCTAATTGGCCAATGTTCACGTGCTCCTTGGCATAATCCTCTACCCACTCCTGTACCTCATCAATATTCCACCTTTTCTCACCTGAATTGTTAAGATCAACCAGCATGTTCCTTCAGAATGTCAGTATAAAGCAAGACTACATGGAGCAACAGCCCAGAAATTCACAATCTAAACTCACACTGCTATGACAATTTCAAATCATACATAAATTTAAGACAATTTCTTACACTTCAAATCGCATAGAAGTAAGAATACTGTTCATATTAATGTTAGAAGTATTTAATTAAAGAATGTGAAAACAACACTACATTAAAGTAAATGTTGCATGTCACTTCAGTGTCATTATTAGAAATATGTAATTAGTATATGGATAACATATCCAAGTAAAATTTCATGTTCTTAATGTAGTCTGTATGACACAAAACATAAAGTTAGTCTAGAAAAACGGATTATATATTTATATAGCTGCACACATGAAGACAGTTTTAATATAAATTTAACATACAACCATGACAGGTAACCAATCACAAGCATATTTGTTCTTTTTGTTTATTTAATAACTGAAAGACAAGTAAAATCTGCTAAGCAGCAATGAGAATTTAAGTAAGCAAGGAAGCAGGATGTTCTCAGGGAAGGAGTGTACAATTAGACAAAATGAATACCTTTGCATGAACATTGTAGCAGTAACATGTTATAAAGCAGATAGTTTGAGAAGAACAGCATAAACACAAATGTATTACATTGTCAGGCCTAATAAATTAATAAAATAAAGAATGTTTATGAGAAATAATGCATTCTGCACTCTTTAACAGCCACTTCATGCAAAAATATACTTGCAAATATTTATTATCCATTACCATCAAGAAACTTGCATCCATGCAAAGATAGGGCAAATTTTGTCCAAGTGTGAATGCCAAAATCTCAGAGTACTGCATTAGGCAGCTGGAAATGGGATGAAGAGGAGCATGACACATGAATATACCCAGCATAGCTATGTTAACACCACAATTATCTGATATTTCTGTAGCAATACACAACAAATAGACATCCTGTAAAAAGTAACACACGCATGTAATTTATCAATATCCATAAAACTAAACATGCCAAGAAAATTACAGCAAAATATCATATATTCTAGATTTAATCCAAAATCTTCAAGGGAATGCATTACTTGAGAGAGTTAGACAGAGATTGGAAGACAATTTTAAAAAGTATTTGAAACAGAGTATGAGTGTGTAGATTGGGCGCAGCTGGCACAGGATATGGTCCAGTAGCAAGGTCGTGTGAACACAGCTGTTGTGTTCAGTATATAAAAATGTAAAATGATAATTAACATGGTCAATTTGCATCTGCAACTATACTGTCACAGAGTATGACATGTGAATGGAGATCAAGATCCATATCATGCTTTTACATGTACATTTAACAAACTCTGCCTCTGTGATGTATCTTGATATGTCACAGTGCCTGTCCCAAGCCCGGATAAAGGAGGAGAGTGAATGGATGGTTGGTGAGCTTCTAGGAGGACGCCAGTGCCGGACTGACTACCTCAATAAATCTAGAAAAGTGCTCAAGCTGATAATTTTTCAGCACAACCATCAAATCCTACCCTCAAGGAGAGGGAATGAGGGTGAGTACCCAGCGCCTCAAAACTGAGTCTTTCTGGCTATGGTATGGTAACCCAGACAGAAGAGTCCCTGGTCCTCCAGGTTGGGGGTTGAGCGCAGGGCTAACAACCCAGCCTTGTAAAAAAGAATAAAGTTGAGAATAATTTGATGAATGAAATCGGACTGTCCTCACGAAGACGAACATTAGCAAGGAACAAGGATAAAAATATGGTACTAAATACTGGAACGTGGAATGTGCACACTCTGTTACAAGTAGGAGCGATGAATGGTATAGCTGATGAAATCATAAAATATAGAATGGAAATTGTCGCTATACAAGAAATTAGATGGAAAAGTAAGGGAATAATTAATAAGGCAAAATTCTCCATATATTATTCTGGGAAA
>NW_019059605.1:2935136-2965938 GCF_000696155.1 Zootermopsis nevadensis | reverse complement strand
GGGGGGGGGGGGGGGGGGGGAGATTTTAATATTATCCAGCAATCAAGTCTCCATGGATACAGAAAAGTTCAATGTATACAGCCAGTGTTCCACTGAAGACAAACTGGGCACTTCCTGAACACAAGCATGACATCTTACTGCTTATGCAAACTTGCATGAAGTAGATGTTTCATGCAATAATCATATAGGCAAGACAGAAATTACCATCAAGCTAACTAATACACACTAAAAAGGTACAATAAATTTGCAGTCTGGTAATAATTCTCACTTGGTATTCCGTGATGTCAGGACTAGCAGTTACTTACCTATAAACAGCTCGTCCACTTTCGACAAACACCCAGTCCAGAGCAAAGTCAACTTGACGCACAAATGGTGACAACCTTCTTACAACTGTGTGAGCTATGTGCAATACTACCTGTGGCCTGTCTCGCATAATGCTGCAAAGAAGAAGCACAAAATGTCAAAATGCATGATTATCAAAAACAATATAATATACAAGGAGATCAAAAAGTCACAAGTCTTATAAAAATATCTCAAATCTCATATAAAATATATACTAAAATATATAAATGTGGTAACACTGGAACAAGATAAGAATGCTTAATTTTAAAAATTATACTCTTTTCACAAGCTGTATATACGAGGCTCGTCCACAAAGTAAGTTTCCCTGGGGCCGTTTACAGAAACAAAACACAATTTCATGGAAATATTTATTGCAACAGATACAGCAAGTGTCCAGCTATTTTTCAACATATTCGCCACCGCTGAAAATTGTCTGCACCAGCGACGCACCATCTGCTTGCTCATGACGTTAGGCCCATAGACCCGGCACAGCTGACGATGAATTTCGATCGGCGCTATGCTCTGTGCATTCAAAAACTTTATCACTGACCGCACTTCACAGTCGGCGGGAGCTGGAATAAGAACCTCCATCTTCAACAGCTGCAACGATGCTACTGTGAGAACGCGGGAAGTACCGTTAGTGCATGAGCCATGCTATGTCATTGCTCTATCACGTACGCACAGTCGCTTCGCACAATATAAGGTTTGCTAGCTGTGGGACGAGTGGGAAACTTACTTTGTGGACGCGCCTCGTATTCTGTTTCTTACACAAATTGTTTTTCATCAGGTTCTATGGGCTTATGAACTACAAGACACTGATGAACATCACAGAATAAACTGAAAAGTACATTCAGTTGTAGATGTCTCAGACTTTCCCACTTAGCCTATATAATAATTTCACAAATTTTATTAGTGTAAACAAATCCAGGATGATAGGTAGGACATGCACCATGCACTGGTGACATGCTAAATGTGTACAAAATTCTGATTGGAAAATTTAAAGAGACACCCAAAGTGCAGATGGGATCATAATATTAAAATGGAAATAAACTTATATTTTCATGCTGCACACACAAACACATCAGCTGTATAGGCATACATTTACTGAACATACCTATAGAATGTAGTCTTGGAAATCATAGCTATTCTTGATGCATGTTTTGCTCTAATAGAAAAGAAACTTGGTTCTCCAGTGAGGACAGCTAAACCACCCACAATTTCCCCAGGATGGGCAACAAACATTGTTACTTCTTGGCCAGTATCTGCTATCTTCTGAGAGACAACGAGTGTCCCAGACAACACGTAAATTAAAGCTACATCCTGCAAATGCATATTCAAAAACACGTTTTATTTAAATAATATTTTACAGCACTCAATTAAAATTACAGGTTTAATAATAACAGTAAGAAAGAGAAGTTATCAAAGCAAAGGCCCCCCTGCAAAAAAAACAACATTAAATACAAAATGCCAGTCTGGTAAGTGTCCTTCCCTTTCACAATGCTTAAACATTATATACAATGGTAACTGTTTTCTCTCATTTAATGCCCAATTTATATCATTCCAATCAATGTTAAACTTTTTTTATTTCAGCATTCAAATGATTATAACAGATTAAATGAAAGTTCACCGAAAGTATTTGAGAATGGCCACATAAAGATAAATTTTGTAAAGTGAGGTCAAGGGATTTTGGGGGCCACAATCCCTGTGAAAATAACCATTCTCTGAAAAGCTCTAGTATTCCCCACATATTCATATAGACAGGAGAACAATTTCTCAATTGTATAGTAGGCATTTCTGAATTCATCTTAATTTTAATTTTGTTTTTGTTGTTACCAGATATTTAAACAATTATGATTTTTTATGACATTCTGAACCACATGTTAAACATAACACAGTCATGGACACAACAAATTAATTTCCTCATGTTGAATGAAAGTAACACTTCAACCTTACTTTGTGGGATTCTTCTTTCATAAGGTATGTTCCAGTGGGTACCTCACGGATTTCCACCTTTCCTCCAAGTACAGTGTCATCTTCAAGTCCAAGTTCTTTCACAAATGTTTCTGTGGCAATCCGTATTAAGGTTTCTTCATCTACTGGTTCTGGCATGGTAGAAATTCTTCGCTTTGTATTAGGCTGTACATCAGGAGCCTAGTGCAACACAAAAACATAGTCTGATATTACCAATTCATGTCTGAAAATTACAAGAACTTAAACAGCAGTTATTACTGAGAGCTGAGGTTTCTGTAACAGTTCTATGGCTTTTCTTGACACATCCTGAGAACCTTTCTAGTTTTGTTTGTATGTATCCTATATATTCTCACCCCCTAACTCTTTTATGTTGTTCTTCTAGTCTTTCCTTCCTTATTACATGAGTACTGCTACTTAAATATTCTTCAGGTGTAAAGCAAATTCATAGGAATCCTTGTCCCTTTATATTTTGATGCATATCTAAATTAAAATTAGACCCTTCCCAATTTATGGTTTAACTTTCAGTGATATGTTGCAGATCGATTAAAAGTACCTTCACCATCTGGATTCACACTATTACTGTAACCAGTACTCATTACAATTTCCACAAATTGTACTGTGCAAGGCAGAGATGCAATAACTTTAAAATTTGCCATCTGGCTCAACAACTTTTTCCATTTACCTAACGTCCAGTTTCTCAATTACAGTTTGACATATATGTTTAAGTTTTGTAGGTATTTCACCTGGAAAAGGCATATTTTCAATTACTGGATCTGTTCTTGATGAGGAAACTCTCAATTTATAAACCCCCTTACCCAAGGATCCAGATTCCTTCTTTTCCATAACTAATTCAATCATTCTGTTCTCTACTGAGGCAGTTAGTTTAAAAACTTGCAAAGGTTGCAAAAGACATGGCTAGAGTAAAGGCAAACTGTTAATACTCCTAAGAAAGTTGTTAATAATGAAGTCACCTACTTTCCACCAGCTTTCTACCAAAAAATAACATGCTAAGCACAAGAGGAGGAAGAAAATGAAGAAGACTGCTGATTCAAACATAACAGCACTGCACAAAAATAAATTTAACATAAGTCTGATGACAATGTATAAAAGTACAGAACACCAAATCTGACACATAAAATAAATCCATGACTGTAAGGTAACATCTATGGTTACATACATAAAAATGGGCACTGAAGAAAAACTCCATGAAGCAGTCTTTCTTAAAAAGTCAATAGTCACTCAGCTGGCAAACCAGTTTCCTGTTTCATGGAATGTAAAGGCACATTACTGTTACCACATAAACCTGACACTGGAACTTGTTTAAAGCCAGTTGAATACATACCCTCACATCCTGTTTTTCTAAGATCATTTAAATATTACTCTCCTATCTAACCTACGTCCCATTAGTGGCAATTTCCCTGGAGTGTTTTTAATATTTCATATGCATTTCTCAGGTACAAGATGTGGGATTTGTGTTCCACTCATCTCATTTTCCTTTATGTGATAACTCTAATAATATTACTAAATAGTACAAGTTATGACAGGCCAAACCATGTAATTTTCTTCAAAGAGAACTCAATACTGCAAAGAATAACAAACCTGAGGTGGGGTTTGCTGTTGATGATCAAATTCTGGAAGCATGTCTGGTTGTGGATGGGACTGTGGTTGTACGAATTTCATATCCAAGAGAGATTTTGCTCTACCACGATATAATGAATGGAAAGAATGATGCATATTGGACACTGAAGGCACAAAATCAACATGGTCTGAAGGCGAAGCTCCAGACACCAAGTCTTCGCATGCAGCTGCAATATACACACCAATACTGATAGTTATTTTATGTTCTCTAAATTATTACTATTAAATACATCTATGTACTGTTCTTCATCTGTGCTTTTATTTATATATAATAATAAAGTTGCATTAATAATACTAAAATATAGGCTTTCATGGCAGTATTCTGTACTCTTTCATCCTTATCAAGATACTACCAAGATTCAGTGGGGGGGGGCAATTTCACTTTTATTTTCCTTTTTTGTATTCCACTGCATCAACATTCATGAAGAGAGAAAAACTAAAATCATAAAAAGATAACTATGTTGAGAAATACTGGAAAGCTGAACAATTTTTTGCACATTATGTATCAAAGCACCCATCAGAGATTACAAATGATCTCTTTTCTTGAATGACAATGTCCACTAAATTTTTCATCTGTAATTTTAAATACCTCCTGATCTCAAAAATGGATAGCATTTGGCAGATGTTAGACAGAATTGATTATATTAGTTAACTTTAAAAATTACATCTAAATGGCTGTGGTTACATTATTTATAAAACACTTTCACAATCCATTTCATAATGAAATCTCATATCGCACAGTGACCAAAGAATGGATAGTACTAGACCAACTGGCCTTTCTTATATACTGTCACCAAATACTTACCCGACATATTAACTGGATACCACAATTAAACTTAAAGGACACTATTATGTATACCAAAAGCACAAATAGTTGACATTTTGCTTTTAATAAAAATGTTATATTTCTACCTATGGGAATGTTGCTGTCTTCTTTTGGTATGATATCTCTTGGTCTGGATCTCACAGGAGACCCAGCAAATGGACTCTGCTTTTTATTTCGCTGAGTGCCCTGAAAACGTGCACATAAATTTTACATATCTGATCAACCTAGACACAGGAAATTTAATGGCATTATATAACAAGAGTAGAACCTCAATATACTACAGTAGTTAAGTGGACAGCTTCAACACCCATGTTATAGACTACTTGCATTATAAGTGAAATTAACATATTTTTTCTAATTTTGGAGTCTCTGTTTCCTTTTTTTATAGTTACAGTATAGGAGCACATATTGCCTAGAATACATAAACAATTTAAGATGCACATCACACTTTAATTTTATTTGTGTATTACTCATAAAAATTAGTGTACATTTTATTACACTTCATGCCTCCTCACTGACTGTGGTCCTCCACAATCACAGCTTCAACATGAGCCTCAGTCCAGGCGACCACAACAATCCATCCTAAACTATTTCCGAGTACATTAAGTGAAACTTTCATTCCTTTTTATGAAAAAACTTCATATCATCTTCAGTTAAGTCACCACTTCCAACACATTTTTTCCACCAGCTGTCAAATGAAATGATCAGCTGACAATGTACATGACACCTTCCATCATTAATGTTTTAAGACATTCTGTAACTTTTAATTGAGTTTACAACAAAAGCAACACGTATCCCCCACAGGCTAAAACAATTCCTTGATCTGCATGTTCTGATGAGCTGGATCAGTGCAGTCATATTCTTCGGAAGAAACAGCTCATATGTTCCCATCTTTTAATTTTAGGACATGAGCAGGAGTGGCTGGACAGTGGCCTACATGGATAACTAAATGCTCCCACAAAAACACTTGTTACTTACGACATCACTAATCAGCACTTGCAGATACTATACATGCAACTCTTGGGCCACCAGTGGACTATAAAGCATAGGGGAAATTTTAGCCAAACCTCTTTTAAGGATGTCTCATGGCTGAACAAAGACAGCAAACAGAAAGAAAAGCAAAATATAAAGTGAAGAAAATTACATGTACTGGATGAGAAAAATGTAGCATCATCAAAGAAGAGAAACAAGTTAAGCAATTAAAGAATAGTGAATAATCTGTGTGCATACTCACAGGATTCATAAGCTCTGTAGAGAGTCCCAGATACTGATGAAGTGCTGTAAATGTCACCCTTTGCAATCGGACCATAATGACTTGAACCACTCTGATAAAAATATCCGGGTATTCTTGAAAAACATCTTGGAATGCTGCCATGGGAAGTCGAACCACTGTTGAGTCCTCCACAGCTCGAGCAGACACAGTTTTGTATGGATTGGTATGCCCCTACAATAATAAATTCAGTTTTCACTTAATTACTGAAGGAAGACAAAGGAAACATTATACAATAACTTCTCATTTTTTATAGGAGACAGTTCCTTGAAAGTCACTTTTTAAGTAACAATTTCCAATTAATTTGAAGTATATAATTAGAAACAGAGTAACCTGAGATAACATATTCATACAAACAATAGTGAAGGAAGCTAAATACTGATGGAAGTATCTGTTTATTATGGTGATAAGTGTTTGAAGTCATCATGAAGGACAAAAATTATAAAAATGGCTAAAGCTCTTAGTACAGTATGCAACATGCACAATACAATACAAAGATAGAGACTACAAGAAGTGGGAACAATGGTGGAGAAGACTGGAAGCATGCACATGACCCAGCATTATTTCTATTACCTTAAAATAAATCATCCTGTTGTGCAATAATAATAAAGTATGTATGGCCACTTACACAACAATAATTATTAATTAACAGTACTGCATGGCTCAGAAAAGCCACAAGTTTAGGTTGTTATACAAACATCATTACATGGCACACAAATACTAAGATAAAAAGATAAAATTTGAAAAATTCATAAAATATTAAATTATTACAAAATAAATGATTATAAGAACTACACCTAGATGTGTTCCATAGGGGCAGTTTAAAACCAAGTAGAGCATTAAGTTTTAAAACCTATTTTTTTTCCTCTGAAAGCATTCTGGTTTATAATAATGGGAAAACATGTTTCACTTAGTACAGTACCACTTAACACAGCAGTTTATTAATCCTTATGCTGTTAAATTCAACTTTCATAGAATGTCCATGCACTACAATATTCTGCAACATATTACTATATTCCACATAAAATAATAATTTTCTCCTTTTACTATGACATCCAATTCTATTCCCTGGACTAGAAAATCACATTTTTGTTGGTATGCTTGATACCACCATGTAGTGTAAACAATTTGAAGTTGTCAGTAATAGTGTCACAGACTTGGGATGCTATTGGACATTTCATTACTTAACGTGACTTTGAAAATAGCAGCAAAGTTCCACAATTTTAAGAGGTTATAGGATTGAAAAAGCATGTTGTGTAAATATAATAGTGAGCACTTGATTGGTATGTTGGTAATTTATGGAGTGATTTTTACTCACATATGTATACAATAACCTGATGCTCATAATGAGTTAAAATTACATTCTTTTAGCAAAGCAGTGAACAAAATAACACAGAACATGCTAACACACATTATGCAAATGAAGTAAATATATAATTATGGAATGTTCTGTTCAAACATACTGGAAGGTGTGTTCTTACACATCTTAAGAAATACTTTATTCTTGTCACTTTCACTTACTGTGAGCACATCTGTGAAGCTAAGAAGTGATGTGACTGATTCACCTGTTTTCACACATTTCAAAGAAATTGCAGTACCATCTGATCCAGTAATAAACACGTTCACTTTACCATTCTGAATCACATACACATTTTCATCAGGATCACCTAAAAATAAAAAGGTATTAGAATATACCACACTTTCATTCTGATACAACTATAATACATCAAAAACATAAAGGTGTACTCCATACTGCAGCTGAACAAGAACAGCCAGCAATTGCCCAAAGAGTAAAGAATAAACACAACATTTATTTACATATTTTTATATATAATGAAAATGCACCTAATTTAAAGACTGCATTTTATGACTCAACAGAACTACATTAATAACTAATATTTCATTATATCATAAATAAACAAATAATAACTTTTTTCTAACTAACCGATTTTAAAAAGATAGGATCCCGCAGGTAGATTAATTATTTCTGTATGTTTGCAGAGTTTCAGGAACACTGGTTTCTCAAAATGTCCAAACACTCTGAAAATAAAACTTCAAAAGAATTAATATATTAATTGTCTTATCAAAACCTTCAAAGAATATAACTTGATAAATGCATGTAGATTCAAGGAGATAAGAAGGCCTGCACAACTGATTCACTAAAAACACAGACACTGAGAAATAAATTTATTGTGTAACCACCACACATATCAATGTGTAAAATCCACCATGAGCTGAGCCCATTCCCCTTCCAAGATCATTGCCACATTGGTATAAGAAATACAGAATTGCCATTTTCACTTCATTACAGATATGGCACCTATCACAGTTATTCTTAATAGCCATTTATTCATTCAATCCTCAAAATATCAAGCCCTTTCAGCAAATTTAGAGATGGCATTATTACTCATCTCTTTGGAGCCCATGCATGAATTTTGCAGAATTGTGGCATTTCTTTAGCATGACAGTTATTTCTGAATCAGACACACTAGTATGTAACAGCTTAAACAACAAAGTGTCTAGTAGTACTATGCCATAAAATCTCCTCAATCCTTCAAAACACAGTGATACCATTTTCATCCACACCAATAATATATCACACTACATGGATCACAGTAAACGTCTTAAAAGAATCCCTGATACAAAAATGTTCTCTTCAAACTTAAAAATTACAGGTCAAGGATGAAATCATTTACCTGAACATGTGGATACAACACAGTGAACTCTCTGTAAAACTTATTTCATCACAAAACAAATCTGCATATAACATAAAGCATATTTATACTCTCAATACTCTTATGTCAGGCCACGTTAAACATCAACCTAACTAATACATGTAAACAAAACAAAACAAAACACAACTAAATCAGAAGTAATTTTATTTTGTACAGTTATTTTGGATAGGTAAATGGAGTCAGGAAGGATTCATGTTTGTTACTTGGAGACATACATATCATGACTAAAGCTGCTAAAAACCTTGAGTCAACAAGTGAGCTAGATCAGCACACACGTCTGGACAATACTGAAAAATAAAACATCAAACTACAGGCCTTGTCACAAATGTACAGAACAAAAATAATTAATTCTTATCTTTCCCATATGTGAGGTGTTAAATTAGGCCATGACCACTTCACTTTACATTTCACCCAATTACACTTCCATACTCTGCAAGATGCTAAATAATCCTAGAAGTGTTTCAGAATTACAAAATAACCAAATACCAACAACAAAATGATTCTCACCAGAAGAATAAAAATAGCTCTAACATTTAAGCAATATGAAGATGACCATCTTCTGGGATGTTGTACTGTTTAGTCTGGTAGATGTTTAATAACATTACACAAGTTCTTACTGCCATCATCATCAGGATAATCAGTATTTATTGTCCTGGTGATGGAGGCAGTAAGCATCTGTGAAACATCAATAAATTTCTACCAAACCACACGGTGTAATAATCCCAATCCCAAAAGACGGCCATCTTCATACTTGCCATCATAAAAACCCAAAATCTCATTTAAGGTACAGTTCTTTAACTCCCCACAACCATTCTACAGAGTCCATTATCCTCAATTAACAGAACATAAATTCTCTCCCCTCTGACAAGTGAACACTAACATGCCATTGAGAAAATTACAAAGTAATCAGAATGATACCTGATGCTCTGAAGCATGTAAAGGGCATCAGGAGGAACCCTCTGATCATCTTTACTTGTGATATCTTCCTCTAAGTATTCTGCTGGGGGTTCCAACACCTGAAATATAATCAAGCACAAATGTTAACTGCTTAAAAAATGTATAAGTAGGCAACTCAAATTTAGTATTGAAACAACTAACTGACTTTGTTTGTTACACTAATACCTCAATCTCAAAAGCTTTGGCAGGCGACAGACTAAAAATATCATAAACCCACTGATATCACACTTGCCACATGAAGGTACATAAGAAACTAGATACTTCTGCCAGACACAGTGTTTCTTTATACATGTTTCTTCCTTTAGCATATTCATGGCAGAAGAGCAGTTTAATGTCTCTGTGGCTGACAAACTAGCAAGTTGAAATACAGGAAATTGCTCTGTGCATTGTGCCAGATTTGAAAGTTTGTAGTTTGCACAGTTCTTAGTAAAAGTCACTGGCTGATGGCTCTAAGATTATATGTTGGGAATCTTGGACAAAAGAAACTCAATAACTTGAACAAAAAACCTAAACAAAATATACCAGCAGGTTAGATGTTACATTAATTTAAAAAATATGTGTTTTAGTGTGTACTGCAAGAAAGTGGCCAGCTGATACATGAAGGAATGCTGCACAGCGTGAATTGCTAGCATACTACCAATCTTGAGAACTATTTTTGGGCGAGCTTTATTCATGATGACAGAGACATAGTAGCACTAAACATACCTTACAGACTGAAAGCACTGACAAATGCACAAAATACATACTTGTGGACTACTTAATGCTCAAAATTTCTTTCACTTTGGCTGAATTTAAATGTTGATGACACCTGGTAAATAACACTTAAATGCTTTTAGTATTTGTATGACTCCACAAAACACTTTCAGTGTTTGTAATACATAAGGTCACTTGCCAACACGAATATCTCACCGTAAGTTGTACAGGAGTTGAATCCTTTTTAATTTGCAGCAATCTTCTAGCAAATCTCATCATTATTTTACGTTTCTTGCCTTGACCTCCATGAACTTGGACTGATATTGATTTCACCTAAAACATAAGTTCTCAAGACAATTAAGTTAGTGTGCCAATTGTTACATTCCTAAAGTTTGAGACAAACATCAAATAGTTTGCCCATAATTATACATGTCTTTCAGAAACAAGTATACATACCTTCCGCAGCATCTTGCGACCATAAAACAGCACTTTGTCCCTTTTTCTAAAACGAGGTCTTGTTGATCCAACACCGACAAATTCTTTTACTTCTGGCAAGAATTCTACAAAAATAAATATCAAAAGTATAAAACATGGGCACACATCCCAACTTACAAGCAAATACATTACTTATGTGCTACAATATTGTAAACTTATTTTGAAAAAGTTTTAATTATGTGGGCATATGTACTACATTCCTGCAGACTAAAGAAAATACAGAGATCATTATTATTGATATTATTAGTTTTTTTTATTTTCACACTATGTTACAAAGCATCTGTCCATGAGGCAGAACCAAACCATGCACCCAACCCCCAGGCTCAAAAAGACAAAACCACGAAGAAAAGATGCCCAAAAAACACTGAGGGCTGAAACAGTAAGGTCAAACTGGCAGAATGGTACTTGAGAGAAAAAATGAACATAATTCCTACTGCAGACTTTCTGAGAAATTCTAAATTCCCTAACATGCAATGGACATGTGTTACCATACCAATTCAATTAATAAAAAATCATGGCTGCTTTAAAACTGGTGTAATCTTTTCATCTCATGTGGGGATACATTGTTCATTTAGTGATTCAGTGTCAATATCTAAAACCCACTATTAAAATAACCTATACATAATAACTTGCTAAAAGGAAATGGGTTTCACTACAATGCTCTAAAAAACTCAATGTACTTCCAAATTTCACTCCAGAAAAAGTTTTTTTACAGTGAACTTATGAGAAGGTCCACACTAAATATATATATATATATACACGCGCGCGCGCGCGCACACAGGGTGATTCAGAATTAGTTGCTGCACGTTGCTGTCTTCTGGGTTGTTGCGCTGTGTAGTCTGGTAGATGTCCACCAACGTTTCAGGGGTCATGTCTACCACACTATACGGCGCAACAACACACAAGACAGCAATCTTCAGATTCACCGCCGTGAAAATCTCAAATCCTACATCAGATGCACAAATTTGAATAAGTTCTACATCCATAAACAATAATATTAGTTCATATAAACATGGATCCCCAAATCCTTAGCTTTCTAATTCGTGTCCTTTTCACATGCTGGAATTTGAAATGTATAAGTCAAAAATCGAATCATCCTGTATAAGACTAACCTTTGTTCTTCCACTTTCGAGCAAGCATCATTGCACAACCAACGATGACAGTCAAGAACAAACAAACTATAATCAAGTATATGCCCTGTAAATAAACATGTTAGTATATATATATACATATCACATATAACTGATCAAGTACCACGGGCAATCAATCTCCTCTATTTACGTCAGTAATTCAAATAATGATTCACAAGACAAATGACAATAAAATATAAACATATATTAACTCTCGTATTCACGAAATATTTAATAACAACTCGATTCTTTACTTTGTAGCGCAAATAAATCTACCTGATTCTCTTGTACGTTTACAGAAAAGTTTCCCAACCATGTCGATAATACAAGGGATCCAAACTTGTCATTCTCATGATTTACTACTTTCCCAACTTCCATTCTTAAGTCTGAAATAGCACTCTGCCTTTTTCATTACTCTTCCATAACCTCCTCTTGTAGTCTACATTTACACATCCTTACAGCGTAATGACAGATTCACATTGATAATCGACAGACCAACAGATTTGGACATTGTACCGTGCGTACTGTACTGAGCTGCCACCTATGAACGATTTATGAATAAACACGAAGCGAGTCGTGAAACAGTCGGTAAATTACCTAATCTCGTTCTTTCAATATTACTCACCACTTCCACAACCTATATATTACCAACACAACATTATTCTTATTAATTTTGGAAACCTGATCTTGGAGAGGAACTTACTCCGCCTTCAGGGTAAAGTGTATGCTGTGTTTCGAAATTCCCACTTCACTTTCATGAAGGTTCCCCAGCAACATTGTTCCTTTAAAACATTTTATAGCAGAATAAACCATAAAAGTCATAAAATTAATATTATTAAATGGCAATAATCTGCAGACTAAGAATTTGTATAACACAATACAAAATTGCAGCACTGAAAACTTGTAACGAATGTAGGCTGGATGTAGTGATACCAAACATCACTAAAATGACTGACTGCAATTATAATTAAACAGAAATAAAGTCATGTTAACAATATAATCAGATGTCAACTACATGGTGCCAAACAGGGGCATCAACTTCTCATAATTTCAGGGAAGCTCAGGTTTGCATTATAAATTCTCCTGATCTAAAGGACTCAAAATACAAATAGCCTGCAACAAAAACATGAGGAATGAACAGACTGGAACTACAATGTTTCCTTGCTTGACACTCTTGAATTCCAAGCATCACCTTACACATAACAAAACCACATAGAACTCAACAGGCTCCACTTTGATTCAAACATCCAGAATCTGGAAGCAATACAAAATACTGTGAGCATTCAACAAGGATGGCTACCCTCTGGGTTGCAGTGCCATGTAGCTCATTAAAAATCTTCCATTTCAGTTCCTACCACCTTTTCAGAAGTATGTAATGTTTAACATTCTTAAATTCTGATAATCAAATCTTCACAAAGGATGAAGATACTGGAAGGTACTTCCACTAACCTTTAGTACTGAGGCATACAGAACAGAATATCAATAGTTCATTTCAAAAAATCTGGGCAAATTGCAACATGATCTTATCTGTGTATTTTCCTTTTCCCATTAAGAGCAATTTCAATTTTCTCAAATTCAAACTCCTGTATGGGACTGGGAATTCCAAATCTGCTACTAAAAGGGTGCTAGCCAGACCAACAAGGGGATATAAGTTTCAAGGTATAGTAACACAATACATGGCAAAGTCAACCACCAGACAAATTGCATTTATGACAAAGGTTGAAGATATATTTATATTCAGCAGAAGTCCAAAGATTTTTATTCTTCATTACAGAATAATACTGTACAACCATTAATATTTAAATTACAAATAAGATGAGTACAGTTGGCAGTTATCAAACACTGGTTTCACAAAAACTGCAGGCACACATCCACATATGAGATATTATTACTAATACTAACATGTGCCATCATGTATGTTTTATTTTAATAATTATTCTGTCATGAATAACGTTTGTATTTTATACTATTCATAAACAACTAGAATGGGTGTAGATAAAAGATAAATGACAAAGGAAATTATATGTATATAAAACTCATTTGTAGGCAAAGAACATTGTACAAACATTATAATCACAAAAAACATAAATTATATATAGAAAGTTCATTAAACAATTAAGAAGACATAAAAGAGTGGCATTATTACAGATACATCAGAAAATTATCAGTGAAAAGTTTTGTTGTTTTCCTTCATATAATAAAAAAAGGTTTTAAAAATCTGATCCCAAGTTCCAAAACTGATATTTACAGCAACACAGAATACTGCAAACACTTATATAAATAAAGAGTAACACATGCTATCCTTTAACGTCACATCATAGTCTCTTTAAATCAACTAGTTCCATCACGCGGTGTAGTGGTAGCGTGCATTTTCAAAATCTACAAATAAAACAAAGTACAATCCAGCTCCATAACAGAATTACACCTCATTAAACTTTGTAAGTGGTGACAGATTTATGATTAATATAATTATAACTTCCTAAACTATCAATGGATACATAGTAGGAACCAGACTACACTAAATTTTATGTGCTTTATAGCTTGAACAGTAGCCAAAAAGTGGACCTTACGTTTTCTTTCCGAGTCTAAAAATTGCTGAAAGGTGAAACTGTTACATACTATTAAGATTTCAACAGAAGACATCCCTTAAAGGTAATTCGAAGTAATTTATTATGACCATAAAGCACTTTCCTATAGCATACCTTTCCATTAATGTGTGTAATACTTTGCTTTTACTAGACTAATGCAAAAAGATATATTACACTTTCATTGACAAATCTGAAAATGCAGTGCAGGAGAAACATCTACTTCATTGTTGTTCACAGCGTGTACAATACATTTCTCTCAGATCCTGGAAAATATATATTAAAGTCAAGGCATGGAATTCTTACAAACTGTTTGCATTTAACACACATCTGATAAGGATGCCATCAGATAGGGGCGAAAGATATGGTTAGATATCACAGTAATCATTTGAACTATAATGTCATCACTACATCCACTTTAACACACACTCTACCTAATAATTTCATTATACTTTCATTAACAACTCTGAAAATGCAGTGTAGGAGGAACACTTACTTTGTTGCTGTTCACAGCTTGTACCATAGGACTTCTCTCAGATCCTGGAAAATATATATTAAAGTCAAGGCATGGAATTCTTACAAACTGTTTGCATTTAACACACATCTGATAAGGATGCCATCAGATAGGGGCGAAAGATATGGTTAGATATCACAGTAATCATTTGAACTATAATGTCATCACTACATCCACTTTAACACACAATCTACCTAATAAGTTCATTACACTTTCATTAACAAATTTGAAAATGCAGTGCAGGAGGAACACTTACTTTGTTGCTGTTCACAGCTTGTACCATAGGACTTCTCTCAGATCCTGGAAAATATTTATTAAAGTCAAGGAACAGAATTCTTACAAACTGTTTGCATTTAACACACATCTGACAGGGATGCCATCAGATAGGAGCGAAAGACGTAGTTAGATATCACAGCAGTCATTTGAACTATAATGTCATCATTACATCCACTTTAACAGAAATTCTATATTCTACCTAGTAATTTCAATAGAATTTCTGAGGAATTTCACAGCTGTGAGATGCAAAATTCAAATTTTTCTATGACATTGTAACCAAAGTTAAGCAAGCTACCCATGGAAACCACATTTTTAACTGTTTGATATATTTTAAGAAATATTACTTGATACCATACTTACACTTCACTGCCAAAATGTTAGATGTTTGCCAAATAAGAGAAGATCCATGATATCTGAATAATACATTCTTTTGCAGAGTTCAATTCACAAAATGTGTGACCACTTTCATGTTCACTAATAAAACAAAGTTGATAGTGAACATCATCATCTCTACCTAGGATGAAAACCATGTCACCACAAAAAATTAGTACCCATAGAATCATCTCTGTTAAAGCTTATTACAGACTGGTCTAAATGTCACTAGTACACAACTAAAATCAAAACAGGTGAGGTAGTGGCAAAAAAAACAACCTATAAAATAAAATTTTGGTCAGCACAAGACACCATTTTAGACTCTGTTATGCACAAGCATCCTTACAAAATAAAAACATTAGTGATGACATTCCTAAAATACTGACCAGTTTCTTTCTATAAATTTTACACAATAAAATGTAATCACTTCATGGAAAAATGCACACTGTCAGATAGAGCTAATACTGTATCATGGATTCAGTGTATATCATTATCATCATCATGTGCATAGTGACAGTACCATTCTAAATATGACAAAACTCAAGTTAAAGCAAAAGAACTACTTACATATTTTCATTTAAAACAACACAAATTAATCACCACCAACAATAAATATGGCTTCTCTCAAATAATGCATCAAATGTACCAGCTGTACATTTTGTATACAACTTGTGAAGTGCTGATTATAAGGTGATGCAGTGAAAGTGCAACATAAAAATGGCTTATTATGACCTACGTGTAGTACTTATCATATTCAGTACTAATATGATAGTATATCCTATCTTGATATTCATCTGGGCCCTCTTCCAACACCTGTGTAGAACCACTCTATTAAAACTTCTACAATTTCTCCACATGTCCTCTAATTGGAAACTCCATTGGGCATCCAGCAGATAACCCCCAATAAAACAAAACCAAAATACAAAAATAGCCATTTACGGTGGACAATGCCTGTAACGTGCACAAGCATGCCTGCAGACAACAAATGCAACTGTGTCTCAAACTGCAAATGTCAATTGGTCAAGGTCTACATTTGTTGTAAAACATTGTAATTGCATATGATTACTCTTTTACTGAACATCTCACACTAAATTATTTGTTTGTGACATACTGGGGTTTACCTTTCAATTTGTAGAGTTTTGTTGAATTTCACTCTCATATTCATGAAGGTTTCTGAAATTTTCCTTGTACAAAGATTCTTGGAACATTCAAATCTTCCTTTTTATTGATAGTTCTACGATGAATGTATGTATTGCTGATAATTTCAAATCCTGCTTCTACAAACAAATTTCCCAAAAGTTCACTGGAGAAATAATAACTCCTGAAACAAACACAGAACCATAAACTAATCATTCTTTCTTGAAAAATGTATTATCAATTTCAGTTTTTACTTCAATGTGTATGATGCTAATGCATACACAGGCCTTGTAATTTTCTGTTTCCAGCAGTCAAAGAAATGCCCTATAACAGCAGTAACCAAACCATCTCCCTTTCTGCTCACTAATTCTGCATTCATGATACTGTCACTAATAAATGCAATTAATAGAGAAACACCACTAAAATGTGCTATCATCACAAAACTGGCAGAAAACATACTCTGAATGGTGTTAAGAGTACAGAAAACATCTTTATGTAATACAAGATTACAACAACACAAGGGTTACACAAGTATAGTGCAGCAAATGTTTATAACGAACTTACTCATGTGTTGCAACATGTATTTCCCCAGGTACATCACAGTTTAAAAGTCAAGCACGCAGTAAATATTGAATTACAAATAGAAACAAGAATCTAATCTTAACAGAAATCTGAGGCAATACATTCAGTCTTTCATGAAGATACGAAAATTTATAATTTAACCTGTACAATTTAGCACAAAAACCTTATCCCAAATGTCAATATTAAGAGTGTACATGAGAAGATGAGAGAACTCTAGAAAGGCAATAGCATGTTTGAAGGTAAAAATCATAATACCAACTAGGATGTTGCGATCTGCAAGAACAAAGAAATTTCTAAAAATAAAATCATGTTAAATTCCAGAAAAAACAGCCAGCAGCATACTTGCTCATACCCATTAACACTGTGTTACAAACATCGAACTCCCATTACTGTTGTGTAGAATGCAAACATTTCTGAAAAAAGTCTATACAGTCTTTAGTGTTTCACACACGTATAGGAAGATTGTAAGATTTCATCAAGCTTTCTGAATTACCAGTGACTGATTTCAACATGTATCTTCTTAGTGACAAGATATTTTAAAATCATTGTCACATTGTATAAAGAATACTTGAGATAACATGCACAACATGCAAAACTCAGTTGCTTTAGGCTTCCATGACCTGAAAATGTGGAACCTACAAAATGCAAAACACTTTGATAATAAATGTTTAAAATATGTAAAATATATTAACCTTGTACCATCCTGCCTCATATAGAAATTGTCTGATATTTTGTGGCCAGCCTTAAACCGTAGTTGAGCCATATCGTACAGCCCATAGTCACGAAAAAGAACTATACCACCAGGTTTCAAAACAGTAAACACTTTCAGTAATGTCTGATGAAATTTGTTTGGGTGAATAGCAGATAGAACGAATATCAATGTAACTATATCTATGGATTCAAGCTCTATCTCTTTCGATATATCATCAGTTGTAATGTCACACTGGAAGGCTTTAATTGTATTTTCATTGTAGGATGGATGTGATTTCACAAATTCGATTGCTCTTGGAGACAAATCACAAGCATACACGAACATTTTTACTTCTTCAATAAGAGGAAATATGAGATTTCCAACACCACAACCAACTTCCAACATCACCTTTGGCATATACGAATTTTCAGAGTCATTGCACAGTTCTTTAAACTCCCTCGCTGTCCAGTGTCGATCCTTAAAAAATCTCCTTTCATTTCTTTTGTAGAAGAGATCCCAGTACCTCTTTGCATGCAACTCTAATTTTTCTGCTTGGTGACCTGAGACCAGCCTTCTATCCTGTAACTGTAATTTTGTACGCTCTTCTGATGATAACTCCCTGGATTCTGTAGAATGCATTGAACTGTGACTATGCCTTCGCACAGCTTGTTGGCAGAGAAACGTGATTATTACAAACACAGAACTTCACAACATAATAAAAATACAACAGATACAATAAGCGTTAATTTACGCTGCCATATTCTTCAATATACACTACTTGGTCTTAATGTTCCAAACGCGATCGCTAGATACTCTAAAACATTATACCCTCCAACCTTCAACCTACTCACAATGAGCTCCCAAGCGAATCCTCAACCGGAAACAGAAGCTCAAAAAGTAGGAATTATCTGTGCTCGGTAGCATAGACGAGTATAATCCCATGGCCACCTATATACAGATACTCGATTCGTTGGCACAGACGTTTGGTCCCATGGCCACCTATATTCAGATACGAAATTCTGTGCAATTCGTTGGCGAAGGATCGCCAAACCTATTGTTTTTCCATCTGTGAATCATGTTATCAGAAACACAAAGGCATAAGTAGGCTGGATTTGCACAATGCCTTTTTTACCCACTTCCACCACCACTCATGACTCCCATCACTGACCCAGGACAGGGTCTGGTGGAGGGTATTGGTGTATAAAGTGATGAACCTTTGGGTTCTGTAAGCCATCTAGTTAATTATGCAGAACAGTTTAAATTTTATGACAAATTTACAAAAGCGAAAATACTTTCTTTCCAAGAAAACATTTCATATCAGGGCTAAATTTCTTCTACACTAGTTACATGCTTAGTCTACAACAATAAAAATGTGACAATCCGTTTTATATACAGTAGGGCACCGCATATACGGCAGGTTAGGGACCAGACCCCCGTCGAAAAGCGGATCTTTGCCTTTTTTCAATTGCAAATGCATATCAAATCCTAATAAGATGTTTACACTATCATATAGTAAGGGTTATCGCACACGTAAGACAAACAGTCAGACGACTGTTTCGTCGTTCGCACAAAGCCCTTAAGAACATATAGAGATGCGCACACTGTTACGACACGACTGGCAGTCGGTTACCGCTACCGACAACCCCGGATTTTTCTGTCTTCCAACTGTCGTTGGCCCTTCGAATTATATGAAAGCGCGCAGACGAACGACCTTTCAGTCGTTCTGCCTTTCATTTCGTAAGAGCATTTGCAGACAGTAGACCATTGTCAAACATGGATTTTGTTGAAACTGTGCACTTGTGATTCGCCTCAAGAAAAGGAGGAAAAGGAATTACTGGGTGCATCCATTATACAGTGAGAGACTGTTGAAAGGAAAATTCCATACTATGTATGAAATATTACGGAATTATCCTGCAAAATTCTTTTCATATTTTCGCATGATTACACAAAGTTTTGATGAATTTCTATCTTTATTTTCGGGTGACAATTCGCTCCAACCTGGTACCACAACTGAACAAATCTCTCGTCAAAGTTCTCTTTTAATATTGATCTTTGCATAATATCTTAATTTTTTGTCATAAAGAGTAGGGCGTCTTTCGACCTCTTCAATTAATTGTTCGATATTCTCTTCTTGCAACATTCCTAACTACTATACTCGACGAGCATAGAGAGAAGAATGTGCAACAAAAGAGAGCAAAAGAACGACTGTTTAGTCGTACGTGTGCGCATGCTCATGGACTGAACTGTCGTGTCGTTCATGGGTCGTATGCTTCAGCGGACGACAGAACAGTCAACCTCCGGTTAAGTATTACGTGTGCGGTGGCCCTAAGTGCACAGTAGCGCCAGGCCTAAAAAAACGATATGAAAGTAAAATGAATATCAGTAGTAGCTGTAAACAGAATCAGCGACGATAAAATGGCGCCGGACGCACTTCTCAGACTCAGCTGTTGAGCGCGTGGGGCATATGCACGCAATTGAAAAGCGCCGTATTAGCGGATCGCCGAAAAGCTGGGCCCTACTGTGTAATGAAAGGGGTCATGCCAGTGAAGCTGACCATAGATGACGAAATAAATGAGTGTCTCGGAATATTAAGATTGCTGGTTTGAGCATTAGAGTTCTGAAAACACTGTTCTTGTTCTGTATGCAAACATTCAACAGCAGTTCACTAAGTTAAAACTAAAAAAAATAATCTTTAGGATAAATAAAAACATCACAATTCTGGAAAATGAACATTTAATTCAATAACATATCCACACATATTTTGTACACCTACTCAGTCATTCTTGTGGCAAACATGGTTTTATCAGGCAAAAGTACATAAGACTACCCAATATAACATGTTAATGCAACAGGTCACAGAAAGAGAATAAATAAACAGCAAACAACCAAAAGAAATTCAGAAACAGCCTGGACGTATAACACAAAATACACTATAATACAATTTTAAACCATCTGTGGATATTATATGCATTTTACATTCAGTCAGCAAATATCATGGACACAAGTCACCCTTGGATACAATAACCCTGCAAAGTTTACTTCCAAAACCCAATTCAACTTCAAAAACTGACATTTCAGGTTTACTACCATGGTGTTAGTAAATTACTAACACATTCCATTAATGTCAATCTTTTGTTAGATTATAATGCACTATAAAAGTCCTGAAGGTAGTAAACAATACACAAAATTACTTCAGGAAAATTCTTTTAAGTACAATATAATAGTGAAACACTCTTCCTGTCCTTTATGAATAGTAATTGAAAATTCACAGTTTGCTGCCAGTTTCCTATAACCTCTCAGCAAGACCTTAACAAATACATCACTCTTGAAGAGGACAGTGTATTTTGAAATCTGATCTGTACTTGATCCAAAAATCTTCCTACAAATTGCTACTGGTAGAATATCAAAGTCACCATAAAATTTTATCACCTCCAGCAAATCACACATATGCATAATTTATACTGTAGGTATTTATTATTTTGGCAGGTCAATAAGAAATTGTTTCTCTCCCCAACCAACACGTATTCTTTACTTCATTATCCATGCTGGGCAGTACTGTTTTCATTATCTCCTATAGTATGTTTTTGCTGTGGTATGTATATGAATTTCGCAGTCTACACATGAGCATACTGTAAGGGATGCGGACAGCAATAAAATACAACAGTGTTCATGCTTGGTTAAACGAACACAGCACTGAAGACTTCAGGCATAATTACAAAAATTAATTGGACATTTTGTATTGTATGGCAGTGTTTTTCTGTACACATCATTCCAAAAAATGAGTCTGCAAAGAAATAAGGGGGGCTACACTTGCAGACTGGAGTAAGTATACTGTTTGAAAATTGCTGGTAAATAAGTGTCACTTCAGTGTAACGAGATTCTACATGTGTACAGTGTAACTGTAGGGGAATCCCTTACATTCTCAAAATATTTGTGAACTCATGAAGAAACTATTCAGTAACAATGGTTTGAAAGGACGAGACATGCAAACTAACTCAATACAAAGTTCACACAGCACAAACATGCTAGTTACACAATTTCAAATCTGACAGTTGACCTAGCAGCAACAGCTGTTCAAAACCTACTACAGATATGCAAGTAATGTAAAAATACTTTTAAGAAAAGATTTCTTTAAATGCAAGCAGTACCAGTTAAATTTTACCTCGAAATAAAGACCATACAAACTTCACTGTTTCCAAATGACTTATCTAATTTGGTCAGACTTATTTTATACCAACAGGCGCTGCCAAGTTCCTTTTGTATCACTATTAATTTTCAGTGGAATATTAAAGCCCTATCCATAGGCAGGGTTCTCCTCTATACCCAGCAAAGGGTTGAGACATGTCCACTTTGCACAGCCTCTTAAAAAGGTTCACTGTACATCACTATTTGTTTTTCTGTTCAGTTTAGTTTTATAACTCTCAAAGTTCATCCTTTAGCTCATCATCATCTGCACTACTTGGTGGAGGTGCCCCTCCTGCACCCTGGTACAGTTTGGCAATAATTGGTTGAACAACGTCCTCTAGTTCTTTCTTCTGTGTTTTGTAATCTTCTGTGTCCACATCCTGGTTCTCTTCCAGCCACTTTATCTTTTCATCAATGGCCTCTTCCATCTTTGTCTTGTCAGAATCACTCACCTGTGAAACAATTTTATTCTAATAAACAATACACAACATTACAAAGCACACGTTTCCTGTAAAAAATTCCCAAGATGAAGATTTCTGTCTTCTGGTAGATTATTACCAACATTTCAGAGGTCATACTGCCTCCGTCATCAAGCGATGAATCACCCTGATGACAGAAGCAGTATGACCTCAGAAACGTTGGTTAACATCAACCAGACTACACAGCGCAACAACCCAGAAATCTTCATACTCACCACTGTGAAAACCTCAAATCTTACAATCCCAAAATGCATGAATTTTTTCCCATCAAACAAGTATTTCAAGATCAGAAGATGAAGTTCATATGCATATTGATGTTCAATGTTTGCAATTAATATAAGATGCCATTACAACATACTTTACCTCAGTAGTGCTTTAAAGTGGCATTCATTTCTAAATTTTCAATTTCCCACTGCTCACATCCTGCCGTACAGCTTGTAATAAATTATACCAAACCAAGCAACATCACTTCTTTCCTAATTTAGAGCCCTTTAAATTTTGTAATAATAATCAAAGCTATCTGTACACACACAATTTTTTTTTTTGGGGGGGGGGGAGAGAAAGTATTCCAAGAATGAAAACCAAGTTCATACTATGTAAGACAAAGCTGTAATAATTGCAGTGAGATCTCTCTTTTATTTTCTGTGAAGGCTTTACCTGAAAATAAAAACATCCTTAAGGATATACAGTCCTTTAGTTTCCCTTCAATATCAAACTTCAAAACCTAAAGATAGAAGAAACTAACCTTTGCACCAAGTTTCTCCTTGTCTGCCAACTGGTTCTTAAGGGAATAAGCATATGACTCAAGTTCATTACGGGCTTCAACACGCTCTTTTAGCTTCTTATCATCATCAGCAAACTTCTCGGCATCCTTGATCATCCGTTCAATATCATCGGGAGTAAGACGATTCTGGTCATTGGTGATAACAATTTTCTCCCTGTTACCTGTACCTTTATCCTCAGCAGAAACCTGTAAAATCAGATTCCTACTTCTTACCTTCAAATAAACACCAGAGATACAATTCACTTGTGACAAATTACAGTACAAAATAATTTTATTTAAACATCAGGTGAAATTTTTTTATACAACTTCATAGGCATTTTATTCTGCAGTGTAGTATTTTCATTCAGCAACTGTCAACAGGTAAGTCGGCAGATTTTCAACAAAAGCATGTCATAAAACATTTACTTTTGTCTATTAGTTGGAAAACAACATTTCAGAAGCTGACTACTTCTGTTGCAAAGTGAAAGTATACAAACTAATCTGTTGGGTCTACTGGATGAAGATAGGCATGGAGATTGAGATTAGCTTTACCCAATGCACCTAACTGAGGCTGTATATTATCACCTGATGCTACACAAACATTCCTTGATATATGAAGGAAACCATCCAAGAAAATTAATGTTTTAATTTTCTAACAGATGAGGTAAATTTTAAGAAAGCATGCTGCTCCTGTCCATCTCCATGGGGAATCACTCAAAATGAATTTTCATTGAACTTAATATCAGCAGTTCCTAACTATATTTGGGTTTTTTTTAAACCTACAATGACCAATTTAGACCATCACTTAGTATGAGGCTTCTACATTTTGATTTGAAGGGGTTAATCATCATCTTGTATGTACTGCTTACAATGAGAAGCACACACTTCTGAAGTGCTACAAATTGTTGAACTGGTCCTGGATTTTCATAACTGCAAGTTTAAGCTGCAAGATATATATATATATAAAAAGCCAAAATGGATGAAACCAGTCCCTGTGGAAACATCAAATCATAAAAAACTGGCGTAAATGAAAGCGTGCCTAAAACAATTATAGATCTGATCAATATTTATTGAAATTTACCTAAAGTATAAAGTCTTCATTACATGACCTACCTGTAGGATACCATTGGCATCGATTTCAAAGGTAACTTCAATCTGAGGCACACCTCGGGGTGCAGGAGGAATTCCTGTCAAGTCAAACTTTCCAAGCAAATGATTATCCTTTGTCATGGGTCGCTCACCTTCATAAACCTGTAAAGGTAAATTTTTTTAACAAATTAATCACTTTCCTAAGAAACCAATTAACTGAATGGATTAAGATGAATTTTAATGTTATCTAACATTTACACCCCAGTCTTCTAAATGATCCCATCCCTTTAGTTTATATAACATGTCTCCTCCATACATGCTGTATGTCCATCCACCTATTACTCCTTGATTTTATTTGCCCTCATGACAATTGCAATTACCAGTCCTAAGAGTTAAAATTAGCGCCTAACCAGAATATAAAATGCACAGGCCTACCTGAATTGTAACAGTGTGTTGATTATCAGAAGCTGTTGAAAAGATCTGGGATTTCTTTGTTGGAATAACAGTGTTTCGTGGAATCAACTTTGTCATGACACCACCAACAGTCTCAATACCCATAGTCAAAGGATTGACATCCAACAAGACGATGGCATCGGTATCCTGCTCCCCAGACAGTACACCAGCCTGAACAGCTGCTCCATAAGCAACAGCTTCATCAGGGTTTATTCCTCTGGATGGTTCCTTTCCACCAAAGAATTCCTTGACAAGTTGCTGCACTTTAGGGATACGTGTGCTGCCACCAACGAGTACAATTTCATCAACATCTTTCTTATTCATGTCAGCATCATCCAACACTTTCTGGACTGGCTTCATCGTTGAACGGAACAAGTCCTGCATAAATTCAAAAACAATAATTTAAACTTCTTCACAACATTATGAAACGTAATGTACAATGAAAGTTTAGTATGACGTTCAGATTCTGCAGACACCAGTTGGCAGCAGCTCCCACTGATGGTAAATTAATTCCATTACAGTCCATTATATTATTTGAATGGACAAATTTCTGAACACCCCTTACATAAGAATCATGGTCTTCTAGGCTGAAAAACCACGCAGTCTTGTAGATGATTACGAGTGTTAAAGAGGAACCACCTTCGACATTACATGGTGTTATAACCCAGAGCACCACTATCAACATAATCAGTCATAAAAACCTCATGGGCTCAGTGAAGTGTCTAATAACTATTCAAAAGAATGCCACTTAAGCAACCTTCTGGTCATTCATGCCTGGGTATTTAATCACAAATTGAATATCTTCTACTTACCATGTTCAATTCCTCAAATTTGGCCCTGGTCAAAGTTTCTGAGAAGTCATCTCCCTCAAAGAAGCTTTCGATTTCAATTCGGACCTGATGGCTGGCAGAGAGCGCTCTCTTTGCTTTCTCTACTTCACGACGCAACTTCTGAACAGCACGGTTGTCCTTACGAATGTCTTTGCCCTTCTTTTTCTTGTACAACTTTATGAAGTGATCCATCACACGCTGATCAAAGTCCTCACCACCAAGATGTGTATCTCCATTTGTAGACACCACCTGAAACAAATCAGTAGTATAAATAAAGTATGCATCCCAACTTTGCTTTACAGCATTCAATACAGCTCCTATTCAATGTCATACATTACACATATTTACTTGATTAGAAATCAAAAATTGACTTAACAGCGGATAGCCAAACTCAAGTTACAACAAAATATTTAGCTGCAAGAGTGTAATTTTACTAGTCAAGTACTAAACTATATCTGCACTATTCATCAGCTTTCCAAAAAAGAATGTTCTAATACATTAACTCATCTATACAAAATTATTATTATACTTCAGCACAAAAGATTATTAGTCTTTTACACACACAACAATGTGCATTCAGGTCATTAACTATGAACAGTTTTACATAATTAATATTGAAACTGATTACCTGTGATCAACATATTTCAGTTTAAGAGCTGTAACTCATTTACAACATAATTTTAATTAATAAAACCACAGACATCAGTAAAACATATCCTAACACCAAAGAAAACACGTCTGGAAAGGCGTATTCTTTATAGTACACTGACGTTCACAAGTGCTCATGCCACATTACAGTGGTGGTTATTACACTAATGTCATCCAAGGCCATTGTTCTAAGTTGCATCATTCTTACACTGTGATCCCACTGTGCAACAATGTGTCCCAACAATGGGAAACCTTGGGTCTGTTTTAGCAAACTTTAGTCCCATTCTGAAAAATGTGACAACCTTTAGAAAACTAACCTCAAATACTCCATTATCTATGGTAAGAAGAGAGACATCAAATGTGCCACCACCCAAATCAAACACCAGAACATTCTTTTCGCCTTCCCTCTTGTCCAAACCATAAGCAATGGCTGCAGCCGTTGGTTCATTAATGATTCTCATAACTACAAGTCCAGAGATTGTACCAGCATCCTTAGTTGCTTGTCGCTGAGCATCATTGAAATAAGCAGGTACTGTCACCACAGCATGAGTTACCTGAAAATGTTCAACAATCACAACTTTAAACATAAAACAGCAAATTCAATTTTTGAACCACTAGCCTCAAGAGAAGAGGATTCAAATTTATAAAGCACCACGCACCTACAGAAACATAAACTTTGCAATCCATGGAAGAAAAATAAATGCCAACAGAATTAGAAATTTTATAAACAACAGATTTTGTATAATTCTATATGAGAACCCGGAAAGAACATAAAAACAATGTCTGACACAATGTTCAATATGTTTTACATCATCAAACCACTGAATATGCTTACAGTATCTAAAAGCAAGGAAAGACAATATTTCGTAATACATACAACTGGAAATATACTTTTTCTGGAAACAACAGCAGTTATGATGAGCATGAAAATATTAACAATCTTGTTTACAGGCAGATTAAATCAGCAACTACAAGCAACGCCACTGTCTCCCCCCAAAATCTTGATCGAGAAATATGCTGTTTGATTTCAAAACAGTTAAATCATTTTAAAAGTCCTTAAATTTCAGAATACACACATATGAGGGGCAAATATTGCAAGCCATATTTCTTCCAATAACTATTTAGATACTACCTTCTTTCCCAAATAGGCTTCTGCTGTTTCTTTCATTTTACCAAGAACCATGGCAGAGATTTCTTCTGGGGCAAACATTTTTTCTCCTTGAGATGTGGAAACTTCAATGTGAGGTTTGCTGTTCTTTTCTTTCACCTGCAAACAATGAGCAATGAACATGTAATTCACTAGTTAAAAGCAGTTTTTTTCATATATTTCCACAATTTTTCATTCATCATAAGCAAAAGGATAACCACATATTTGATGTCCTGTTAAAACTATTTATGTAGATAAACAGCAATTATTCAGTACCATACTATGACACATTTGCAGTTGTCTTAGAATACCTTAAAAGGGAAGAATTTAATGTCATGCTGAACTGTGACATCTGACCAGTCTCTGCCAATAAGACGTTTGGCATCAAACACAGTGTTTTCTGGATTTGCTGTAAGTTGGTTTTTGGCAGCATCTCCAATCAACCTCTCACCTTCAGGTGTGAATGCCACATATGAAGGAGTAATTCTATTTCCCTGATCATTTGCAATAATTTCCACACGACCATTCTTATAGACACCAACACTGTAAACAGAAAAAAAGTGTGATATTTCAGGTTCTCATGCCACCACTGAAATGTACTTACTACCTCCAATATCAGAATGACTATCCTGTCAGTTTCATTTGTGTTACAAAGAAATTAAATTATGGCTATCTCAGAAGTGAGGACACAAAAGAATGTTAATCAGTGAACCAATGCCTCCATGGTGAGAATCCAGTATGTCCTCAGTGAATTACATTCCCATATCTGATAAATACTAAAGGAGAGGGGGAACTTGGAAAGAATTTTATTCTGAATAGTACAAAATTTCCTTCTCTTTGCCACCACTTACATAAGTTTCCACACTCATGTCATTTTAGAGCTGGGATCCAAACAGTAGACACAATTCTGCTAGAAATGAGGTAATTTTCAACAAAACCCATGTACCATGACTGAAATTGACACTTCTCTGAGTTCAGGTATCCATAAAATTTGAAAAGTGGCCTGAAGAATTATTGGATAATCAATATTGTGCACCAACATAACCCACAAAACCCTGTGTTTTGCTTGTCCCCAGGATCCATAAATTGTATTAACGTTCAATGTTGTAGAACCCCCCCCCCCCATCCACAAAGAAAAAAGTATTACTGAATACGAAAACTGGGTCGTAGGTGGATGGAAGTGGCTCACATTATGCCCAGTAATGAAATTTTGAATAAGCGGTATAGAATATTCGGACCCTGCTCGGAAACCATAACTAAAATACGGGTATATAGGTACTTACCAAGAGTATGTCGTTCCCAAGTCAATTCCTATTACAGTTCCAACATCCTTATTCTTTTCATCCTTTGCACAGATACCTGACCCGAGCAGGCAAATCACTCCCAATAAAATTCCTAATCGCATGACGACGGTTTCACGTGAATTGTTGAAGAACTGCAACCATACGAGGTAGAGAAAATAACATTAAACGATGGTCGACTTTGCCGGCTTGCATGTGGTCAATACTGTTCAGAATTCAGTATTAAATGCAAAATAACTTACCAAAAATATTTTGTATTAGTTCCCGATGTAACGTCACACTTCTTACACTTAACTCACACCCAAATCACTACGTGCTCTCTCGTACCAGTCTAACTTACAACTCGCAGATTATACGATCAGACCCGTCGAAATATCTACACAGAATTACGTCGTGTCTGAACGTTATTGGTCCAGTTAACAAGCGGACTTGCACGATTCGAGTTCTGATTGGGTAACGTTTTTCGAGTTGGCTAAATTCTATTGGCCCACGTTCAACTTCAACGAAATTTCTGGATCCTACTGGCAAGTAGAACACTGAATTTTGTAGGTTGAGTTGATACGCAAGATCGATTATCGAATAGTTCCCAAGTCTGCTTTTCAAATTGTTTGGATACCTGACCTCGGTTCAAAAACGTCATTCTTAGTCAAACATAGGAACCATGGTATTGCAAGTGCTGACATAATCTACACTCCTTCGAAATGCCCTTATCCACTGACCTGCGGTCGAGACCGCAGCAGAAACAATACCTTCTTTTTCTTTCGGAGGGCTCTGCTGTACCGTTTTTCTTTTGTTTATACGTCTACTTGTACTTTCCTCCCTTCCTCAGTTGGTCCACTCTGTTTGCAACGGGAAATTTAGTACTGTGGAGTTCTAGGAGACAGCATGTCAACGATTACACTTCTTTTTAACTCTGACGCTCTGTGTAACTTGTGTAAGTTCGCGGGAACTTCGAAATAGGTTACACCTCATGATCCCAATTTTGAAAAATATGTGCTTGGTTTTCTGCAAATGAATGATGTTGGGAGTAAAAAGTTACAGTGGAACCACGGTTCCGGAGAATTTGACGTAAATACGTCTATACGGTAAGGAGTTTATATAGTGGCTTTATTCTAAATATTTTCTTTCTACACGCTTTACAATTGATTAAAGTTTGAGTAAGACAGTACTGCCTACCTTGAATTAGTTACGCTTAAGATGGGTCTGTGGTAGCTGAAATATGTTATAAAATTTGTACATTTTTGAGTATCAACATATCGTGCTAACACCATATCTATACAAGATTTTAATACATACATACATACATCTTTATTACATTCCATGGATCCATAAGTTAGTCAGATGACAATAGGATGTAGAATAAGTCATAATAATACAATACATGTTATGCAAATACAAGTCATACTATTATATAAATGTCACAAATACAAAGTGTTCACATAAAGTAGAGATAAGTTACAAATAAACCCACCCATTATATACAATAGATTAATTATGACTTACTTGTAAACATTAGAAATTCATCGACAGAGTAAAAGGAGTGTGTAATTAAGTATCTTTTCAATGCTAGTTTAAATTGTGCCTTTTTATTTACAAGACTTGTGAGATTTGATGGTAGACTGTTGAAAATTTTGATCCCTGCATAATATGCACTCTTCTGAAAACATGAGAGGTTGGCAATTGGTCTATGAAG
>NW_019059605.1:2880143-2922649 GCF_000696155.1 Zootermopsis nevadensis | reverse complement strand
TATAAATACAGTCATCTCTGCAATTACGTATGTTTCATTAACGCGAATTTGCTCCAATGAGATCGATGAATCGGTAAAAGCTGTTTGTGAAATACAAACTTTTGCATATGCGAGTTTGCTTTTATGCATTTTCATTCCTGGCGCTTTAAACTTTCAAAAGACTAATTTAATCTCTGCAGAGATACCGGGGTTATTTTACTTCGCGATTTTCTATAGGTCGGCGTCTTACATGAATGCAACTATCGCATAACAGCAGAGATGACTGTACACATCAATCACATGAAAGAATCGCGGTCAATCGCGGGGACCAACGAATTGGCGATTGTGAGTGTATAAAATAATTTTTTTAAATTTCCTTTATTTTATTTACGTTATTTCAGAGCTTTAAATCTTATGTCATTATATTACTCGTCAATGTTTGGGTGCTGGGAATGCATGCCATTGACTTCCCATTGATTTACATTATAAAAGAGTTTCAATTTACGCCGGTTCATCCAGGAACACATCCCCGGCGTAAATCGAGGGCTACCTGTAGTTATGATCAACTACTTACATGCAATGAGACCCCTTTCATTCCGACACCATGAAGATTATTTCTTCGTTCATACAGCTTAGTTGTAGCCCATATAGTGCCATTATTAGATTCCCATGACCCATATGAGTGTGTCATTAAGGACATTCCCTCTGCAATCCTGTAAACTTCAGTCAAAAAAATTCTGTTCTCTTGAGGCTGTGCCACAAGAAACTTGCAGTCGAATGGTATGTTGATGTCATAAAAGAAATATTCTAGGGATGTGTTGCCATTTAAGAATAAAAGCCAGGCAGGTTGAGACATAGTGCGGCTCTGGGACAGTCTCTGGAAACATCAAACATGCTTTTGTTATGATGTGAAAACGCTTCAATATTTTAAATATTGATAAACAGAATAACCGCACTTAACATATTTGAACATAAATTGTCAATCGCAAACCGTCATAAGCAAGCAACACGCACACGTTTGGCCAGCTTCATGTAATCTGCATATAGTATTCAGGTAATAAGGAATTGGCCACACGCGCACTCATTCTGAAGGTAAAATAAAGCGTTTGTGGGACCACAATTGTAGATGACCTTATGTAGTTCTTTTCTTTATCTTCTGGTTGGCTTTCACAACCAGTGCACTGCCGGAGTCGTGTTGTCTACAGCAGTGGTATTCAACGTTTTTTGTTCGCGTACCCCCAGATATAATTTCTCTTCAACTTTGTACCCCCAAAGTTGTTGGTGTATAATTCAAGTTATACATAGTATATAATCTACATCTAAAATAAATTAAATAAATTAAATTACTGATTATTCAGTGTTTATCATAAAATAATATTTTTTTTTAAATTTCACGTACCCCTTAAGATATCTTCGCGTATCCCCGGGGGTACGCGTACCCCAGGTTGAATATCACTGGTCTACAGCACATTAGGCGTGAAATGAAAGGGCCATGATTTGTGGGCTCACTTTTTACGTTTTACCTCCAGACTTTAAAAGTGCACAAACTGAAAGTCGAACAAGAATGAATGTGTGTAGCCAGCTTAACTATCCTGTTCGTGGTTACGAAATGAGACACATGTCTCCATAATTCGTTGTCTTGGTATGACTGAGTAAAACAAGGATAGGATTGGTTTCTATTGAACCTCTGTTTATAAAGATACCATGAGTTCTCGTTGGGTTGTAGCATCCGATGTGAGTACAACGCCCAGTGGAGGGGTCTTATTGCGACACTGGAACTCGCTTATTTCATGGTTGTAACTTTGTATACGAACAGACAACACCTGGAAACCTCCTTCTAGGCCAGACAGGAACTTCTGCAGTTGCAGTAACACCCACATGCTCTGAAAGCTTCCATCTGCAGACAAAAAGGTACAAGACTGCAATAAATTCCCTAATGTTAAATTTGTTCAACGCCGGAACATTGACTACCTAGAACTCGGTGTATTAATTTCCGGTAGATAATCACTGCGTATATTTAATCCTCTCCTCCCACACTTTCCTCAGTGTTTGCTTCACATTCGGATGCATTTCGGAGACGGTGTTTTGGCAAATATCCCATCAACGTATAATAATTAACTCTTCGACTAGTACTCTCTACCTAATCCATGGGGGTATTACAACATAAGGGAGTATGTGTGTTGATACGCCCTTCTGGCATGATGAATCTGACAAAATCTGCGTATTCGGGTTGCAGATGGAGGTCTCCAGATACGTAAGATTACTGCGAAAATATTGAATAAGTAATAGCGGAGAGCCGACAAGGGGTGGTTTTCCAGCGTGGGTATTAGCAGGGGTTTAACAAGTCCCCAGCGTATTGCGGATTGTCGCACAGGACCTTGGACTTCGATGGGTTGTTTGGAACCTGTTACAGTTTCTTCATGTTCTCATTAACCCCACGGCAAAATAGTGGGTTGTCAAACTTCATAAACAAAGTTTATTTATGTATGTCGCTACTCCACGAAATTTCACATCATTTAGAACGTACAGAATTTCCTCTTTTGAGTGTAATTTAAGCACAGAAAAGTACAGCAATCCCTGTCCTCTAATTTTAGGTCTACTGTGGTACCTGTGCCTTGTTATTTCTTCAGTAATTTATAGTGTCACGGTGTAGCTAGCTGTGGAATATTACTAAGTAGAATCAGCTGTTATAGCAAGAGAAAGATTGTTTCTGAAGTCAATTTTTCTTCATTATTCCAAGTATTTAGAATATAATAATTCAATCTCAAGAAACCACGGTGGTCTAGCGGTTAGAACGCTGGCCATACTATAATCTTGGGATCTCGAGTTCGATTCCCGGCGGTGCCCGAATTTATAACTTGTGTTGGGCAAGGCCGTGATCTAGGCAACACGGAGTTTTCCTCCGGGGGCTTCCCCGGTTTCTCCGTGGCATCCCAACAATTACTCCATTCACACACAGAAGAAGGCAATGGCAAACCACTTCTGGATCATCTGCCAAGAACGTATATGAACAGGTCCCAGTCCGAGAAAAGGATGGAAGGATCCTGTTCATATGGACCTGTCGTCAGACAGAACACTAAATAAAATAATCCAATCTCGAGAGTCATTCCGGAAAGTGTGTATTTCTTCCGAATGAGAATTCGGCCAACAGTTTCGAGATTACGGTATAATAAGCATGTTGTTAAAATGGCTCTGAGTCGGAAAAACTGATTTCTCGTCATGCAGTTTTACCCAGAGTAAACGCCGCGTTTGTCAAATACGTAGTATATCCAGTAGTTTAAAACACTGATCTTATGATTTCTCTCTGCTGCTAATAGCTACATTTGTTAAAATTATTAATAAAACGCGGTTCTCCAAAATATACGCAAGTATTTAACATAACAGTATTTTAATTGTAAGCAGTTCCAAATTGTCATTGTTTAGAGAAGATAAAAGCATTACAATTTCTACACCTGAAATACGGATTCTCCGCATGCAAATTAATTCTTTGACCTGTACATTACTAACACTAATATAACAAACACCTGAATCCGTCATTTGGAACCACATGAGTCCACAAAACTCGCTTTCAAAGAAGGGATATGAAGAAATAGAAAACTTGCTAGCAAACGCACTATTTTATTTTTGATTTATTTGTCCTGAAAAATAATTGGCAGTATATACTTTATTCATATAGTTATAGTTAACTACCCTCTTTTATACTTAGAGCTACAAGATAAATTTATTTTTGAACTCATGTTGTTTACAAGAAGGTTATCCACATAATACTGAAGGAACACTGTACGACTCTTGTGGTCACGTGTCTTTTTTCATTGTTGGGATGACCTATTTAGTTCACTGTGTTTTTCGTTATGGTCAAAACCTACACCAAAACCTGGTATTAAAATAAAATAAGCCAGGACTCATGTTTTGACTTTAATCACAAGGCTGCTTACGCACAGAAAAGACATGTCATTTCTATAAAATCGTGGATTCGTGTGTTTTTGCAAATGACTGATGCAGTTGTCTTTATCTATTTAAAATGTTGCTACGTGTTTACCTATATAGACATTCGTAGGCGAATACAAAAGAATGATGCATTTAGAGTGATAATATTTGAAAACGAGAGCCACAATCCCTGTATAATCAACAACAGTGTATCCGTTCAACACATTCACTTCCAGTAATATCAGAAATGCTCCTGGTAGCACGAAGAGTACGTGTAACCTCATTACATGCACACCTTGAGATCCTCGATTCGAAACTGACTGCTCGACCTGCATATCGACACAGTTCCGAAAAGTGCTAAATGTTTTATTTGCGTTTCTGCTGACGTATAATTAACGTTGCGCACCATGTACACACACACAGCAACCGCACGCAAGAAACACAACACTTGAATTAGTTTCTTTAAGCGGCATAGTCGGTGTCGAGGCGGTCTGCACGCACTTCCAGCTTGAAATAGGCTGTTGTGGTTGTTGCTTAATGGTGTCGTTTGAACTTATAAATGCAGAATTTAACGATAAATACCGCACATACCTTTATCGGACAGAAATTACGTATTAAACGCCCGAACTATCGAGGTTCGTCTGGAATTTAATTCGGGGATTTGACTATAAATGGTACTACAGTAGCACCGAGAAAATATTGAAACTGTGCTCAAAAACTGCATTAAAAAGTATATATTGTTTTGCTATATTTTAATAGTAAGCCTTCTCTTTCTTTCCTTCTAAAACGAGTTATAGACTCTAAAGCTAAATAAACTATATATGTAATTTAAAGTGTACAGTACTTACATCTTAACACTAAAGTGTTGATTTACTGAAAGCACTTGTTTCAATCCTGCTGTAATAACATGTCAGCACGTACTTGCCAGAACCTTTGTTTATACAGAATCAGAGCTCGGAAACCGATGAAGACTTTTAAATAGTAATGGCGAAGATTACACTGCCGAAGTACCTGAAACCCTACGAATTCCTGATCGCTGCATTACGTGAATGAGTGGCCATGAGTGAAAAAACTAAATCTTCTGCCAACCTTTCGAGAACGATCTGTTTCTATCAGCTAGCGCGCAACATAGGAAAGGACTGGTTACATAGCAACCCCGAGGATGAGAACAGAGATGGTTCTCGAAACGTTGGCAGAAGATTTGGTTTGTTCAACGTTTAGCCATTTGATGCGGAGAGTATTTCAACAGTTACATATATTGGATAGGAGGGTGTTTGCTTCTGCTGTGGGAATCGAACACCGGTCATCCAACTCTTAGCCGGTTATTTGACCGTGCTACTCCGATTCACGAAATTAATAACACACGAAACACCTTGCAAGAATGTGCACAAAACAGAAAAAAAAATACGTGCATTCATTCGTGTGACAATTATCCGCAAGCTATTTTAATTACCTCCTCGCAATTTATGAAGCCCGAAAGTTCTGTGTTCATTAATCTGTTCCCAAGACTCCACCACTGGACCCAGTAACAAGCCACATGAATACAGTCCACATCTTCACATCCTATTTCTTTAGGAACCACTGTGACATTATCCCCACATACGCCACTGTATCCCAAGTGGTCTCTTCCCTTTACGTTTCCCGACTAAAATTTGTACACATTTCTCATACCCCATAAGTGCTATTTCATCCTCCTCGATTCTATCACCCCATTAACATTTTACACAGAATAAAAGGTACGAAACTCCTCATTATGTACTTTGCTGCCCCTTCCTTCATCTTAGGTCCAAACAGACTTCATTTCCTCAGCTCTTTATTTTCATACACCCTCAATCTATGCTTTCCCGCACGGCAAGAGGGCCAAGTTTCATAGGAGATAAAAAATTACTTTTCTTTTTATCTTTACGTTTTCAAATAAAAGATTGTAGCAAGTTTTCCCGAAATTTAATCTGCTCTTAACTTCCTTATGAACGAAATACTGATTTGATACTATTGTTCTCAAATACAGGACTCTGACACATTTTGAAGGATTTGTTAGTTACCTTTACATTACGAATCTATCCTATATTCTGATGACGAGACATGAACACAGTAAGTGGTAGGTTCCATAGTCGGATATTTTGTAAAATTCATTACTGTGACAATTACTGGTCGAAATTACGTAACATAAACATAAAACACAACGCTAAAAACAAACATTCATTTTGAAAATGCAGAATCTGCAACTTTATTTCTGATGCTACGCCACTGACAATATCAGATATGTAGTTAGACGTTTTAAATGTGGCTACGTTTTAACACATCCATTAGCACTAACTACATATAGGCTGTTTTCGTGACCGCCCTTCTCGCACGAATAGTAGTTACAATCTATAGTTCTAAAGTGTTGTTTAAAGGAAGGGTGACCGCCATACGAAAGTTGACTCCCAAAACCAGTCCAGTAGTGGTATGAACTATTCAACTGAAACAGTTTATGAGTAGTTTAATCATGAAGGACTACTTAACCAGTATTATGTACAGTGGGAGACAGTACGATCCTCCAAAATGTCTGTACACATCTACAAGTCCACATTGCGCCACAATCCTAAGACCGCCATAGACATAATAGTGTATCAAACTATCTAATTGAGTTGCATCACCTATTCATGTCTTTACTACTGTAAATCAAACATGGTTTTATCTGCGGCTAGTTTATTTCGCGTAAAAAGAAACATGTTCGTTTTTCTACAAAATAACTTAAGAACAACGGTGTACAGATCTAAAACTTCTTGACGATGGATAATATCCAAGGAATTTTTTATTCAAAAGGTGTACAGGTTTTTCAATCAAAGCGAGAAAGCATCTAAAGAAAATATTTATATTTGTAGGCAAATATCGTTATTTCCAAACGTCTTCTCATTTGGGATATCAATGACCTCAGCGATAACAGTTACTAATAGAATTTCTCAACGTTAACTTTTCCACTTGAAATCAGGATAAATCAATTCACGTGACTTCGGTAATCAACTTATATTCAGAGCACCTAAAACGACTGGTTAGTTAGCACATTAAGGGGAAACACATAGGGACATTAAGCACAAAGTTAATCAATTCTACAGCAAAATTTGATTATCGACTGCGATGTCATATTTATACCTTGCGTCTGGCAATGCACGACACGAGCGAAGTGTTACTGAAACGACGTACGAGGTGCGATCGAAAGGTTTCAAGACTGCGCCTATAAAAACCCGTACACTTATCTCAGGTATTAAATTCATCCATCACCCTCGAAGTAGTTCCCCTGGGAGTGAACACAACGACCCCAGCGCCGCTGCCAAGCCTGGAAGCATCACTGGAAATCTTTCTTTTTCAGCCTGTCAAGCACCATCTGCGATTCTGCCTGAATCTCTTCTATCGTCTCAAACTTTGAGGGCGGTGTGCGCTGGCGCGTTGTCTTGATGCGTCGCATGTGGAGTTCTTCCTTTAGAATCAGCTGACAGGTCCCCTAGCCTATCCCAACAATGTCGCACAAGTCGTTGATGGTACGACGTCGATCTTCGTGAATGGCCTGCCGACTCTTCGTAACATTTTCGGGCGTTGTGCTCGAAGATGGTCGTCCAGAACGCTCGTCATCATCGACAGAGGTTCGGCCATTTTTAAAACGTGAATGCCACACAAAATTTTGTGCACGACCAATTGCGGACTCCCCAAATGCTTGCTTTAGCATTTCATAGGTTTCCGTAGCCGTTTTGGCGAGTCTTTGGCAAAATTTGATGCACACGCCATTACGAAATCGCAGGAGGGTCGGTGTAATGCACTACCAAAACGCCCGCAACTAAGAAACAAATGCTAATTCGATGATGCCGGCTGGCACACTGATTCACTATGAATGTAGGCCGCACCCCCTAGCGGCAGAAGCTCGTATTACATCCGGTTCGCCCTCTATTGACACAGTCTTGAAACTTTCCGATCGCACCTCGTACAATGCACGGCACGATAGTTCCCTGGTGGCAAAACAAGAAACATATCATTCATGTAGTTAAACGTCGATATATGGCTGACATGGGGTCGTAAAAAGAGAGATGAACCTAGATGATAACTGCGTTATCTTCTGCTAATATTACTGATGAAGATAATGAGGCACAGGGAACGCTGTGTGTACAACGGACACAAATACCTTCCAGATTATGACGTAGTGCGTCAAAAACGCCCATAAGTCAAAGGCCACAGCGCATAATGTATCAATGGAACGACCACTCTCCTTGCTACCGTTTGAGGAATTGTCCCCCTTCGATTACAACAAGCTTCCCAGGGCGGAAAAGTTGTGGAATTTGTCACGGGTTGGAAGCTGACTAATTCTAATAAAATATGTAATCAGTCGTATTGAAATTACAAATACTCGGCGAAGGCCCGCGGGCTATTAGAATTTTCTACATAAGTAACTGCAGGCTTCAGAACTACAATAAACTGAATGAGGGTATAACATCTTTGTCTTTTCATAGCGAATGTAGCTGACTGTTGCACCGTGCATTCTCATCTCGCAATACGTAATAACGTGTTCCAACAACATCCACATGAAGTTCCTACCAACTGGCATACTGAAGAGTTGAGAACCTCAATGGATACACCACACAGGAACCACGGAATTTTCCTGTGCCAATATCTTGTTTCGTTTTCGTATATAGGAGACTTTCATCCGACATCATGCTCTCGTTTTCATTGTAATAATATGCTTCAAATAAACATTGCTGATAAACAATTTGCCATAACTACAGAAAGTAATTAATAAAGTAAGCAAAAAGAGCCAAGCAGCAATTAGTTATGTAAACACTAGACGCGCGTACTTGGTGTATTAAATTGTATGATAAAACGTGCAACGAAAACACGCAAAACTTGCGTGTTATTGCATCATGAAAAAGTTACTGTCTGCTTATCAGCCATACATAAGCAGGGGACTGTCTCGAACAATTGTTTCTGCTACGTGTCTCCGATTAAAGTGCCATTCCTGTATGCAAGCCTTGACGCAAGAGACCGGAATATCAATAAATCAATTCGTCATCCCTTATCAAAAACAAGAGAGACAAGACATAGCACCACGTGATGCAAGGTTGTTTTATGGAATGGAGAAGAGCAACGTCACACCTTACTTCTTCACAAGACCAGTCGTACTTCGCTATTCTCCTACTAGCTTAATTTTGTTTATTATTAATGTACAAGGATTACATTAGCAATCTTACAAACCAAATTATTTCGGCGGAATGTTATCAGACCTCCCTACCTTCAATGGCCTCGACTGACTCAGGATAACTTCGGAGGACGTGAATTCCTATTCGAAAGTTGTTCTCTCCGAGTCCCTCTATACCTTTTGAATCACCCTGTATAATGACAACACTTTGCTGCAGAATTGATGTTTCCCCTTAGTGTGTTCGTTATAAGTGCAGCTGACAGGTTTTAGCGGGTCTTGCATCACGTCACAAAAACATGATGCCGTCACGATAAGAGTTATGAATCCATGCGGCAGGCTGTCACCTGAATTTGCCAAAGTCTGGTAAATAAATGTAAACAAACTAATTTTGTTTTACTGCTGACATGAACTGCAGATCACTATTTTCTTTGTTGTCACTTCTGGAGAGGCAATTATTTAGTGCGAAGATGGCACTACATATTTGTAAGGACATCCATCTACAGTTTGGGCTATAAGAAAACAAATGCATAGATAACATCACACCAAATATGTTCTTACCAGAAGTGCATTATGCACAGACTAACGATATTTTATGCCGACAGTAACCGCGCAACTTTCCGTTATTGTCTAGAAAACTTTTATTAAGAAACAACTGATGGTAGTCGACACCTTGCAAAAAGATCTCAGATAATAATCTGCCGCCTTACGTCATCATATTATTTAAAAATATATTAGGTATCAGGGTAACACGAGGAACAGGAAATTTTAATTTTTAGCAAATTTATAAAATTATTTTTGAATATTCCTTTGCACTTTCCTAATTCAAAAATGTAATGCTATAGTCTTCACAGCATTACACTGCTTCTGTAAATTTCAACTTCATGTGACACATGTCCAGAAATTGTTTATATTCTGATTATATGGTAATTCCCAATCTAGATAAATGAATTGTGCCTCTGTTCTGGTCTCAGACATTACCTTCTACCTAAGGAGTCAAATTATATCATCACGTACAAGCATTTAATTTTCATATTTATTTATATCTTCCAGTTATGCAAAATAAGATATGTGGTAACAAAATCACAGATTATTTTAAATTCTTATACGTAAACACTTTTTTTAAGTTACGGTGAAAGTCATGTTTATTTCCGAATTTTAGTTGTCATGAAGTTAAGGATGTTAAAAGTCCAGAACACAGCACGAAGCTTTTCAAACATTACTGTACTCTACAGCTAAGTGACGATAAAAGGATAGTTCAGCGGTAAAGATGCATTTATTTTATGTGTAAATGTCAGCATACGAACGACACATTCCAAAATTCACGAGCTTGAACAAAACAAGATTTGTTACCATCAGATGCTGCACGTACACTGAGCACAGCAAAATGCCTGCAGCATCAGATATGATTTAAACCATATGGAAAAATACCTTTCCGGACAAAACCGTGATGAACTTGGTGACAAAATTACAGACCAATCAGAGAAATGCAGTAGAAACACCTGCAGACCACAATCAGAAAAACAACAAAGGCTCAAACACTAGCTTGCTCTTCTTCAGTCACCTGGAACCCTAATTTGTGGACTAATGAACCTTGTCAATACTGCACAATACGCTAAAAATTAGGACTTCGTAACAAGAACGATAACTAACGGCAACCAGGAAAGATCACGTGATAATGCACGCCTTCGTGCATCCAACACCAATGCTATGTTATTATAAGAACACTGACAGACGTTGAAAACACCAACCTGTTCCCCTGCAATACTGACAACATTGAGCCTCTAAAGAAGACACCAAATGGGGTATCAATTCAGATTGAAAGATTACATGAGGCAGACTGAGAGAGAATGGTTTTATGAGCACACTGAATTTATTCATACCAATCGCAGTACATCTCAAAACTTGTGTTCTACAAGGTCACCAGTGCATGGTGACTCAATGACACACATTTCAATACTTATGTAATTCTGGCTGGGCCACACAGATCTGTGACAGTGCCCTACTGAAGCACAATGGTTCATTAAATTATAAGTTAAAACAATTCAGTAGTACGTGAAATATTAAATGAAATTTAAAACACACAATTACCTTGCTATCAAACAAGAAAGTACAAAGATCCAACTGAAATCAGTCTCATCACACCTCAGAAACATACAAATCAATGCATTCGCCTCCTTCTAAATCAAGATCCACTGGGGTTTCATTTGGATTTAATGATTCCCCATCAAATGAGAACTTCAACTTTTCTTCTGGTAGCTCCAAGTATTCTGCACATTTGAACATCAACACTCGCATTTTCTGGTTCTTCTTGATCCGCATTGATATTCGTTCCTTGTGACCCTTACGCTGAATTTTCAGTTCAATCTCATCCACACCGAGTGACAGTTTCTCCTGGGCTAAGGCACTCTTCATGTCTATACATGTTGTCACACCACCCTCTGGAATCACACAATATAAACTGGATTGTTTAAGAGCTACTAGAACAATTTCCATACCGTAGCACAGCTCTGCTTCTCCGCATCTGAACAAAGAATAATTTCTTCAGTGAAAGATGAAATTCAAATAAGAATAAAACTGCTTTAACTGAAATAATTCTCTTATTACATACTATCTGAACAAAATACAGAATGGGCATGTTGAATATGTATATCTGTTTGTCAGTATGACTTCTGAAACTATAGACAGGATTTTAATGAAATTTAGAAGAGGGGGACTTACACTAAAAATTTACAAGAAGCAAGTATTAAACCATTCACAAACTGTTATTTTGGGCTCCTCCCATTCTATGGGCCTACATGACTTCAGGGACTGGTGGTTGATTCTTCTTCTTTATTACACCGTCTCCTTTACAGGAGGTTGGCGACATATTATGAACAGGATCCTTCCATCCTTTTCTTGGACTGGAACCTGTTCATATATGTTTTTTAGGCAGGTGATACAGAAGTGGTTTGCCAATGCCTTCTTCTGTGTGTATGGAGTAATTGTAGGAATGCCACGGAGAAACCGGGGAAGCCCCGGAGGAAAACTCCGTGTTGCCTAGACCACAGCCTTGCCCAACACAAGTTATAAATTCGGGCACCACCGGGAATCGAACACGGGACCCCAGGATTACATGGCCAGCGTTCTAATCGCTAGATCACCGTGATTCATTGCCCTGATGACGGAGGCAGTATGACATCAGAAACGTTGGTTAACATCTACCAGACTACACAGCGCAACAACCCAGAAAACAGAAATCTTCATACTCACCGCTGTGAAAACCTCAAATCTTACAAATACATGGCTCTTTAAAAACGATAATTAAAATAATTGTTGAGATTAGCAGAAGTCAGTAACTGAAAAACCAAAGGATGTGTAGCACTGGCTCACATACATGCTCCCTGCCAGTCGTAACCTGTGAGCAAACAGCCATTACAACATTACAGACTTATAAGGAGGGCTGCAGTGCATACGGTTCTGCGGACTGTACATGAAACAAAGTCAAGCTGCTGAGACCTAACCTTGAATACTGGGCAGTGGAAATGAAGTTAGAGTTCTGATCAAAATCCACAAGAGAGCACCACCAAGACTGGGGAGATTCCTGCTAGCTGAGGAATCAAAGAAGTTTGATAATAGTAACAAAAATACTTCTAGAACAAGGGAGACCATCACATGGCAAAAGAAAGATGTGGTAAGATCAAGTTTAAATCTAAATGACCAGTGAAAATAATGTATGGATAAACAAAAATAAAGCAAAGAATTTAACAATTGGTCCAAATAATCTATTTTTAAATATGGCTGTCTTCTCTATCATGGTGGAGGCAGGAATCTCTTCTGAAACAATGGTCAATTACTACCAGATTTACAAGGCGCAACATTCCAGAAGACAGCTCTCTTCATACTTGTCACCATAAAAACCTTATATCTCACCTACACTATTTTCAATCACCAACTGAATAAACATAATATCAATTCAGTATATCGCTTTAAGAAGCTTGATATTATGTACAAATATCTAATAATATCATGTATATATTTGTTGATGCTGCTGTGCAAACAGGAAACAGTATTCCAGCAAGCCAATGTCTGCAACTTTGGGACTCAGGACCTTACAGTGTACACAGTCATCCATGTTTTCACTTAGTAAACTTTTGTTTTGATACATTTCCAAGATTTAACAGACTTTGGTCAAATGGCACTGCAATTCCAATTTAACCAAAATTAATAATTTTTATCGAACCCACGATATCTATCTTTTAAATTGGAATTTGGAATTGTCACTTATAGCAGATTTTAAAGATGAGAGATCACTAGCATTAGGTTCTAGAGAAGACAAGTACCGAGACACAATCAGGTACAAATTTGGAAGCATAAACTATATTTCCATTGAAGATTTCCATCTTCTGATGACAGAAGCAGTATGACCTCTGAAACGTTGGTTAACATCGACCAGACTACACAGCGCAACAACCCAGAAGACGGAAATCTTCATACTCACCGCTGTGAGAACCTCAAGTCTTATACATTTCCATTACCTATAATATTTGCAACAGTTAGCTTCAGCGAGTCTGGGGTGTCATTTGGATGAACCTGAACATCATTAAGAGTCAACAGTACCTGACTCTGAGGTACATTCTCCAATTGTGAATAGTGCTCAAACAGTGGTGCCAGTTTCTGAAACTGAAAACACAGAAATGTTACTGAAAATGTAAATCATACTCAGCAATAGTTTACAACAGATAAGTTTAACAAAGGAATGATAAATAATAAACTGAATAAACTTACCCTTCTAATAGTAAATTTATCAAATTTCACAAACTTCCACCAGACTTTGACCAACATCTCATAATTGTCATCATCTCCGGTTAAAGATATATTCACTTCAGTTTCTGAATCACTGCCGATTAAAATGTGGTCATCCTAAGAAAGAACAACAAACATAAAAACCTATAAATGAAGTGTCAGCATACAATAACACCTGTGGTACCATCAGAAAAATACTTTTCTTCAAAACAAATATGCAGTTCTGCCTCAGTTAATACAGATTTGCATATTTCTTTAAACATTTACATAAATACATTGGCACCAGCTACAATGCTATCAATGAGGACAACGCCATACAAGACTTGAAAGGTGTATTCTTTGGAGTGCAATGTTCTAAACGTGTTCTTCACGCCATAGCATGTAAGTCATTGTTGCAGTCATGTTATCACACACACAAATAAATACATAAATGAGACATTTGTTTCAATGTAGAATGACTTAGTTTAATAAGAATATATCAATAACTGCAGAAATAATTAGTGACGTAAAAATGTCTTGGAATTAACTCTGCAGTGAGTGTCTATTCAAGTAAGCTAAAATCCATGTATACAAATTTCATTGAAAGTTCAAAGAAGTCAAAACTGTCAGATCAAAGGAAGATAAAAGTCTGAAATCTAAAAGAACTGTATAAAATAAAATACAAAGAAATAATGTAAGTTCCCTAAAACAAAACTGACAATCCATATCACAAATTCAAAAGAAAATGTGTGGTAAGAAAACACAGAAGACTGGACTGACACTGCAAAAAGAGTTGTGATGAAGATCGCTGTCTTCTGGGCTGTTGTGCTGCGTAGTCTGGCAGAAGTTTACCAACGTTTCAGAGGTCCATCATCACGGCAATGAGTACTCATCTCCCTAATGATGGAGGCAGCATGGACCTCTGAAACACTGGTAAACTTCTTCTTGCTAGAAAGACTTCTGCTTAAAGGAAATATTCAAAACAGGGAAGATATGACCACAAATTCACCAACCCACTGATCGAGTGTTTCTTATAAGTGACCAATTCCTATGGTGCTCCCCGATTTAACTGTATGTCTCTCGTGTTATCCCTTCTTCTACTATGGCTCTCTGGTCCGTATTCGGTCCATGGCCTCCTCAATTCTCCTCTTCCATTCGGTCTTCTGTTAGGGCTATATGTCCGAGGCTTTGATCGAGGTTTCGAAACATCTTCCTTTTTACGGTGCAAGGTTGTTGGCTTTGCGACCAACCTCCAACCTGGAGGACCAGGGCACCTGTCTTAGTCTGACCTCTCTCCCTCGACCAATCTGGCTAGGGAGGCTCTACCAGTAGCTATGCTACCACCACTGAGGTACTCAAGCCCCACCACCACGACAAGGTGCAGGTACCATTAAGTGGGGCTCATGTTATCCCAGTAGTTACATTTTCATCTGGTCATAATCTCCCAAGGCAATAGTTTTAAAATGTGGAAGGCAAGACTGCAGTGAAACAATTTAGGCAACAATAAACCACACAGAACATAACTTAAGAAAGAACAAGCTTTGGCAGCAGCAAAAACAATAGCAACAACAAGAGTAATGATATTAGAAATGCTCTTACTGAAACCTTAGGTCTTTCTGGAGAATCAGTAATAATTATAGTTCCAATAATATGTTCCTGATTTGGTGGTATTTGTGGAGCACCTTTTCCAACTGCACGTTTTGTTGCTCTAGTCATTCCTCGTGTTGAACGTGCTCTTTGACAACTGAAATAAATTTAACAAGGTTGTCAGTTGCCTTATAAAACTAAATTATTAATTTATTTCTAAAACTTATACGACCAATCAGGAAGTGATATCTCCCATTTCTTTTCTCCTTGAATTGATGCTATATGCATGTGAATTATACTTGTGTGGAACTAAAACATTTTAATATTAGACAGTCTGAAGGTTTCTGATGATGATTTTATCATAAAATATTAAAACTATAGCATTTTGGAAGCTGGATTCTGCTTCTGTCTTCAGGTAAAATAGGGGGGAGGACATACAGCCTACCTGCAGGGCACCCTGAGGTTAGCCAACCTCAGTACTCTTATTGATGAAAATGATAACATGGGATTATGCAAGAAAAAGATGATGGTGCTGGATGCTTTTGAACATAATATGATCATAGTCTTCACAAATCCAGAAATTCTGGTTTAATCATGGAAAAAACTTTCTCTAGATCTAGAAAAAGATGGTTTGCAAGTCTCAAATTCTTGGCACAGTTTGTGCTATGAGATGTTTTGAAAACATCAATAAAGAAATGATGAAGAATGGCTGCAGAGTGACAGACACATTGTCAATGCTGCCATGAAACGCAAGGGACAAGAACAGGGAGGGGAGGATGAAAATGTCATCTATATTGCAGCGAGGAGGAGTCTAAATAGTTCACAAAAGCACAAGATTATTACAAACTATTTCTAAAAATAATGTCAGCTATGTAAAAAAATGTAAAGCAATTTTTGAAGTTCTGTGAATGTACCAAACAAAATATTTTGGATTATCCATGTTTTTAGATTATTCATGTGTTCTTCCTTTCATTAACCTGGAAAACTGTGAGTTTACTGAATGATATAACACAGCTAGGTGCCTTCCCTGCTTTCCCAAGTTTAGGGTGGCAAATGTATAAAGTATTCAACTGTGGATTATCCTCAAAATAAGCAACTCTTACTTTGGTTTTGCACAAGCTCAAGGAGTAATATTAAAGTTTCAATAATCAGAGGTAACTCACTGTATATTCTCAGGAACAAAGAAATATGTTATAAAAACATGTTTCAATTTTAAAGAAGTTATTACTGCACAAAGTTAGATTGTTTTCTAATAGTATGGAGAACAAATAGAGATACGCACACAAACACATATGGACAGCATCATATCACAAGCCTACCTTTCATTACAAAATAATGAAATTAGCTGAAAAAATTATACTTTTAATTATGCATACTCATTTAGTTCTTCCAAAGTTTCTGGCTGTTCATGTGTCACATTTTTATGTGATTCAGTATCAGTCAATTTAGTAGCTTTTCTTCTTCCTCTGGGATTCTTAGTTCCTCTTTTGCCCTTTGGTTTTAAATCATCTAGTTCGCATGTCTTTACGGATTGTATTTCTTCTGCTTCCTTCAAAAGAGCATCATAATCTAAATGAAGAGATTCCTTAATAGCTGAAAGGTACAGAAAAATGTGATCAGCTGTAACACTGATGTTCTCATGCCACCCAACTTAATATTAGTAACACACTCAAAACTACATAACTCACATTTTTACATGTGGGGGGGAGGGTTTATCTGAAACAGCTAAATTTATTATGCTACCGCAAGTTCCTTGCATGGCTCAGGTTGTCACTTTGCAGCTTATATGTTAAGCACTTGTTACAATCACAGGGTCCCAATTTGCAGGGTAATCTAATTTATTCAATGTGCATGGTTGCTGACAACAAATTATAGGAATGTGCAACAGACCTTTACTAGTCACATTGCAAGGGTGGCTGGATGCTTACATCCTCATATTTTATTCTGTTTCTATTCTAAAAATCATTAACCCAAAAGACTTAATGAAACTGGCACTTTCAGTATGATAAACCACCACAGACTCTGTACAGATTCCAGTATAAAGCCATCTAAAAGGCTTCATATACACAGTAATTTGGATTAGTAATTTATTTACATTGCATTTCATATAAGGAATATGAAAACCTGGCAGAAAAGAGCAATTAAGTTAATACAGCTTAAGAAGACACAACAAAGAAAACACCAAAAATTTTAAGATTAGCATTCAAATCTTGTTCAGGACAAAGTTTTCCCATATAACACACAAAAATTCCTTACATTTTCAGTTGAAATGGAGGTTTGGGTCATGTTCCAAGGAGGTTTCTAATCCCACAATACTCCTTCTGGATTAGGTTAAGTTTGAATTAGTTGGAATACATTAGGTCAGACTGGAACCATACTTGGTACTTTAATATTGCATCTGTAGTTAAGGAGCTGATGGCAGATTGACAAAATGTATATGGCAGTGATAAACATTTACCCACATTTCTTATCAATCCAATTACTACGGCAGATTGACAAAATGTATATGGCAGTAATAAACATTTACCCACATTTCTTAACAATCCAATTACTATCTATTCTGAAACACATAATGAATGGGAAGTAGAAAGTAAGTATTGTACTACTAATCAAAGGATGCAGCAAGTGCATGATAAAGTAAATTCCAGCTAACCTAGGCTAGTATACATAATTCTCGATAAACACAAGGAATATTAATCACTCTTTTCTACACTCATTCATCATATTTAACACCTTGAAACTATAAGAATATTCACCAAAATAAAATTGTGCACATAAAAATCAGCAAGCTACAAAGATCACTCCATTAAAGTTTGTGATTTTTCACACAGTTGTCACAGAACCACCAATACCTCCACAATCATAGTTATTTTCCTGACTTTATATAATAGTTTAAAATGTTTCTAAACAAAGTTTGAACTTCATTCAGATTTCGTAATTCTGACTGAATGACTAACCTTGGTTCTATCCCTAATTTACCTAAATTTAAAACATTCGACTATAATATACCTTTGTAATATGTTCCTGCTGTGGTGTACAAATCACAGCCATAATCAAAATCATTTTCGTCCTCCATACCGTATTCAATATTTGGGATTCAGCACATTTTTACAATCTTGACATGTTATCTTTTTTTCTGACACATAAACAAACATCTGTGGTGATCAACGAGGTGGAATTAGCACCACAGATGAAAGGAAGGATGTAGTACATTGAGTCCCCACTCAATTGCCGCTTAAAAGTCTCTGACGACGGGTGGCAGAAGTTACATTCTTGGTCAGAGAGAACAACTATTTCTCTCAGAAAGACAATGATGATAAAAAAGGGAAAGTTAAACCATTTGAAGGGAGATTCCTTTTCGCAACATTGTTTGGCGGGATGTTTGAATTTTAAATTACGTTTTACAATTTAAAACTAAACATATTTATTATATAGTATTGTATGTAGTAAAACAGTTGAGTTCAAACAAATTTAATTTTAACACTGGTGATGCTTTCAATAGACCTATTAGATTAATCTCCCGTGCACAGTTATCGTCTTAAAAGTTCTGGTAAATAAAAGACAATAAAACCTTATGAATGAATATGACTGCTTACTGGTCTGTTGCGCCGTGTAGTCCGGTAGAAGTTTACCAACATGTCAGAGGTTCTTGCTGCCTCTATAATCAAGTCTATGAGTAATATTTATCAGGTTTCAGGTAAGCTCAACCAGGGGCCCAATAAATAGGGTTTATGTATTCTTACGTTTTGTCTGAAGACGGAAGCAGAATCCAAATTTAGAAGATGGACAAAATAATTTCAGATTATAACGCAGAATTATCAGAAACCTTGAGACTTATGTATTTATGGACATTTTATTCAAACATCCTCTATGTTATACACCAAACTTCACATTTATACAAAAAAATATACCACTGGTTTTTGCCTAAAAGGTTACACGGTGTCATTGCGTCACAACCCAATCAACATCTGCACCCCTGATGAACTTAAAATCTTACTGCAGTCTTGTGAAATATAATGTTTAGGTTTTGCAGTATATTATAAAATGTATGCCAGTAATTACTCTCCAAATTTAATATTTAAATTACAGACAAGTGTCATATCACGAAAATGTCGGAAGAAGGTTATTGTCATGTTCTAACCAAAGATAATAGTGTAGGAAATACAATCCACATTATTTGTTATCTCGTAAACAAATGGCAATCACCGAGTGCTGTTAGTACCCATTATGAAAATAGAGTTAAAGATGAGGTCACAAATAAAATTCTGCAGGACAGTAATTCCCAGTGTTTTTCCGGGCCACCTGAAAATTTCCGAGGTTCTTGGAGGATCACTCGGTGATTTTTGTAGAGATTACAGTTTGGCACTCTTAATTCCGGGCGGTTTATTTGTCAAGTGATCTACGCTAAGCTGATTCGTTGTTTGTAGGAACGAGTAACATTTGTGGACTCCTTATAAAAATGCGAGACATTGCCAACTGAGATATTTTATGTGTTTCTTAGTCCTTCAAAAAAGATTCAGGATACCGCTTTCTTTCGCATTTCCCAGTTCACAGCCCATAATCGATTGACATTCGAAGATATCCTGTAACTGCCCTAGCTTACATAATGCAGTAAGAACATCATTATGATTTTACATAGTTTAAGCAAATATTTCAGGACCTTCATCTATAGTTATTATTATTTAGTGTTCTGTCTGACGACAGGTCCATATGAACAGGATCCTTCCATCCTTTTCTCGGACTGGGACCTGTTCATATACGTTCTTGGCAGATGATCCAGAAGTGGTTTGCCATTGCCTTCTTCTGTGTGTGAATGGAGTAATTGTTGGGATGCCACGGAGGAAAACTCCGTGTTGCCTAGACCACGGCCTTGCCCAACACAAGTTATAAATTCGGGCACCGCCGGGAATCGAATTCGAGACCCCAGGATTACAAGACCAGCGTTCTAACCGCTAGACCACCGTGGCTTCATCTATAGATTTGAGCTATAAATGTTATTTAAAAATTAGTTCTGTTGTTGCTAATTGACTCATATCAACTAATGGTGAAAAGTGAGATAAGGATCCAATCACACCTTCACGTGACGAACCTACTCAGTTTTTAACAAACAAGTCTTTGGATACCGAGTCATAACAGTATAACAGCATTGTATCTGTAGTTTAGGAAATTTCACTACCAAATTCAAAAAGATTCGAGTCACTTCGGAATAATTTAGAGACATTCCAGTCTTCAGGTGACTGGTTTTTGGTGGTCTAGGTGTCAACGGAGAGTACTAGCCTATCATTAAAGACGTCCCAGATTTAACTTTCACTAATCTAACACAATTAATCATCTGCCAACAAAATTACAATGTCACCTAGAGTACATCCAACTTACTAAACGTCGTTTATATGAAATAGGCTATATCTTAGACAATTAGAAATGCTAAATATAATACTAGAAAACTAACCGATTATTATCACAAACTTTTAGATAACATTAAAGGTGTGTGCAACGAGAATTTATTCTCTACTTTTAAAGAATCTGAATTTGAAGGCACAGAAATTTACCCAGTAGCTCTTACCACTAGGGCATTTACGTACGTCTTTTTCTGATGTATCGGATTGTCACTAACGTGGCATAATATACAAATGAATACAATGATTCCTAGAAATCACACGACGTATTTTCCTGACTAATTGTGTTCAAGGATTTTACAAATGACGCCCCAGCGAACACGCCTTACTTTAATCAAAAAGACATGCATTTTCTCAAGAAACGAGATCGTCTACGGGTTTGTTTTTCCTCTCACGATTTCTTTGGTCCATCACGCTGATAACAGAAGGCGCGGGCCCTCCAAGGTCAACTTGTGCTCTTAAATGAGTGACCTTGGCCTTGCAAAGATCACAGGCGCTTCGACGTAAATTTGCGAAGCTAATCGTTTCCTGTTATTCCAAAGACAAACAAGGACTTCTTTTAATTACGACGCAGAATTGAAGTACTTCTCCATAAACGAAGATATCAATAGCTCCTGTAACAGTGTATCATATATTTACAATAATAATTATATCCAGGGGCGGATATTGATTTTCAGAAGTAAAAAGACTTTCTATGTCAGAAGAAAATCCCGAAAATTATCAGCACATAATATAATTCGTTCCGATACGTGTTGGACACGGTCGTTGTGACGTTAGTGGCAATAGAAACAGATTCTTTAGGAAAACACTCTCAAACATGGCGCCTTTTCGTAGCTACAGGAAATATAACACTGAATAATGACGAAGATCTTGAGAAAAAAGTAATGAATTTTCGGTTTCTAAAAAATGAATGTGATTTCTTGACTAGCAGAGCGCACGATTAATTTCACAAGGACTCTACTACATCGGCTTGGTCATTCGTCGTGAGGTCGTGTAGACCATAAAATCTTCAGTTTCTTTCCCCTTAACAAAAACCTTTTATCGATCGTTTGAATCTGGGTTGCAATTGACCAAGACGACATGTGAAAGCCGTGGCCTGACGATGCAAAATATTACAGGTTCTCGTTCATGTAGTTTACAGGGCCAAACAAAAACAATAATACATCTGATAGCGAGTGTTTCTGTCTCTCTTCGGAAAAACGTTCTTAGACTTATTACTCGCTACGAGTAAAAGTAAGAAACTTTATGTGTAAGAAGGCCGATTGCATTCACGCAATGTAATTAAAACGACATTATTTAAGTAGAGGGTGATTAAGCAATGAATGTGTTCTGCTATGGAGCCGGTAGCAATGGGTGGAGTCTTAATTAACTGAAATCGTTAAGTATTTCAGTCACAAAAATCTATCTTAAATTATAATAATTGTAAATAAAGTATGGTCGCTTTTACGCAGGTCTAGTTATGTAGGATGAAATTGCAATTTTAATACCAATAATTATCAGTTCTTTTTTACTGTCAGGCAGTTGTTCCCCATATTTAAATATTACATTACGTACTCTTGAAGCTTATTACAGGCAGCTATATAGTATTTCCGAAATTAATATAACCATCGTCTCGCATAGTTAGGTTAAGATAGATTTTGATATCGGTAGGCGTGGTTTTGCGCTGGCCCCGAATCTCAACCTCGCGACTTTGACGTTGTCATACACAAAATTACAATAAATTCCATCCGTCCATTCTCATGTTAAGAAATTCGAACCCAATATTACACATTATATGGTGTTTGTTGGCAGTGTCAAACCTAGAAGCTGATTCGTAATGCATTTAGAATAGTTTTCTTTCCACTTATCTATTCCTTTCCCTATAAAATTGCTATGAATTAGACATCAGGTTATCACATGACGTGGGGTCTGTAGAAAGAGAAAGGAACCGTGGGAATTTACCTTCATGTGTTTGGTAATTGTTTCGTGGTGCTAATGACATAATTGCACTTGAGATGACTGAGGATAAGGACTTTTTAAACACGAATTAGTGAACGAATTCTGTTCGTGCAGATAAGAAGCAAATGTACAACCTGTGGCAGCTGTCGAAATGCACAGCTGTATCAGAAAATGAATCATCTGTACAGTTTACAACATTAAATTGGGTAAAAACGAGGTACGGCCTAAAACTGCAAAAAGAAACTTGAAAGAAGCAAGCCAAGGATTACAGTTCTATAATTCTTCCTCCTCCTTGGGGTTTCAACTTAACATTAATAAGCAGTGAAGGACTAGCAATTGTTAATTCGCATATTTTATAGGCGTGTATAATTTATTTGTAGATAATAAAGTAAGATGTAAATCGCGACCCGTGCAGAGAATCAATTTATTTCATTCGCATCTGAGAAACATGCACTGAGTAAGGAGCTGTTCTCCTGACGACATGTACAAGGGAACGCAGTCTCGTATTGCAGTCTGCTGTCCAAGGGACGCAGTGACAGTCGCTAATTGCGCATTACTGTGAACAAGATTGTTATTAGGACAGTGAAGAATGAAAAGGCAAGCAAAGAAAAACTAATGTTAAATTAGCATTCCATCTGCATATTACAAGTATTCATTTTGTATTAAATCAAAAATATTATAGTATTTAATAAATGTTTTTCATACATTGTCTAGATATTTTACACAATGCCAAGCATAAATCAGGCAAAATGCTAAACATGTGTTCGGTTATGAGAGATTTGAGGTTTTGGTGGCGGCGAGAATGATGATATTTAAGATGCCTGTCTTCTGGCTTGTAACGTCGTGTAATCTGGTAGAAGTTTCTAAACTTTCAGAGGTACCTGCTACCTCCATCATCAGGGCGATAAGTATGGTTACGGCATTACAATGACACTTTTCCTAAAAGAATCTTTTAACCTAATGAGATAACAAGGAATTTATAAAATGCCTAAATAAAGAACCGTATTTAACAGTTAATCACATTCTTTGTATTTCATATTTTATATCACCCTGCAAGGCGTCTACGTACAATAAACACTGCCTGCTGTCAACAGATTTGTTTTTTTCCTCTAAAAGCACCAAATAAAAAAAATAAAGCGGAGGAAATAACTGAGAACATTTTATTTTAAACTAATTTATATTTATTTTAGTTGTTGTTGATTAGTATTGCTCAAGAGAGAATCCAGTGTCAGGCTTCTGCGATTATTGACCTATGAACGTTCTGGTTCCATAAAATGCAACAAATTAATTCCATAGCTGAGCAACCATTAGCTTCTCAAGAGGGCCACTTTTCCACGGAGTTGGGTTATAGATGGCAGCAACTACAAGCTGTGTTGTGAGGAAAACCACGAAAACCTCAAGTCAGGATAGCCGGTCTGTGGCCATAGGTCTGATCCCGAAATCTCCCGGATACGAAGCAGCGATGTTACCATATGGTATCATTCGCTTGTCTGCCTTCATTCTTGCGTACGTGTGTCTGCAACAGCCACTCTATTTCTTGAACACCGGTGCAGAGACTTCCACTTCTACCCATTCTTTCTCATTTACTCTCCCCACATGCTAGTCAGTGCTCTGTAATTGATACAGCGCGGTGAAGTAACATATGATTCATAGATCACGCAAAGACCTCAGTTCCTCTGGATCCGTCTGATAAACCAGGGCCTCACATTTCAAGTGCCTTGAGGCACTAACCTGCTTCTGGCAGTTACGAAATGAGACTGTGTACGCTGCGGGCTACCACATGCGGATGTGGGAAAGTAGATCTCAGGATGGCCACTCAGATCTTAACTGCGTTTTGCAACATGTTAAAGCAAAACTGCTTTTTTTTTCTTTTCATTCAAGTTTTAAGTTAGGATTAGCCTACATTTTAAAATTATTATTATTATTATTTATTTAGTGTTCTGTCTGACGACAGGTCCATATGAACAGGATCCTTCCATCCTTTTCTCGGACTGGGACCTGTTCATATACGTTCTTGGCAGATGATCCAGAAGTGGTTTGCCATTGCCTTCTTCTGTGTGTGAATGGAGTAATTATTGGGATGCCACGGAGGAAAACTCCGTGTTGCCTAGACCACGGCCTTGCCCAACACAAGTTATAAATTCGGGCACCGCCGGGAATCGAATTCGAGTCCCCAGGATTACAAGACCAGCGTTCTAACCGCTAGACCACCATGGCTTTTATTTTAAAATTAGAATCAGGTTTTATAAAATGTAAGGAGAAAAGCTGTCCTAGTATCGACGAATAAATATTAAAATCAAAAACATAAATTATGTGAAAGACATGCTTGTCTTCCAGATAATATTTCGTAATGCGATTAGATGTTCTTTTTAAAGATATTGACTAGTTGCACTAACAAAAGTATTGAGCATTGAACTGAGATAGAAATATGATATATATAGACTTCATTTCTGTAGTGTTCAGCCGTACTTCTTGCGCCACAGGGCCCACGTGACTGCCAAGTGAGTGCTGAGAGTGTGATGGTATTTCAACGGTTGGTCCTGAAATAATTTCGTCAATTTCCTATTAATGTGTTGCGTAATTAACTCTCGTTTTACGTGTACGTTACGCACCTAGTTAGTGCAGATCCTTTCTTCTGGACACGGGAGCAGTGTCTTGCGACACAGCTTTCATCCAATCACGAATATTTCCTTCGCCGACTGCACACGTCTGCTCTGAGAATCTGTGACTAACAAAATTGGTTTCGCTAATGGCGACCACGATACAACGAAGAACATTTGCGAGGGGTCGATTCGTTCAAGCTGCAGCGCTGGCCAGACCAAATACCTCCCGAAGCTAGGGATCGCGGATGTGCTGTGTTGAACAGCTTTGTGTAGCGGTACATTGGAGAGACACCGGGTCAGAATCTTGGACGTAATAACTCGGACTTTCCATAGTTCATTTTCAAGTTGATTTTTCTGTTATGTGGAAAGTATAATATTTTTCTAATCTGCATTTAAGGACTTCACATTCATATGGAATTACAATTACCCCTGTAGCGGATGACGCTGGCACTCGGCTTTCATCGGTTCTCCTCGCAAGCATTCACGGTCCAATATATAAACTATGCAGAGAGCGTGGGACGAAGGTAGTCCCACGTCCGTGACAAGAAACATGGCCATTCTTCATACGCGTAGACGAAGATCTGGAACCGTATTTTGAAACTGGCTACGACAGCCTCCTCACCATCAACCTCATTGCGTCTGAGCGGCTGAAACAGGATTATTATTACTCCTCCTCTTGGTACGCGCATTCGTAGGCTTGCAAATGTTGAGAGAAAACGGCTGTGAGAAAGAGAGGAGTGTACTTCTGACCTTGTCTGGCTCCTGCACCGGTACATAACTCTTACGACATCTTGAAGAGAAGCGGGGTGCATCGTGACATAACAGCAGGGCCTTGACCTGCAGTGGCCATGATTCAGACGAGTGGAGAGAAAAAGAGAGAAAGAATTACACTTGTAGGTCTCGAGACAGAGCGGAAGAAAATGAGGACGTAACACCACAAGGCCTATCCGTGGTTCAGGTGAAATTAAACCAATAATGACGTGAAGGCCTAAGAAAGATCACTTTTCTTCCTCAGAATTTACATCTTTGGGTTTTCGCCGAAGGTGTGATGCATATTCTTGGACATTTGCTTCATTCGTCAATTTAAAAAGAGACAAACGTTTTGGAGGCTGACTTTACTTCCGACATCCGGCAAAACAAAACATTTTAGTTACACTGACAAAAACTAATGATCAAGGGGTTGAGAATAGCTTTTTCCGATGGACAACTGATTATGTTGTATTTCACCTGATGGAGGAAAACAGAGCCAGTCTTCAAAAAACCTGTAGGTGTTTAAAATTAACAGACCAAGGAAAACGTGCAAGAATATGCATCAGTATAGACAAACTGGGAGATCTTTGCGCGTTACGAATATCATCGAATGCGCATCCAGCCAACAGGGATAAATGTACACACACTATATATATATATATATATATATTTATTTATTTATTTAGTGTTCTGTCCGACGACAGGTCCATATGAACAGGATCCTTCCATCCTTTTCTCGGACTGGGACCTGTTCATATACGTTCTTGGCAGATGATCCAGAAGTGGTTTGCCATTGCCTTCTTCTGTGTGTGAATGGAGTAATTGTTGGGATGCCACGGAGATACCGGGGAAGCCCCCGGAGGAAAACTCCGTGTTGCCTAGACCACGGCCTTGCCCAACACAAGTTATAAATTCGGGCACCGCCGGGAATTGAACCCGAGACCCCAGGATTACAAGGCCAGCGTTCTAACCGCTAGACCACCGTGGATATATATATGCCTATATAAATTATCATGCAGGTGTGCAGTCGTAATGAGTGAGTATAGGTTTTGAAAATATTTTGTTCGGGTACTATGTGAATTATAATCGATCACAGGTTACAAACTAAACAAAGCAAGATGCCGGCCTGAGCCTTCCACCCCTCTGCCTGCTATTCCATTTTCCTAATGCCGCCTTCGACCAATGTCGCTAGGGAAGTCTGTCCCGTCAAGAAAATAGTCAAGACTGGGAACGAGACGGAGAAGGAATCGTAAATGTTCCAATGAGACGTGGAGGGAGAATTCTTTCGGCGGCCTCAGAAGGCCCATGGCTGAATGCTGATAGTGGCACTTCCTACAGGCCAAATGTAATGGCTATGCCACCGTCACTCAAGCGTCAGAGAGTCTATGATGAAGCAGGCCTGAGGTGTTTGGTAAGCACAGCCCAGCATGCAATTACGAACTTCTTGCAGTGATTTCCAATGGGCATTATTCAGGTCGTGCTATGCGACATGGCGCGTCAGGAAACACGTCTCCCGCTGTTAACTTCGCAATCCAAGACACCACTACCACAAATAATTCTTACAGTGAAAGGTTTCGTCTTGAAACAATCTGAATGCAATTAACTGCAGAAGTTGGCGTCGTCTTGTACTTCAACACCAAGGAAGTCTTTGTTATACCAATACATAAATATCTCTTGGCATGTTTATGCTTGTTTTGCGGCAAAGATGCAAACATATCTCGTTCTTGCGTCTTCGTTTTTGCTGACATGTAATTAGAGAAATTAGTACAGGGCTGTACATCAGGGTATTTAAATTTTAAGCAACTGCTCCAAAAAATTAAGTACGTTTAGAAGTGTGCAATTCGACCCCTTAACAATATTTTTAATATTACACACGAGCTGACAGTGCATTGTAGGTTCATTGTAACGGTCGAATTTTGTTTGGACAAAGTTTATTGTTTGGATCGAAAAGACGTTTCGGAGGGTTCCAGCCTCTCTCTCTCTCTCTCTCTCTCTCTCCGTGTTCATGTAAAAGGGAAAGTTATGCATATCTTCTATATTTATACCCAACAATTTATTGTTCTTGTAGTTCAGCAGTCTTTAAGAGGATTTGTTTCTAAACCATGCAATAAACTAAATAACAGAGTTCAGTAAAAAAATGTTCGTGTACGGTAACCAATGTCTCGTAAAAATACGTTTAGGTTTCTGACTTCGTAGTTTCACAACCCTTGAGAACGGGATAAATGTGTGTGCTCATTCCTGGCACAGCGCACATGAAGCCTATTTAACGAATGACTCTGAAGTCAGAAGCAGTAGAATAATCTCATTTCTAGTCCACGGATGCACTTAAGTGACGCTGTGATGACTATGCATGGCTAAACGAGGTCATACACCGAGCTTATTATATTAACTCGACAGAGTAATGACTATGCTCGGTACATTTTTTATAATAAGCACACTTAAGGTGCAGTTAATGCGTTGTATATTTACAGCAACTGAAACTGAGTAATGGAAAAGAACAATTTACGATCCGTCTGGCATTAGTTACTACTGCGCCCAGCTCTGACTTTGTACTTCAAGTGAACAAGGGGCAAATTGCGTGTTCTGACAGTTGACACAAAGGAAAATCGATTGACGACTGCTATTTAAATATTTGATATTTCAATTTGACATAAATTGCTCCACCTTTTAAAGACGTGCTCTTAATTTACTGTTCGACTGTTAGAAGCTAGCAATTGGCCAGTTAGAAACTAGAATTCATGTCATTAAGTCAGAAACATTACAAACAGCGGAACCATACACGTTAGTTCCTTATCATTACATTTTCCCGTATTTTTGAGTAATAATTCCCGTTGCTATCTCGCTGCTTAAAAACGAAGTTTTCTATTCATCTCATCAAGCGTCTGTCTCCCAATGTATCCCAATTATCCGAACAGTCCATATTTCCCTGTCAATCTCAGGCTACTTCAAATAACGCATGGGCCAATGGATCACTATAACACTTATTTGCATTGAACGCTACTTCTCACTAATTTGTATTTGTTCATCCCTTCTTCCGTTCATGTTATATGCCATTATCCTTTTCCGAATATCACCTTTCTCTATCTTAATGTCTTGCGTTGCCTCAAATATAAATATTCGCCATGCTGCAATGTTGTACACAGCATTTATAACCTCCAACGAAAAGTGTTATTCCTGAAGACTGATACGTAACTATATGCAATTGATTATAGCCTTCTAAGCAGTGATATTCAAGATTTGAAAGTCCGATGAAACGAAATCTATCTAGAGTCTGCGTCCGTCAGTACGTCCCTATAACTAATTACTAACCATCTACGTCCGTGCAGCACAGTCCTTGAGAAGCCAATAGTACGCTCACCTAGTCAAGAAATTCCCGCATTTTATGTAACCCTAAGGTTCCTTACCGTATTCACATGAGCCCGCTACAGATCCCTAACTTTCGCCAGATGAATGCAATCCAAACCCCCAAATCCAATTTCTATAAGATCCATTTTCCTACCATCTACAACTAGGTCTGACGAGTGGTCAATTCCATTCAGGCTCTCACATCCAAAAGTTTATTTTTTAATATTAGTATTAGTACACGTTGCCCGATTTTCATATCAAAACGTGCTTGTGGTTAAAATACTAACGTGACTGTCGTTCGAACTTTTGAGGTGGGAACAATACAACTTCTTGAAAATTCTGTACTGTGACAAGCCTATTAAAACAAACTAATTATTTTAAAGAATTCTTAAGAAAATGGTATAGCCTATAACCACAAGGCCACTGGGCAAAATACATTGGCTAGATAAGAATAATAAATGTTACTTTACATAAATTTTTATGGCACATGTTACAAAGGCACCTAATTGTAGTAGAGAGCTGTCTAATAGTTCGAAACCTTTATATTGACTATGATGACGTCAATATTCCGACAAGTGTGAGATCTAATGAAACAGTTGCTCAAGCACGTCATACAGTTCCACGTCCTGTCATCTTACATTACTCTATTGAAACACGAAGCACTGAGGCCCGCGGCGTGACATTGCTGTCAGACTCCGGGCTGGAACATGTGAGCACCAAAACACATTACTGCCGTCTCGTCGTGCATCGCCGCTTTTCACAGCGGGATAATAGTCCCATAGGGTTCAATGTGTTGACGCTGCTCTGACGCATACGACGACGTCTTGAGAACATGCTATACGAACATCTTTTTCAAAATTATTTTACGAACACTTATGTTAAATACTTAAGATAAAATGGCAACTGTCCACGTAAATTAGACAATTCACGAAACAACTAAAAGGGAAGGACTTGTTTCCACATTTTGACACTACAGGTCTGTCGTCAAATAAAGATAAATTTATGATGGTAACAATAACGAGACGAAAATTATAACCGTAGCTCAGTCGACTATTATCGATAATGACAAAGAGGGAGATTTTCGAGTTCAGAACAGAATGAGCGTGACTAGAAATCAGTATGTCACGTTTTCGCCGAAGAACGAACTTGTGTCTTGGAAACAATGCGCGCTTTATACAAGCTGCGAGCTCTTGCTGGAAGCCAATTAATAGAGGTTAAATGTACACGATTCATTGTCAGTGATCGTTAGCCGTTGTATTACAGTGAAGATTCAATTACATCCTTACATTATTGAATTACCGAGGAAATGTGATATGTTTGAACTTAGTTCGTTACAATATATTCATCATGCGATGCTTGTGTCGTCTGGAAAAGGAAAAAAACTAAATGCTTCTGTATAAATGCTCTTGTTCATCATGACAGATGCGTTTTTTTGATTTGAGAAGCCACGTAAACAATCGCATGTATACATTCACAAACAATGGAAGTTTAAAAATGTTATTGTACAATTTTTCTTCTTCAATTTTTGGAAATACGGATTGCATCTTAAAAGCGACAAATTTATTACAATTAAACAGTATTTTACATTATAAACTGTGAACAGTGTCATTTTAAGAACTTCATTCACGTGCTTGAACAGAGACAGGAACTTCAATGTTTAGGTTACTGTTATTTACGACTTAAATCGAATTATTATTACACATTAGCCTGGACATGAACACTGGTGGCTATTGAAACCTTTCGTTTTGATAAGTTAACTTTCGGAAATTGTCTCTTTTTGTATCACAAAGGAAATCTGTACTTAGTGGAAGCCTGGAATTATATTCTAGTATTGATTATCACATTACTGTGTTTGAACGGACTTGGTAAAAGCTTATAGTTTCTCAGCACTCGGCAAATTCCCATGAGTCTGACGAGGAGAATGTTCTCCGCCACCTTACACGAAATTAACTGTGAAACAAGAGGGTTTAATAGGGAACTGCAATGTCCTTTAAGAATTAAATTTCGGTCGTGGGCTTACTTTATTTATCCGTGTTATTTTAAACCCAGTTTGATGTTTTATGTGCGTTTGGTTGAATTAATAGAGGACACATAATATTAAATGGGCGCTGACCTTGTGAAAAACGCTAAATTAAGGCAACATATTTGAACACGCTCACATAGGCAAGGACGTTTTTACTGATGACGTTAAATGAAAAATGTTCCATTTCATAAGTGTTGTTACCATTAGAGAGCTTTAACAGTTTTTTCAATATAGGGTTCAAAAACATTTCATTTTTGATCTAAGTTTAAAGAGATGGAAAAGGAATATGAGAGGAGGGATACAAAGGGTATAAAGGAATGGAAGAAAGGACGATGAAGACACGAAGGGAATTATTTCCTGAAGATTTCTGTCTTCTGGGTTGTTGCGATGTGTAGTCTGGTAGATGTTAACCAACGTTTCAGAGGTCATACTGCCTCCGTCATCAGGGTTCATCGCACGTGTAAGTGAACTGACAACTCTATAACACATACACAGTCCGCAGTCGACAGTAAATATTAAATACTGACAGAGATGCCCCAAACCGCAGTGCAAAGCGTACACTACGACAGTTTAGAAACCACACTAACAAGATACAGCAAGACATGTTTTTCCATTAGGAGTTATAACATTTCATTTGCCGTAAAAACACGCCACTGCAAATGCGATGTAACTACAGACGAAACTGTTTTATTGCGTGCGAGAGGTGAAATTGACGAACGGATATTACGTATCTGATTTCCTGTGCGTGAATGGACCAGGATTTACTTGTGCTAAGTACGTAGACTAATCGTCTTAAATATTTTCGTGAAGAAACGAGTTCTCCTGTGGCTGGCAAGTTCCTTGTTGAAGCTGTGTTAGAACAGCGACTGTATAAAAAACCACATGCGTCCTATCAGATTCACCTGGCTCTGATCTAAACCCAGCCTCCACCGACAATCATCTGCAACAGAGAAATGTGCAAGGGTGAAGAAGAGTGTCTTGGTCTGTGGACTTAGACAAGAATTAAATAAACTCCGTGGAGCGAAGACCATCTACAGAAAATCGGCTAATCAAGAAATTCCCCGCACTTTATGGAACCCGAATGTTCATTACCGTATTAACAACATCTCGTTACCTGTCCCCATCCTGAGCCAGATGATAGTGTATTCTGATTTTTAGGTTTTTCTATAACATACGAAAAGGCGTAAAATACGGACTTTACGACAAGTTTCATTTAAAGAATTTTAGTTAGACTAACTATTGTAACTGGCATGCCAAATTCAATGAGAATGTTATAAAACACTTTCCTCCTAAGCGACTTAAAACTTTTTTCAAGCGCACAGAAAACGGATGCACTGCCTCATCGTACTTTGATTTTCCTCCGGTGTCTGATAAAAGAAATGTCTAATCAGTAGCTGATGGATTACGTCAAACTCCACATTGATGAACCCAATGGCATTAACCTTCACAGAAGAATAAGGAATAACATTTTGTATATTCCTAAAAACCAGTACGGCCTGTGTTATTACCCTTCTTATAAATAGGTATTATTATAATAATAGACTCCTTCCACTGCTCTGGTAATTCTTCCTTCTTCCAAATACAATTAAGAAGTCTGTGGCTCTCGGAATACAATCTGTTACCATCTACCTACATCAAGTCTGTCTCAACTGAAAAAGGGCTAGCGGGTAGCCTACTTGTCTCTCGGCTGTATGTATTTCAGGTTGCCTACATCATTAACCCCATGAGCCGGGATAGCTCAGTCAGTATAGTGACTAGCTACGGGCTGGTCGACCGGGGTTCGATCCCCGACAGGGGCAGAGGATTTTTCCTCTAGCCTCTGCGTCCAGACCGGCTCTGGGGCCCACCCAGCCTCTTCTACAATGGGTACCGGGGTCCTTTCCCGGGGGTAAAGCCGGCCGGGGTGTGATGCTGACCACTCACCCCCATCTAGTGCCGAGGTCAAGGAAGAGAGGAGCTATACCTCCACTCACCCCAAAACGCCTACATGCGTATAGTGGGACAAACTTTACTTTTTACATCATTAACCCCACACATCAATTCCTTCGATTAAAATACTCTAGGAATCCGTAAGTTGATCATCAAAGTCATCTCAGACAATCCTTGAATTCATTTACGTCCCTGTACATTTTCGCTCTTTTATTTCAAGATATAATTTGTTCTGTATCACACTTTTAAAATGAAATTAATAATTTTAACGTCTTACATGTACCTTTTCATCTGCCTTGGGTTCTGCAACAACTACAATTTAGCTTACGTCTTTCTGCCTAACAGATTTAAACATTCGTCAAACCACGGTTTATGCTGCTTTAACCCTTACTTATGCTTCCTTTGGCTGAAATTTTTATATTCTCTCTAATATTTTTCAAAAACATTAAGCCTATGTACATATTATTATCCAAGTTCTTCAAGACTGCATACCTTTTTGAAATTCTACCTTAACTTCCTCACAGTTTAGTTTTCTGAGACCAAATATCCGTGATAATGAAACAACAGAAGCAACGCAGAGTCCGCACGGAGGCATTTCGTTATCACACACGTAAACATTAATCACAAACAAGTTTTCAACTGTTAACGTACCAAGACACTGATAATTGAATAGATTATTACACTTTAATTACTACATTTCAACATATTCTTAAACTAGTATGTTACCATGAGAGCACATGAACTATAATTGAACGTTCCATTTCAGTCAAGGAAAAACCATGGCAACTTTTGTGTTCCCTGGCTGTGAGAGTATGATCGACCTTTCCAATGGAAGCCGCGTTATATTTAATGCAGACTGCAACTGGTTATTGCATCCATTACAACTCACTTAAATTCCTAAAGGGACGGCGAAACATGCAGTTATTGTTAATAATATATTGCCGACTACTGGACCTATACAATTTCGCGAATTAATCAGCATTATATACAATTTCCTTCAGTCATGGCCATACAGTCGCATTTTTCAAGGTACAGCGCTATCGGATTTTAACGTTTTAACTTGTGATTGCACGGAGCGTTTAGGGCTATCGTTCGACTGCCATTACGGTAAGAATGTACCACGGTACTTGAAAATTCTCTGCTTCGCCGCAAATCAAGCGTAGTTATTTTATATTTCGATACTGACCTATGGTTTGAACACAAATGTTTCCATCTGCGTGTAACAGAAAACGGCAGGCATAAAAAAACTTTTATTAAAATGTAACGTAGACCTATTTCGCTGAGTAACAGCTCCTAAACCAATAATGCAGACTTACATATAAATTAGACGACAAGAATGTGGAACTAGGCACAGAAAACTGGTGACATGTAGGCTATTTTTGGGACAAGTTAACATACCATTAATATATTCCAATACAATAACATAATATATTTAATTTTTATGTAACTGGCTATTTATTTGCTATTTTATGAGTATGGATATGTTTCAATTATCCGATATCATATAGTTACAAAAGTACGTAAGTAGGTGACAAAATGAGATTCTTGAGGCTTTGTTTAAATAAAGCGAACACGATCAGACTTTTTTATATCTACCACGTTGTAAACATCCCAAGTCATCTGAGAGCTAATCGTAGAAATATGTGGTCGGTGACACCACTCAGGGTTATGGCAGCAATTAGCATGTTCTTAGAATGGACTGATCATTGAATATAACAGTATCAACATTTAAACATGAAAAGTAGTCTTAGAATGGACGCGGGTCTGAATTACGAGTCTTGGCCACCTGAATCATCTGGAAGGAAATAAAATGCAGCACGATTAATATGAAAATGGCTGTCTTCTGGGACGTTGAACGTTGTAGTGTGGAAGATACTGACCAACGTTTCGGGGAAGCTTAAAGCCTCCATCATCGGGGCGCAGGACGTAATAAGCTCCTCTCAAACGCCGATCAATATCAACCAGACTACAAGGCAGAACAAACCAGAGCTCAGCCATCTTCAGAATATGACATAAACAAAATGTCTTCTATGTAGGAGTTGGCGGTGACTACAAAGATGGCGGTCTGGCAGGAGTTTACCAGCTTATCAGAGGTACCTGCTGCTTCCATCAAGATCGCCCTGATGATGGAGGCACCAATTTTAGTCCTACGACATTTATTCCTACCTTGACCTTGAGTTCTCAGATAAACGAAGGGTGTCGTTATTACAACGTGGTGGACGGAGTTGATATAGTATACACGAGAGCCTCTCTCCAATTGATATGATACAAAAATATTTTATACAATGACGGCTTAATGATGTATGTTGAGAATAAATGATCAGAAGTCATACGAGCTGGTCTCATCTTCCCCTTTCCTGGCCTGGAAGAGGAACCTGTACACTGCGCCAGCCACCACGCCACCCAGGATGGGGCCCGCCCAGTACACCTGCGAGCATCAAGCACACCCTCAATGCAGACGCTTGACGTAACTCGCCACTTCACGATCATGTCATAATCACAAACTTGATTACGACAAAGACGTTCAAAGACGAACACAACATCCAGTTTCCAGTGTTGTCAAATGTGGGATCTACTCATAAATATAAAAATAACAACAAAACTCAATTATCTTGCAGAACAATACAATTATTCTGACACTACGTTGTAAATTTTACACATGACAATGAATCCAGCCCAGTGCAAAGTTTTACAGCAGTTCCTACATTAGTATTACAAGAATTGAAGGAAGTAAGTAACAGATAAACTTTATTTGGATGCCCGTAAAGTAGGCTAACCCTTTCCACTTAAACATTCATTGCACATAAGCCTAAATTTAAAGTACAAGAGTTATACGACACTAGAACTTGCACTAATGTTAAAGAACGTATTATGTTTCCTTAAAAGTTGCAAAACTGCATGAAATATTAGAGAAGTACTTTTTCCCTTGAAACAAACTGACAATAAAACAACAAATCAAAGGAAGTACTTGAAAATGATTAAGAACTAATAAAGTCTACTCACCCACTGGTTCTCCCACAGTCCTGTCATAACAGCGGGCCCAAATGTCCGGGCTGGGTTCATGCTAGCTCCCGTATATTTTATCTGCAACAAATCAGGCAATCACACTTCAGCAGCCCTTCCAAGTGCCTGGCACTGATGTACTAATTACGCCTATTTGTCTCGAGATTTATCAAGTCTAAAGAAGACACAGTGTTTTTCATTAGTGCCCCAGAGGAGGTTCCTTGAAATGCAACGTGTCTAGTAGTATTAAATTTTAACGACTGAAAACACGCTGCTTAAATATATTACTTAAAGTCAGAATATGACGGCGAAGCGAATTAATAAAACCGTCTCGGGCCAGCAGCCGTGTCAAATGGTTAAAACTCGCTTTCTCGGTCCAATTCTCTCCCTGATAGCCCGAGAGGATTTTATTAATTCAGAATACGATAACGGCTCAATGAGTTTACGTCCGAAATATTAATGAACACAAACGGACTCAAAAATCTGTTTTCGGAATCCCAGTCTTCAACGTACAAAGCCTGTGATTGCTATGTGTACACACAATTTAACACGATAAACACAAGCCAATTTCCAGTGTGAAAGTAAATTAAGATTAAATTCTGTACAAGTCTTATAAAAATAAATTTTAAACATTAAAATATTATTGTTCTTAAACCAAGTTCATTGCGTAACTTACTGTTTCAAAGCGGTTCTATATAATGACGTACTGCCAATAATTTATGTTTGGTTTATGACTTCCTTTGAACTATAACGTTTATAGAAACAACCCTAAAACATGTGGATAATTGACGGTGACATGTTTTACTTTCGCAATTCAGCTCGCACGCAGGTCCTGTTTTGTTTCTTGCACACTTGTTCGTGATAATGTGGCATCCATCATAACTTCACCACACTTCATTTGTTTGCACAGTTCACCTTTCACTTTCTGTTCTGGAGGATGCCGAGGCAAGAAAGACAGGTCAGCACAAAAAAGTAAATGGTATTTTTATCCTTGGGCTTGTTCTTAATTGATTTATAGAGTGAGTTTAGCGAATGTTTAGGTGAAAGACGGCGAAGGGCCTAACTGAGAATCTGGCGTAGAGGTCGCCTCTGGAGAGGATGCGACTTGCCCAGGCACGTCCAAGTGGGCACCACCGTTCACTTATCATTATAGAACTTCAAAACAAAACGTGGGATATTAAATTATGAAAACAAAAACTCGCTGTCGTACGCGTTCAGGTCTTTCGTCATTCAGCTTTAGGATGTGATCTGACATTCTGCAAGGTTCTGCAGCGAGAGAAAAGTGAACGTACGATGCATCTGTAAGTTAAAGTGAGCTGATGCGCGCCTGCGCAGAGGGCGGAGCACATTTCACGTTTCATTCAGTTATGTATTTATTATATTGTATTGTTTTAACTTGTTGGTAATTTATTTTGGTGGATTACAACACAGTTTTGGCCTGTTAATACTTGTGTAAATACGTTGTTTTAGAAATTGTTGCAGGCTGTAAGTGTAGAACCTTGCGATGGTACCAGTACCAGAATCTGAGGCTGTCACTGAAAGCCACTGTTCGTACTGACCCAGACGCGTCGCGAGATTACGTTGGATTTGGGGTAGATTTGTTGACGATGGTTACAGATTTGGAAAATCGAGACGAAACATAACAGGACGCTGAAGAAACTTGCTTTAAATATATACATACATAGACAACTATTGACCGTAACTTTTCCAACATAAATTTAGTGATAATTTTACTAATACAAAGACAACTATTCTGACAGACTATGCTTTGTAACAACATATTTAAATGTAAGATTTCAGGTTTTCACGATGGTGAAAATGTGCAAGAAAGTGGAAATGATTGTTCCTCCGAAACGCTGGTAACCATTAAGAAAAGTACAGGGTGTCACAAACCAGAAGTACGTAATCCATATTTCTATTTGTTATAACAGATTATTCTATCTAAAGGAATTGAACATGTAGAACAAAACTGTAAAAAACACAATAGGCACTGTTGCATGTGGTCAACACCTGGAATCCAAGGCATCAGACTGTACATGTATAATAATGACTAATTACCTTCCAGTCTTTCAAAAAAAAATTGTACGCATTTCTCATCTCTTCATGCGCGGTACATCCCCTTCCCATTCTGATCTCTATAATTAGATCTTCCTAAGAATATGGGGCTCTTACCGTAGTTGATTGCCCGAGAAGATTTTATTAAATGCCTTTGGTATTTTGCTGTCAGGGCAATGGTTTCTATTGTGTCATATGCCACGTAACACACCATGAATTAGCCGTGGCACGCAGGAAACATAACGTTATGAATAAGGCAAGAGAAGGCTTCTACACTAAGGAGGCAAACATGCCAATTCATGCCCGTTACCAGGGTCAGGGGCAGGTCATATCCACAGCGATTGTGCAAGACAGTAATATCTTTGTATAGCCCGTTAATTAAATCCTGCGTTCGTAGCAACCAGAGTTCTAAGCGAATAGAGTAGTAACTTACCGGTATCGTAAATTTTAGTTCCATTCCAGTACACGCTTCATAAATCACCCTACCCTTCGAGGCTACACGCCTATAACTACGCAGTTGAATCAAAATTTATTTTTCACAGACCCGAGTTCTGCTTTTTGAAGCTTTTCTTTGTAACCTGTAGAAGAGATACGTTTCTGAGAAGGTGACAGCAACTCTGCCGGTCAAGAAAGCCGAAATTGGATCCAAAGGCTGATCACCGTGTTCAAATGAACGTATTACCGTTCGCTAATAAATCCCTTTTCATTCAAGATTCCCAACAATAAAACGCCTTATATACTAAAATATATCTTCCTCTCATGCGTTCCACCCAAACTTTGGGCACAATTCTCATTTCCCACGGGCAAAATTTTATCAGCCTAAGAATATTTATAAAATGGTGTAACTGGTCTGCGTAAAACAGCGTTTCATTTTTGTCGATTACCAACAACTTCTGGCTCATGATGCAGCACGTTTGGTTTCAGCGCAAACATCCGCGACGAACTTCAATGACGTACTTATTTCTCCTGCGGGCAGTTTCTGTGCGAAGTTGCACAACTTTTGCTACGTCCCTCACGTTCGCTTAAAACGATATAATAACAAGACCTACGAATGAACTGATATTGGAGTAACCACGAAATGAGAAGTTACAAGAGCGCCGGAATTATCATCGGGTTAACTCTTATGATCGACAACAGGTGTCCTGCAGTACCGGTTGCTGTCCTCGTTTAAAACAACGCCCACATTTCTCTTCACTTGGCCGATATCTTTTTGTCAGTCACTGCTCTTTCGCTTTTTTCTTCGTATCTTTGTACACTCCTTGTTCTAAATAACGGTAAACATCCTAAACTTCGCATCTGTTAACTGATATTTATTCTGGACCAGTTCTTGAACAAGGAATTAATTAGAACCATAAAACTATTTAAAATACAGAGGCTTAAATTTCAATAAAATCTTCTCGGGCAATCAGGCGTTAACTGGTTACCGTAGTAAACCGACGTTTCGGGAACCAACTCTGTCCAAATCATCAGGATTCTGATGCGACTGGATACGTCGGAAGTCGCCTGTGACACTCGTCCTACACTGGCAACACAACATGAAAACGTGTGTCTTGAAGCAATTAATTCAGCATTGCCAGCAAGTCTATTCATATGAGGATACAGCTGTTTAAATACAATATACCTTGCATGATATTCAGGCTGTTTGAAGTGTTTCTGAGGAACTGACTAGACGATGTGGTAACGGATATTTCATTTTTCTTTCGTTGTTCGTTTGACTTACGTAAGGATTTTTGGACATTGCAGGTTGTACCTTATAAAATTTGAGATAGATGTGGATGGGACGTGGTTGCGCCTATTTCAAAGAAGTATCCTAGTATATGCTTGTAGGGACAGAGTAAAACCACAAAAACGTCCAGGCATGATAGTCTATCTCCTAACAGAGAATGCATACGGAACCTCCCAACGTTCAATCCTGTACATTTCGATCGAAATTACACGCCACTTGTCTCAGTTATCGATATTAGACAGGTCGTTACAAAGTTTACTTGTCCTTTATAGTCTATAAAATGACTTTACAAAGCGCGTGTTTTTCGAGATATCACTACACGCAATTTCAAGAGTCCTGCTTGCACCTCAGGTTTTCCACATGAGTTGACTCATCACCCTGATGGTGGAGGCAGCAAGGACCATCCTTGTTTGATATAATTTGTGAACGTGACTGCGCTCCACTGCAAAGCCTATATGCAATAAAACTGACTACTGGCTCTTAGTCAGTTTTTGCGCCAAGCGCTTGAAAGAAGATCGGCACAAGAGACTTTGATGGGTTGTGCTCAAGAAATATTCGTAGGCATCGAAAATTCACTGTGTACCGAACCGACACAGATCAAAATAAAATCCACCCCGACAACGTTTAATGAAATTCCTCAAAGCATTAAATATAATGGAACTTCGTTTATTACTTTCGGAAATAAAACATGCAAACGAGCGGGCAGATATATCCGACCTCGTCATTATGCGCTCATTTTATCCGATTTGTACAAAATAACTTATTACAAGCATCTTTATAGCCTGTGCCAAACGATTGAGCAATTTCATAGCACTGGATAATAAAGATAACCTAATGATCCAGTCCGGTCTGCTCTAGACAGGTCTATACCGTTAAATGCTCCGAAGTAGAATGCCACGCACAGGTCAAACGCACATCAATGACCGTCCTTCTCACGGACTGAAGAAGTAGCACACATGCTGACGAAGGAGGCACTAACTCTGGTGACTGCACTTAAACTACGTGTGGGAACTACAACTGAACTACTCTACAATTCGATGACATTGCTCATATGGGCCAATGAGGTTTGCAAAATAGCAAATAACGTATTTGAGAAATTTGTACAGTTTCTGCCTTGCGTCTGTTGGCGTGTTTCTGACAGTAAACCATGACGTCTCATATCGAAACTTGAGGATTTATAGATAATTTTACCAAATATGTCAAGCGTTCCCGAGATGCAGTACATAAAATTCACTAACAAAAAGAAAGTCAGTTGCTGAAAAATATCAAAACTGTTATTATTTATTTAGTGTTCTGTCTGACGACAGGTCAATATGAACAGGATCCTTCCATCCTTTTCTCGGACTGGGACCTGTTCATATACGTTCTTGGCAGATGATCCAGAAGTGGTTTGCCATTGCCTTCTTCTGTGTGTGAATGGAGTAATTGTTGGGATGCCACGGAGAAACCGGGGAAGCCCCCCGGAGGAAAACTCCATGTTGCCTAGACCACGGCCTTGCCCAACACAAGTTATAAATTCGGGCACCGCCAGGAATCGAACCCGAGACCCCAGGATATCAAAACTGTATAGTACATTTTACTTCTTAGTTAAGTAAGCTCTCAGCAGACTTTACAAAATTTTTATGCTTATTTAAAAGTCGTCTACGTGCACAAAAATTGGCACAATATGTAATTAACGGCGCTTTCACAAGGCACTTAGCTTTCAAGCTATAAAAACGGCATCAAAATAAATTGTATCCAACACATTCGAATATGACACACTGTAAATTATATAGAAATAAGTTCAATAAACTTCACACATCAGAACAGCTCAAACACATGCTCGCCATTACAACGCACAAATCCCACTCGACAGCTTCACGGGTTAGGAATAGCATCTGATAGTTTCCTGACACATTAGCGTCGTGACCTCAACTGTGATCTGTATCAGGTGCTCACAGCGGTAGACGGGTTACAAGTGTCAGCTCAGGCGGTTAGTCGCCGCCACGACAGTCAATATGGGATTCTTTTATGGATATAGTTGCATGGGGACAGGTTTTTATCTAAGCCTGTCGGTTCTATGCTGTCAGTACCATTTCACCCCTGTTCTACACCCACTCATGTAATATCTGGGAGATGGCCGCATCTCCAGCGACATAGTCTCACCTCGTCGAAACAATAAAAATGCATGTAAGATTCATCGCCCTGATGACGGAGGCAGTATGACCTCTGAAACGTTGGTAAACATCGACCAGACTACACAGCGCAACAACCCAGAAGACGGAAATCTTCATACTCATCGCCCTGATGACGGAGGCAGTATGACCTCTGAAACGTTGGT
>NW_019059605.1:2867105-2880031 GCF_000696155.1 Zootermopsis nevadensis | reverse complement strand
CCCAGAAGACAGAAATCTTCATACTCATCGCCCTGATGACGGAGGCAGTATGACCTCTGAAACGTTGTTAAACATCGACCAGACTACACAGCGCAACAACCCAGAAGACAGAAATCTTCATACTCATCGCCCTGATGACGGAGGCAGTATGACCTCTGAAACGTTCGTAAACATCGACCAGACTACACGGCGCAAAAACCCAGAAGGCAGAAATCTTCATAAAAATAGTTACAAAGCCAACTGGTAAGTCAGCACATGGCAGTCGACGTTTTATGATGTTGAAAGCCTATTATCGATAATAATCCAGACCGTCTCCGTCACTGCTGGTTAGCAACAGTTCTTATAATTCGCAAGTGGAATCTGCTAGGACACTCAGGACTCCGTTACAGTCGCATCATTATTAGTGTTGCCTAACGACAGTCGCCACTAACAGTAATAATTAGTACTTATGAGTGCCAGTTTGAAACAGTGAACAAATGAGGTTAGCTTTTATTTGCTAAAAGCTTTCACTAACACGACTTAATCTATAAATGCTTTTTGCGCAATCTTGACATTAGAAGTTTAGACCATTGGCAAATTAGCCCGGAGACACGGTGATCCTTTAATTCAACATGAATATATAATTAGTATGTTGTAAATGAGAACGATATTTGAAGATGGCTGTATTCTTGAAAGTTGCTCCGCGTAGTCTGGTAGATATCGACCGACGTTTCAGAAAAGTTTATTGCCTCGCTACCCTGATCACGAAGGCAGTAAGCTCATCTGAAGCTTTGACCATTACCTAACAAACTATAAGATACAAAATCCAAGAAGACAGCCATCTTCATACAAGTCGTAGCGAGAAACTTATCTCTCGCCAAGAACGATATTTTTATTTGTAACAATTTCAGCTATGAATCATAGAAAGAAATTGTGTATCTCATAATATGGTGTAATCACAGATGGATCTAAAACAGTGTGGTGGTTTCCCATTTGAATATTTTATAATACATTTATCTGCAGACGCATTAACACTCTGAAGACTATTCCTTCACGAACCCAAACAACATTATTCTTCCATCTACGTCTAGGTCTCTTTAAGATATCTCTTCCTTTATGTTTTGCTACTAAAATTTTGAAATCATTTCTAATTTTCTTCATGCGTGTTACATGTTCCCCCATCTCATCTTCCTTGATTTTGTCACAAACAAATAATGCTGTATTTTCAAAATCGGTCAATACTAAATATATAAAAGGACAGAAAAACAAATTACCATATTATCAACTTACAAAAGTCGCTACATGAGATGTAGATTGGCTTGCGATAAATTCGTGTTAGTGGTAATAGACCAGCATTTTCCTCCATAAACTGAAGACACTCGAGGAAATTCTCAAGACTGGTTTTAGATTTCCCACTTCGGACAGGCAGGGCACTCACCGCTCCCAGGTGACAGGTGGCGATGGACAAGCCGATGGCCAGGGGGGCTGAGCCCTTCAAGTCGGTTCGCCTGTCGTCACACACGGCCTCCACAGTCAGCACCAGGACGAACGTGATCAACGCCTCCAGGAAGAAGCCCTGCAGCGGTGTCACCAGTTCGTTGATGGTTGTCATGCCTAGCGAGTTCACCACGTCCTTCGGAGTCAGGGCCTGAAACGGACGCAGAAACTGAAGTTTCAAGATCGAATTTCTCTCAGCTTTGCCTAATATCAGGACAAACTCCGGTCCTTTGATTTTACTGCGCACTTGAAGCTGCTTTCTGTGTGCCGAAAAGTATTTTACGTGTTTTTGGTATTAATTTCATTTCCACGCCTCTTCAAGATCCAGGACAACTCAATCGGTATAATGACTAGGCTATGGACTGGATGACCAGGATTCTATTTGCATCAGGGCAGAGTTTTCTTCTGCACCACATCAATACCGGGTCGGTGGCCCACCCAGCTTCTTGCCGAACGCGCACCGGGACCTTTCCTCTGGGTTAAAACGGCCAAAGCATTAAGTTAGCCATTCAACTTCCGGATTAAAATACACGGAGCGATAACTGCACTCCATTATACGTCTGCATGGCTCCGTACTTAATTGAAAACTATGAACATTACTTTTTCTGTCTCTATTACGAGCCTGAAGCAGTCCTGGGTATGAACCCTAGTCGTTACAGCATTGACGTGCTAGTGCCTTCTAGCGGGGCTTCGCACGTGTCTTGCTCGCTACACTGGGTGTTCCATAAGCGTACAAAAATAAAGAATATTTTAATTTATCTAGCCGTTGCACTCCAGTGATAAGATTTTGGACAGTCCTGGTACACACGAATTCAACAGTAAATCCTCCAACGTCAGCAATTACGCAATGCAATAGACAGAGATTATTTTAAGATTTATCACCCAACATCTCGCCTTGTATTTCTGTTTCAATCCTTCACACAGGCCATCAATATCGTAATCTTAATGAACTACCGTGGGAACAGAACCCAGTACAACCAGATGGTGCAATTGAAATAACATGATTACCTGCATCACGCAACAAAAGATACTCAACTTTTCAGGTTCTTTTTTGGACTGAAATTCTGAACGTCGTGTTGTATTCTTGTATTCTATTCCACAAAAATACTAGAGTCCGTATCCTCGAGACAGTGATCTTTTATCTTGTACTGGTAGAATTCTCTGTAATAATATACCACGTAATACACATGTAAGATTAGGTTTCCTGGGCCCAATCTGATACATTTCGTTCTTCCAGGACCTCAGTCTTGAAAAGCAGGCTGAGATTTAACACCCATCCATCTGCGTTACGTTGACAGTCTGCTGGATTGCAACAAAAACCCTGGCACGAGGCAAAATTACACTTTGCCTATAAAGCTGTATTTAGATTACACACATGTGTACGGTTAAGTTTATAATTACGAATAATCGTATACGGTCAACACACTCCATCTGGTGGTCTTAGCTTTCAGAATATTTCACCTAGAACGCGAGATATCCGTTGGACCGTACTTAGCAGTAAACTCTGGCGTTGAATGAATTTATATGTAAACTTTCAAAACCTTCCTTGAGATCACAGATCACTTTTGCACCATAAACCGGCTATGGTGGCCTAGCCAAATGGAGAGAACTGTGTACAGAAGAATTCGATACACGAATATACTCTGTATCTTAAATCGACAATTGTGTGGTTATGAATGTGTCGCGCACCATAATAAGGTAAATACACAATTCGGATGTGACTAATAAATAGTATTCCGATGCATCGCTTTGGCTCTCAGCAGCCGGAAGCTATAAGGAAGTGGTTGTACGCTCGAGTGACCGCAACATTGGACAAGGTCCATGAATGACCGTGAGAGAAAGCAAGAAGGTGCTATGTTGTATGATCGTAATTCAGCTCATGCAGGACCGAGGTCAGAAAAGACGCAATTCTTTACCTGGCCTTAACATCGGTCTGCAGCTGTTCATAAGTCGTAATTTTAATTTTATTTGTGGACACTGCTTTATACAGAACATCTTCCTTTACTCAGAGCCAGGGTGAACGACAATGTGACGACTTCATCCGTGTTAAACACATTCGATTTATCGTGGTAGTAATCACTCCAGCCAATTCTCAACTCGCCCATTCGTGCTACATGCCTCCAATTCATCTTATATGATAGTAATACAAATTATAAAGTCTTTAGTATGCAATTTTCTCCTTTTACTTCTTGTATCACAGTCAAATGTACCGCTTAGCATCTCACTAACTGTAGAAGAAGCCTCTTTTTGTCATTTCTTATTCCTCATCGTGATATTAAGCCACGTGAGCGATAATTCTATTATGATCATAGATGCTAACCAGGAGACGGATTAGACAAGTAAAATCTGTACCAAAAGACGACATATTTATAATGAAAAGTGCACAGAAGTGGACAGCCACGTCTCAGAACGAACATGTTGACTAATTGTATTAATACATGACGCCATGGAAAATACTGCTGAAAAAATGTTAAATGTGTCTCTCTCTTTCTCATCGAACTTCTTCGTTGTGAGGCGTCTTTGTACTGTCAACAGTAACTGATAAGCTTTCGGCAATAGTATTTATTGCGAATTGGTGTTTCTGGAAATGTTTAAGAAATTCGATTTGAATTTCGTTTCTTTGTGCTATGAGAAAAGGAAATATCTGAAGTTAAGAAAAATAACAATCCTAAACATGTAACTGTATTCAGCTTACCTCTAGAAATGTGCAATTCTTTCACAGCCCTCGACAAATCATACCTCACTGCACATATTAAAATTATCAGTACAAAAATACAAAGTTTTTGAAAGTTAAGTCTGTTGTAGGCCTACTCTTTCACGTAAGACGCTACTCCAAACTTTGATTTTTTTTGTTACAGAACGACCAATTTAATTTACATGCGTTATTCACGGACATATTTTTCATTACTAGTGTCTTAGTTATACGTAAATGTTAAAGCACTGACACAGACACACTGAAAATTTGAACATAAAAACTCAGTGTCGAGGAGAGATGTTCACTGAATGAACGGGCAGGCGTGGACGGCTTACCTGCAGCACAGCAGCTCCAGCAACTGCGCCGATGCACTGCACCGCGATGTAGAAGACAGCCTTGAGGATGCTGATGTGCCCCGAGAAAACGAGCCCACACGTCACGGCTGGATTGATGTGACCCCCACTCACATGCCCCAGTGCCTGCAACAATTGTATAACGCTGCACTCACTGTTGCGTTCATAGGACTACTTAAATTCTAGTGGAAACACTCGTTCTTTACTTGGACTTTTACTATGAAATCTTATAAACACAAGGCAACATTCCCAATGATCAATGTTCTACGTTTTTATGACCGTGGAGCCGCATGGCAATCTCTTTTTTACATTAACACTAGTCTAACAACGAAGGACGCACAGCTTTTGATCTTTAAAACCAAATGTTCTCTATTGTGACTCCGTGTGAACTCGTAGGTGGTTATATACCAACATTTCGGAGAAAGATGCTGTACATAATTACATGTTAAACTAAATATTTAGCACACAACAGCTGAAAACACCATGCCAGTAATAAAACGCGTCAACAAACCGAGTAAAAATTCTAGACATATCAACTGCGGATTTCACTAATAATTATCATCAAACGATTACATCGAAACTCGTGTAAAAAAACGCGAGTTCTCTGGAGGGACTTTGGAGTGACTAATTCAAATACATTGTACGTTTAAAATTATTGAACGACATTTGTTTAGGATTGGGCCTTACTTAAACCTTTATTTAAATAATTATTATCCAATTATAAGGATCACAGATATTGATAAGCAAGTGAGATACATATTAATATAGCTCTCTCTTTAATGCTTAATTTTACTCCATCTGTAAAGATAACATATGTCACGAAATAATCTGGCGGGTAAAACACATTGACTAACTGTTGTCATTTAACGCTGCTAGCGAGATTAGCAGTTTCGTGGTGGTATCAATGGTAAACTGTCGAATCCGTTCATAATATTAAAAAGATAAAATTACGTAGAAATGTTTGTCAAAAATTCATCGACCGAATCCAGATTCTGCAATCCCATGTTATCTGACAATCGCAGGTACTTTAGCCCCAGGGTTGCTGTTTTATCGATCAAAAGTGAGTAGTACAGTCCAGGATGCTGAGAGACAGAGTCGGTTGCCATAAACCGTGCACAAACAAATATAACGAAATCTAATAGCAAACAGCAAACTTGGAGAGAAAACGGGTCTCGTGACAGAGGTCATGCGGAGGTATGCTGAAGACGAAAACCGCATGTTTCTCCGAAATGTTGGTAACCACATGCGAGTAAACACGGAGTCACAACGCAGAACATCACCTTGAGAACCTCAAATCTTACAACGGATGCAACTGTTAAACTGTCCTATGGGCATTGGCTGTAAGTGAGCTGCTACTACCTCGTACAATTCGATGTTCTCACGGCGTCTAGTATGAAGATTGCAGTCTCCATAATTAATTTCAATACAACGAACAGAGGTTTTGGAAACTGCACACCTTCCGGATCACGTCAAGAACCAGCTGTGGCTGACCAGACATTGCGGTTATGCTACAAGCGCGATTCTAATTGGTGCCAAGTCTGGAGGTAGAATTACCATGCCGCTGACATGGATACTGTAAGAAGCTGTATACAACATAATCACAAGTATTAAGAGTGCACTAGCGAACGCAATATCCTGTTGCTAAATGCGTAGAGAATGAGTCACGTTCCTGGGTATCGAGATCAGATCTCGCTTGTGATAGCGCGTAGCTAGTTTTTATTAACTGGTCAATGCGTTAACACTATAAATTGCATTGCTTATGTGTTTGTGAGAATAAGGCAAGCACGAAACAGATCATTGCGTCTGACGGTTCGGTTCTGTTGTAAGAATCAATTTCTCTTAAAGTATCTATCGATAACATAATTCACATGACTGGGAAATAGAATGCAGTTAGGAAAGCATTACAACAAACTGACATGGAGTATTAATATTTTCTCCATGCCCTTAATATTTGTCTACGTTCTTAAATAACCTATCATCAGTAGGAAAAGTAACCTCAACTTCAATGTGAACCAATGTTTCTGTCCTGTAGTACTTCTTAAAAAGAACAGTCTTGCATTCAAAATGTTGAGTTTCCCTCTCAGTTATCCGACTGTCAGGTTTCATTGCTTTGGACTGTACTGTTGTTAATTTATGTTTCTTACAGTAAGCATAAGGCGTTTCGGAACAAGCCAGCAGCTATCACGGTAGGCATTAGGCACTTCATAAGCAAGATAAAACTAACAAATTGTAAGTAGTAGTAAGGAGTTTCTGTTTCGAAGTGGTGTTCGCATCTGCATTCAAGACAAGTGTCAGAACAAGACCCAGTTCCTTCCTAACGTTACCACACAGGGCAGATACGAAAAAAATGACAAGTGTTTCTGCACAAGACATGGTGCTGGTCTAGCTCTATTATCATTATTATTTCCTCAGGGCCCATTAACCACTCCTATATGCTGTTGTTTAATACTTTTTTATTCTTCGGCAACCCCCTGGGGCACAGTGTCCCACAGGCCGTGGCCCCACCCTCACACGTGCTAGCACACAATGATTTCATAAGCCAATGGCGGAGCCTGAATTACTGGTTGTTCTCTGCATATGAATAGTGAACAGTGAACAAAACTATTATTCTGTTGAATCCTATTGCGTCAGTGTTACAACGAAAGCTGATATGACACGCAACAGGACGCCTTAATAGAGGCAGGCCGCACGAATGTCGTGGCCCACAACCTATTCGACTGGCATTGGAGGAAGAAAGTGTAAATGACTCCCTGCAGTGCAGAGGTTTAGAATTCCTTAACTCTCCTATTCACCTTCACGGCTAAGTACAGGGATAAACTATCTATAATACAAGAAAGGCGTCCCTGAACGACTCCTGATGTAACAATACAGAATATAGCTAATTGTAAGAGTAACAGAAGAGAGAAACCAAGCAACAGAAACCGAGCAGTAGACTTACAAATACAATTTCACTGTCATATTCCACTTTTGCTCCAAGTATAGGGTGCTGCGTGCCTGAATCAGGAGAAAGGCTGTATCAACGAACTACTACGCTGGTCCTTCCCATTCAGAAAGAGAAACGACCGCTGCAGGCGGGAGACCTAGCATCCCGACCACTCCGTCACGAACACAGGTGGTCCAGGTTCGATGCCTGGGCAATCAGTAAAATGACTCTGGGGCAGGTTCTTCTCAGGGCAGGGAGTACTTCAGTTTTCCCCTGAGTCATTTTATCACACACAAGAACTGACAAAATACGCACATTTCAGGAAGGAGTAGCAGAGGGACGTGTGTCGTCTCCTTTTATTACCCGGGTCTGCGTTGTGTAACTAACGCAACGTGCAGACAGGTTGGCCCGTGTCTACTGTCCTTTCAGCGCTTGGTTCACTTTTTTGTTGTATATTTAACGACGTTGTCTGTAGTTCAGACGGCAGAGCTTAGAATCATAGTAAAGAAATGGACAGTACATGAAAGGAAATAGTCGCGGCCTAACTTAAGGCACTATTCCAGCATTTGGAGGGACTGAGGAAAGCCAGAAAAGCCGGTCTATGTACCGAGATTTGATCCCAAGACTTCCATAAGACAAAGCAGGAGTGCTAACCACTCCGTCGCGACATTAGATGCACTGATGAAAATAGGCCAATTTGAAAAAGTGGTATTTTTAGAGCAGCAAGTAACTAGCCGTGTCTAGAACCTTGGTCTGTTAAATGCAAGGCCTCAAATTATGATAACTGAACAATACCTTATCATATAAGTTCTTATAACCAGGCTACTTAATAGCGAGTAATAAGCAATTATGTTCCACAAGCGTTCTATCTCTACGAATAGGAATGAACTAAGTAGGTAGGTAGTCAAGCTGATGGTTGTATCTGAGATACGACGTCCGCAAGGCTGAGTATGATCGTAGTCTTTGATAGTACGCCACATGTCCCCATACGCACTGACTTTAACCTTGAAGATGCAGTGGGTTAAATACGTCCGTTCGTAACCAGCTACAAACAAGAATACACGGAGTGAAAACTCAGGGTACCACTATCGACAGCCTTGTGGTCGATGCCTGCATTGCACCGCGGGTTGCGTCATTAAGGGCACGGAATAACAAGTTCTTCCTCGGTGACGAGTTCGAGCTGTGAATTCCGGTTTCGGACAACTACAAGAGACCTTCCATCAGTGGTTATTTCTAAATCACAAATTTACATTATTCTTAAATACAATTTTAATGCAAACATTCCAAAATGCATAAAAAAGATGAAGCCTATGATTGTACCAGAACTTGGCACCCGTTGTTACGTTTCTGGATTGTTTGTGAAAACAGTTGATGGCCGGACTTAGAATGTGCGCTACATGATTATGTTATTTAAATTTATCTAATTTGTATGAACTATAGATATTATATACTTCGAATACAGAGTGACAAGGTAATTTACCTTCGTGTTCTGAACTTTCATGCAAAAGTAATCATCTGAGACTGCTCTTTGTTGACGAACACTACACTGGCAGAAAAGTATGATTTCTTGAAACACAGAAGAAAGCAATGTATTTCGAGAAGACGCAATTTTGGTAAAGAAACTGAGTTGTTTGAAGTATTTGGCCGGCAGATCTTCATACAAATTACATTCACTTGTGTACAGAAACGTAATGTACCTGCCTTCTTTCTCCTGTTATCTAATACTTTTTCTACGCGTTATATCTACTAAGGACAGTACATTACTACTTAACTGGGAGGTCATTTCTGCCAGTCTGTCCATCTATCACTAATTGCCAAACAGAATCGAGGGCATTTTGTATTTAGTGTCTACAGTGAAAGCTGTCCTGCGTATTGTGGCCCTTACTGGCTACGCTACATTCAACAAAACTGGAATCCAAAAAAAATCTCACCAACTGCTACTGTGAAAAGCCTATTTTTAAACATTCATTTAAAAATAAAATATGTCCCAGCACAGTGTAATAACTGGACTGTTAATTGGCTACCATAAAAGTATGTCACTAACGGACCTGTGTCTGGATAAAAGTTTCAAAACCAATGGATGATAAAAACTAGGAGAGAACACATTTGGAAGATGAATACTCCAAACTGGAGCACACATCTGTTTTCTCCTTCGCGCTGTCACTCAGTTCTGCTTCAAGAATCACTGCAATTAGCAGGAACGGACATCCTGGTCTCACACTTCGTGAACTCCTTTATGTTCTGTTTGTGTTTGCAAGGGGAGGTTCAGCCAAGTGTAAATAGGCATATGTAAAGTGTGAGGAGTGTTCAATACACATTTTAAAAGCTTCTTACTGTCGTTACTGCAGTATTTAAACCGTTAGGCGAAGTCCAAAATCGAGGCCAGCAGATCAAGGAACAGTTCAATCTGAAACCAAAGTAAGGGGCCACTCTCACGTTGCAACAGTTGCTTATGACTCTTTTAACGAGATCTGAAATTATCATCACCGCCATCTTTCATCGGAGCTGACGTTTCGTTACAGTAGGTGCTCGTCCGTGGTCCTTATTCTGAACCATATGAATCCAATCTACCAACACACTGCTCAAAAGCCACTTAATATTAACTCTCCATCTATGCCTAGGTCTCACAAGCAGTCTCTTCTCTCAAGTTTTCCGATAAAAATTTTGTAGGCACTTCTAATCTCCATGTGTGTAGCATGTTCTGCTCATCTCATTGTCCTCGATTTTACAATATTATAATTATTACCCCTGTAATTAACATTAATAGTAGTTCCGTCGAAAAATTATTGAAGCAACTTAATTTTTGTTCCGCAAAAACTTTTATATCTACTGACTTAGTAAATGGTTGATGTAAACCGATAGGAACCCATGACCATTGAAAATAAATAAAGAAGAGCGAATATTGACTTTCCTGACATGTGTGGTTGTGCAATGTGGAAGTTTTTCGTTTATTTTTCGTTCAATATGTAGAGGATTTGGTAGGCCAATAACTCTGGGTGCTACATCGCCTTATAGCAATGCCAATGCGTGCATAGCGAACTCATTCATACACAAAACCCATGTATATCCAAGGGGATTCGAAATCGCGATCCAATGTCCGACAAGTCCTCAGCTCGGAAGACCGAGGTCTCATTGTTTTTCTCAGCTGACGCAACAGACACGATTGTCATACGGTCGATTCACTACTTAGAATAATTTTAAAGCGAAACATTTCTGTCATTCTTAATGGACGGTAGCAAAGAACTTGATATTAAATACTACAAATAAAGGCCAAACAATTAGAGAATTTTGTGACCCTTGAAGGCCTACTCATGACATCGTTAATTTACTCGTATAAACCAAAGAATCATCATCGAAGTAACTATAGTTTTAATGTTTACAGCTTGATACAAACAAAATCAGTCACATCATACGGAATTTCTTTACTACCTGACAGTATTATCGGCTTCTTAAGGACTTTGCTAAGTGCAGTCAGTGCAGCCGTTTCCAGAAACACTAAAGAGAGTGATTCATGGTCTCCGGTGTCTGTAGAAACCAAGTATTGCAAGGTGAAATTTTAGGTTCTCACGGCGGTGAGTAGGAAGAAGGCTGTCCTCTGGGATGTTGCGTCCTATAGTCTGATAGAAGTTTACCGACGTTTCAGAGTCCTTGCTGGTTCCAACATCAATATCGCCCTAATAATGGCAGCAAGCACTTCTGAAACGTCGGTAAACTTCTATCAGACTATAGGACGCAACATCCCATAAGTCACGAAATCTTTCAAACTGGGACACCTCTCACTGAACGCTTTATTCAAATGTATTATATAAATAAACACGTGCAGATGTGTTAAAGGGTTGAACGTACAACTATTCACAGGTGTTGTGAGCGGAGGCCGATATAGTGTGGGTGCGCCCCTCCCCTTTTTAACCTCAGCAGCTCGTGTGAGTAGTAAGGGGACTGGTGCAGTCCAGAACTGCTGCTAATAATATAGCAATGACCGGTCAATCAGGTTCTTTTTGATCAGGTCCGAGATGCCGACAACTGGCCAGCTCATTCACACTGACTGACAGACAAACACACTCAACTCTGTGACTCCACCTTAGCTGCTGATGTAGCAGATGCGAGGAACTTCAACTGAAGTTAAAACTAGGCAACAGCGATTATTTTGGGATTTTTAATATTGTTTCTAGTAGATTGTGCACCACACAGGCAGTCCAGTTCCAGATTCTAGTGTGCAGAATGCAAAGTTTTTTTTGAAGGAGTAACGACAAATTATAGTAGTTTACACAAATATTCTCATTAATATTAACCCTACTGATGGATTCAAAGAAAGTCTCAGAAAAGTTTGACTTGAACTTCACACTTACAGGAGTTTACTCTATTATCATTGTAATTTTTATAAATATTATTATTACAAAAATCTAAAGGAAACACGTGATAGACCATTTTCAATCTTAAATTCAGTAATGATGGTAGTAATTTCCGTGAAGAGTTCATATCTAGCCACTTTTCAAGGGCTGAGCGGCCATCAGGATCTGAAAAAATGTCTCTGCTCTGTCAAGTTGTTTAGTTGATAGGAATTTTTGTTTGGCTTTGTTAGTTAGGGTCTCTTGTCAATGACTAAATCCGAAAGTATAACTATGCAAGCTAATTTCATCTTTACTAAATGATAAAACTAATTCGTCCTTCCTGAGAAGCTGAAAATCGCTCATATCTTCAATTTAGTACATGGTGTCTATCACAACAGATTCTCTTAAAACACTATTTATTTTGACACAGACTGTATTATCGTCGTTCACACTGAAATATCTTATGCAATGTTTAAATGTTTCGAAATGTGCGTTATAATACAGGTATAGGACATTGGTATTTTACATGTTTGGGGATTTAAATGAGGGATTAAGATATTTCTCGTTCGTACGAAATCACCTAGTCACCGAATGAAAGGAGATTGTGACCTGTCAAAACTTATAATCGAATGACTTATAGAGCAGCTGTTTCAGGTGACTTCAACGAACGGGCAGCACAGATTCACTGTGCTAGTCATATGTAAGAGAACGGTTATATTATAAACTGACCTGCAGCATTTAAAGGATAGAATAAACTCGATTTCAATAAAGGTGAGAAGAGTATTTCAATCTGTTACACTCATAATATTGATCACAATCCCTGTAATTATTTATTATTTACCTTATACCGCCCTATTTAATCTGTATAGCAGTATACCGAAGGAACAGACATTATGCTTGGTTTCTAAATTAGTGGTTTGCTACGGCCACGTTCTTAAAATAAACTGTTCAACCGTTCACAACCGGGGAGTCCCCGTGGTGACATCCCGCTCAACATGACATGTTACTTTGGTTCGTGCCTCATGTAATTGGCGTTTTCAGTCAAATGCTGAAACGACAGGTCTCCACTGTTACCATCAAAATTATTAAGACAAACGACGATTAAAGATAGGACTACAACAGATAATTTAATAAAGTCTTCCAATACA
>NW_019059605.1:2848406-2867073 GCF_000696155.1 Zootermopsis nevadensis | reverse complement strand
GATGCAAGTCCGTTTGTGACCTCTCTCTGCGGAGATGCTCTAGACGTAATTAAGTGTGAATGACTGAGTACACAGAGTGACAGATGTAAACACTTGAGAGGCTGGTCTACTTTGCCATGCTGTTTGCCTGTTGTTTTTAAGATTCACTAAAATTTATAAGACATTTTCAAAAATATTTAAGGCAAGCAAATGGCCCTGTTGTTAACGTGCTAAGTTCCACTGACTGATATTCAGCGATCAATTCGTTTTCGCAAAGCTATAGGAGTTTTCATTAACAAATAGGATGAAAGCCAGAAGGCAGATGGTTGTAATACTGCAGTCTGTCAATGGAGACGGGGCACGCTGATCGAAAGCTCTGCATGTGGTTGTTCTGAAACCTGTTCCCCTTTCCCATCGCCAAACCTGAAATGAACAGTAGCACCAGTTCAGATCTCTGTCCCCCTCTTACAGGGGTGAACAACCAACAGCTGCCTCAACGTGTGTTGTGTATATAAGCTTATTTACTGATAAGAACAGTAGCTGGACAGTATGAAAATTAACGTGTCTGTTCTGCGCAAAACCATTTTTAATTAGGTGTATTCAAAGTACCAGAGAACGGGGTAACATATTCGTTACAAAGGATGGATAAACAAAGGTTATTAAGCAACTAGCTATATTGGCTAGTAATGCTTTTTTCTTCCCACTTTTCGTTGTTTAGGGACTTAGAAAATCAGACAGCATTCTACTGCAAAGGTAAGCACCTTATCCCTCGTAAACAGAAACTCTTATGTTGACCCCATATTATTATATTTTAAATATTTTGACTTGAACAGTCACGACTAATACACTTCATTCTTATGAACTGGACAGAGATCTACTGATATCAGTCACGATATTCAAACCATTATCTGCTCATTCTTATTAATCTTTCACGAGCTATACCATTCGGCTTCCATAATTACTTCTGCAACTTTCAATCTTTTAAACACTTAGTAGGGCTATTCAGTCCATGTCTAGGTCTCCGACACAGAACACAACAAAAATTGCTGAACGCATATTCCGGTATTCGAGTGGCCCAACACGTCAAACGCCTCAGGTACTGTGGTAACTATGACTACCAGGAAACACATTTGACAATGAGCATGTTAATTAGTAGGTGTAATTGGCAGCATATCACTCCATCTTTCTCAGTGCAACGAGTTTCGTCTCAAAGAATCCTCGCTTCTTGCACGCAGCGACTGTGCCACGATCACAGAAACTGTGAACCTGTTCCAACACTTGAGTGGCAGTCTCTGTTCTGTCCACGGTGTGAAGTTCTTGATGATGTTTGTTGTTGGACAAATAGTGCGCATGTAGCAGTTACAGGCACAGCGATGCGAAACTTCACATGTATTTCGGATGTTTATAAAGCTTTTTTTCCAACAGAGTTACTGAGAAAATTTGTGGAACTCCTGTAATGGATTACGGAAACACGAAAAGTATAACACGAGATTGTCAGTCAATATTATAGGCTACTAAATTGTTGACATTAAAAGTTTACTCATCGCTGTGAAAACCTCAAATCTTACAAGTTTAAGAATATTTGCGACTGATACTAATCAGAAATTCTCTGTGCCCATTAAAATCTGGACACTCCTGATTTACAGTTTTGCTGGCTACCACCTTGTTGCGCGCGCATCTGTTTCCCGTGCCACAGATAAACATGCCAAACATTTGCACACATGTGCGTATATGAAAACATCATTTTGTATGTTAAAGTATTATTTCCGTCTCGTAGCAAGGGTATGTAAACATTTCAATGGTAAATTAAGGTATTCTTAATAACAATGTGCTGTTTATTTTCTGGGAGGTGAAAGCAGTAAACCGGCATTACTAAATGTAGAAACTAGATCTAAACACAGACCTTCTACTATCTGAAACTAATGTTAAATAATTACATAACTAGCTACTTTAATAGTAAACAAACGGTGGCCATATGACTTTGCTTTCGGTGTTACTCAATTTCAAATAACACAGAGATATGATATGAGACGATAAATGAAATTATTCTTGCTGCATGAATGATGGTATTCCCGATTCTTTCCTGACACGTAATGCAATGGGCCCAAACATACGGGAGTTCCAGCCACGATATTTCGGTCTGTTACCCATGTTGAAATCAAACTTTCATCATCATCATCACGTATTATTAAATGCAAACAAAATAAGAAGAATTAATGTAGCATACCATTCTATGATCAAATCATTTACTTCATGTAAAAATACTCAGTTTTACTGAAACAGCACTCCGGCTCTGGTTCCATTGTTCAGTGATATGCAGTCCTTACTTAATCGCTTGTACGAAAATTCAGTGCACTCCATTTTCTTTTTCCAGTCAGAACTTTCTTTTATTGTTTTATCAGTTGACGTTCAAATTATTATTAAATCGCTCTGACTTTTATTCAGTTGACTCTAGTGTTTTAATAGTCTAATCGTTGTTTTTCCTCTGGAACAAAACAATGAAGTACGCAATTTAATAATAAAATTTTAGTCTGCTAATATAAGCTCATTTGGTTCGAATATTATTATCATCATCATTATTATTATTGCCTCTTCTGTTGTTTGTTGTAGCTGATATTATCATCATCGACATTATAGCTCCTGATGCAAGATCTACATCCCCGACGGACGAAAGTTTTTGTTGGTCCGGTCCACCGATGGGCTAATCGCATTGTGCAACCATACGCAAGTATGCTTAGCTAAGCAACTGCAGTCATATCGTGCTGTGCAGAATACTGTGTGAAGTGAACTCGGGCTAAGCGTGTTGTTAAAATTTAAATAACAGAAGGCAGAGTGACTCACCGTCTATCCCGAGGTAAACCCTGAAGGCAATTCCACTTTAGTGAAGCAGAATAATTGGCCAATCTTGTAACAAGAATGATTGGATCTTGCCCTTATAATTGCTGCTGTCTGATCAAAGAAAAGGGCGTGTTAGATGCCCTTCGTACTTCAACTTTCTCTTGTTAGTTGGATGCTACTGTGGTAATTTGCACCAGCTAGCTTTTCCCACGATGTAAACCCGTATTTAGAGCTGAAGTTGACATAATGATACACATTTAATTGAAATTCAGGGACAAGGAAAGTTATCCTTACATTATGGTTTCGGTTTAATTGGGCTATATTTATTAGTTTACAGGAGTATTAATGGTGTAATTTTTTCTACAGTTTTTCAGCAGGGATTTACATCTTAAATCTTGACTCCATCCGTGCGATTCAAGGGAAGTAGGGAATTTTCGACGTATCGTGTACTGACCGAACACCAAGGAACTAAACAACCATTCGCCAGTTTGCTTTTACTTCACTCACGAGAATGTAACAGCTGAAACTTTGTGAAAAATATTGAATGATTGGTAGTTAAGAAACCTGTGTTATATATTAAACCGTTCGGCGTGAATCGATTCATACTGAACTCTCGAAACAATAAATCGTCTTAGACATGTGGTATAAGTCCTCGACATTTCTAGAGGCCTCTACCTGCAACAGATAACGCAGCTGAGAATAACGCGTGCCTATACTGAGCGGGATTCGAGCCCACATTAGCTGGGATGGACAAAGAAGTAGATTATTCAAGTGCAATCAATTTAATACGCCAAATAAGTATCTCTGGCCAGATTGGTGATCAGATTTAAAATTAAGACCACACACCTGCAGGGGAGATAATAAAAAAATAGAATTCAATACGAGTAAAAGCGGAATAAGGAACTTACTTCCAACAATTACGCATAATTAACAGGCGGATCTACCAAATACTGTAAACGTTCGAAGGCTCTGCGGTTACATAGATAATCTATAATAATATCCTTTCTGATCATCCACAGCTGACAATTTTTCGGCGATAATCCTATAATCTCATCTTCAAAACTAACTTTCGGAGCCATTACTCTTACGTGCTTGGTTTCCGAAGTACAGAAATTTAACTCAGTACATTTTTCCTTAGTTTTGGCCCTCCTATGATCTCTTCCTTCCTCAAGACATACGCATGTCAAGTTCGGTAAAAATCGATATATCCATTCTCGAACTATAAGCTATCAAACACAAACTTACAATTTTTACAATTCTGTTTGGGCGAGCTTCGTCTATAAAAGGTTAAATCATAAGGGTCCATTCATGATAAATAGACGTGTTAGAAACAAATTAAACGAAGCACACGTTCAATTACGATAAGACTACATCTATACATTACTTCGTCGGATACATTCACTTTCAAGATAAATAATGTCCTACATCGCTCGAATGACTGGCATTAAGATTATCAGACTGATAGGCCATATAGAAGTTTCAGAGGTAAAACAACCTTCCAAGAATACTTGCTGTAACCTTTGAACTATGCATGTACAATGACTTGAGGGAGGGGCACATGGATTTAGCACACTTGCTGCCCGTATTTCGCATGCACCCACACAAGCCGCCTGTTGCGGGAGACGCCATGTTACTTACACACAGCATGGCGGCATGGATTCCCTTTGTGTCAGCGGTCGGCACGTCATGTAACGAAGTACAGGTGACCCTCGTTATACGCACTTTCGCTATCCGCGTTTTCACTTCAATGAAAAAAGAAATATTATTCTATCCGCTGCAAAATTTTAAACCCTATAACCTGCACAGAACCTTCTCCACGCTTATAAAAGAATGTGATGCTCATGAAAATCTTAGCTTCAAGAAATTCTGGCGTCTGTTTAACGTAAAAATAGCTATTGTTACAAGTTTCCCTGTTTATGCGGTTTCAATATACACGGCTACTTGCAGAAACTCAAATTCCGTGCATAATGAATCAACTGTACTCAAGTCAGGCCCCATGATCGGAATTGCAGGAACTGGAATCAATGAAAAGACAATCCAAACAGTATTAAGAATACGCTCAGCTATCACAATGATGAAGATGCAATAATTACCGACATTAAGATTTCAACTCAGTCTAAAATTACTTTTCCCAGTATAACGGAATTTCAGTTTTAAATATGTTATACTTTGACAAAACTTCAAAAACACGGCCACTGTCATTTCTAATACGAAATTTAGATGCGTACGGAATCTACTGTCACAGAAATTAAAACAGCGAACTTCATTACGAACTACTAACGTCATGAATTGACAGGCAACATTCATGTCTTCGGCAGAGAGCTGCCAGGTCTGCATCTCTACTTTCTCTCTACCTTTGACTAAATTCTGAAATTCATACAGTTTCGTTAAATAAAAGTTTGCAGCATTTTTAATATCGTTAAATTTTTCAGAGAAATCACATTCCGAAATAATACGAATGTCGTTCTCTGCTTGGTGAAATTTCAGGTTCTCATAACGGTAAGTATGATGAAGACTTGTCTTTTAAGTTGTTGCGCCGTGGAGTCGTTGGGCGTTCACCGACGTTTCAGAGGTGTTTCCTGTCTCCATCAACTCATCATCGCCCTGATGATGGAGACAGCAAACACGTTTGAAACGTCAGCAAATTTATATCAGTCTACACGGAGCAACAACCCTGAAGACAGTCATCTTTGTAGCAATCCTGATCCTAGCTGAGAACAATCCCAAAATCAACAATTAAAGCCCCGTTACGTTCAACAATAAGACACGAAGTATGAATCTGTAGGAGCGGTTTATGCCGAGAGGTGTGGACCAGCTTTCAGGTGTACCGGCCACACAGATATTATTTCGAAATCCAGTGTCAAAAATCCAATCCGGTTCATCAACCAACGGGAGCCGTATTTGGCTAAAACCTTGACGTAATCACCAGCGTCAAAGGGGCATGGTGGCTCTAGAACCAAGCAGAGCGGCACTCTGAGGCACAGTAGGTGGTTTAAAAGGGCGACCGTTAAGACTGGCGTTCAGAAAACAAGCCTAAAGTTAAGCGTGACAGTGGGCCGTACGTAGTTCGTGTAAGCAAGTACTGTGGTTGTCAAACCTGCAAATCATAACCCTAAAAAATATACCATTGGGAAAGAAGTCTATAAGAATATACGATTTATTTCGGAAACTGCAAACTGTGTGTTGCGAATTTATTTTAAGAAATTATATATTCGAACGTGCAAACTGTGTGTTGCGAATTTATTTTACGAAATTATATATTCGAACGTTATAGTCATAAAATGGCAACATCTTATCTTCCTTAATTAGAATTCGTAATACACACACATACACAGAGGTTCATTATCAACAACTTTATCCAACATGTGTTATGGTTTTTCATATGCCTCCATTTTTAAAGGGGAAAGATTTATATGTAGACATTTTTATGGCCATGTATAATTGTGTAACACCTTTTCATGAGATTAAACTCAGTGGTATGCCGTCACGTCTTTAACAAATTAAGATGTGCTGTGCGGTACGTTAATGTACCTCACTACGTGAATATCAGTTTTAAGTTCCATTAATTTTAAGTAAGATAAGTTGTTTTAGTTTATTGAGTTTTGACGAACAGTGTAATCACAGCAGTTAAACAGAACTAGACCAGAGAAGGAAATGACCCATTTTATAAAGACGAACCTACTGAAAAATACGAAAATAATTGCTAGCCAGTTTTGTGTTTTGGTATTCAGTGATACATATCGAATTTCTTTCGTTGTGAGGTTAATTAACGAACAAGACACGATCAGATTACAGAAGAATCAAATTAACAGCGGATTCAGGTGTGGCGGTGTCTATCAAGTGGTTCCGTAACAATGCCTTACTCAGCCTCCTTATTATGCAACGCTCTTTCTGAACACACGCTTAATCACGAGATGAACAGGAGTTGTGTGTCACCAGCCCAAAGCATAAATCAAGTCGTTAACTGATCTCTTCTGGTCCTCTCAGCAACATTACACCAATTCCTTGTTTTACGAACGTCAAGTTTTTCATGTTAACTCGTTTTAAAATTTAACATCACTTCAAAGTTTGTAATCTACACTAATTGTCCTACTATTGTGATGAAATCAAGGATTATAGGATGGTAAGACAGAAATGAAACGTAATTTAACAGGATTTTTGTTGGAAATAGTTGGGAGTTTAACGTAAATGGGAGGTTATTAAAATTATCCCTAGGAAGCACAATATAAAGGTGTGTATTAGATTTACCTTGGTCACAGCAGAAACTAATAGTGAGCTTTAGTTAACATGGCAATTAACCCTTGTTTTTTATAAAACCAGGGAATTTATGGATCCGTTGAGTGACCGTTAGCTTCTCAGGAAGGATTCTGCTTCGTTCCCTTCATTCCGCACTTTTAACGACTTTTTAGTATGACGAAACAAAGCTTACTAAAACCTCAAAACGTCAGAGACTAACTTCTGCCGTTAGTGACAATCATGAAAATTGCATCGTCAGAACATTAGGTATCAGTTATATAATCTGCCACCCCCAATAATTTAATAACTTTAATAAAACATCAAGTCGACATACACACGTGTTAATACAAGATATTCAGACCACCCAAATCACTTGTGGCTCACAAATTACCGACATGAATGCCTAGATTTTGTGCACTTTTACTACCATACAATAATGGTTTCTAATTATTCATTTAATTTTTAGGAGACAAAATCATACTCTGATGGATTCATTATGTTTAAACATAAACGTTAGGCTATGATTGGAGATTAATATAATCTGGTCTTATAGTAGGACCTAGACTCAATTAATTATATGTGATTTTATACACACAAATTGGTTTAAATAATGGATTCATTTTCTGTGATCGTATCAATTAAAATTAAATATATAATTCTATGCAATGAATGCATGGGAGTATAAAGGGCAATACAACAAATTATAGGGCATGCATGCAGATGATTTAAGTGATTAATGGGACACTAATGATATTAGAGTGCGTATTTTTCACATCGGTATATGTAGCCACTTACTGTTTATACAGCATTATTTACGTCGTGTCGGAAAATATTTTATTCGAGTATTTATGATAATGGGCTGTCAGTTTATAGCAGTTAATGAATTAGCTGTCACAGATGTCTGTAATTCCACGTTGTTTTTGTTCTTTTTCTTTCGTCTAGAGTGGACGACTATTCTTGTTTACATCAGTAACCTACCATTTATTTGATTTCGATAATTCTTCGTTACAGTAAACGCAGTAATTACCTTTCCATATCGTATGCCATATATCGAATGTAAAATAATTTTCGTGCAACGGATTTCAGCTTGAGCAATTGTTTTCAAGGCGACGCACCTCCGTGGAAGAAGTTGCATTGCTTTAGTGACCGGGCGCCTCACTGAACGCGACGCGAGCATTCCCTGGCTGCTTCCCACGGTAACTGTACCTGCTTATAGCGTCCAGTGAAGTGAAAGGAGGCCGTAGCTTACTTACTCTGACGTTCTGTTCTGGACTGACCACCGAAGGCCTGAATAAGCAGATTCAAACCAGGTACCTCCGCAACGGAAAGCTACACTGCCTGCCCGACAAAATCATTTCGGCTCCATCCTGACAACTGTACAACGTACACAGCTGATTTCATTGTACTTACTACACCAGGAAGTGTAAATGGCTGAGTACGTATAAAATTTCTGTGACAGTCGAAGTGTGGAAATAATATTTTTATTAATATTTATTTTAAATTCTAAAGGGTTTTTACGACGGTAGTTTACATTTAAAATTATTCTTTGTCAGGACTTTTTCCATCGTCTGTCCAGTGACAGAGACTAGCTCTATCTAAGGGACCCAATAGAGTATGTACATCTCACCTGAAGACGGAGACAGAACCAGCCTCCGAAACGTCGTGATTTTAAAGAACAGACGATGGAAAAAGTACTGACAAAGAATAATTTTAAATATTTATTTTATTCGTCGTTTATTTGTGATCGAATGATAGCAAGATTAATGAATGATAAATCTGAAAGGATATGGAATGGTTTGTGGCCTGTATCCCTGCATTTGCCCAGAGGGACTGAAGGAAACACGAAAATCCTCAGGACTGCCGATCTCTGGGCCGAGACTTTATCCAGAGACGTCAGAATACAAAAGAGTGTTAAACACTAGACCACGATGTTTTGTAATACTTTCGTTACGAAGATAAATCGGAAAGCATTGTATATAGCCTAATACCAATTCAAAAAAATCAAATTCAAACGAGTCCTAAATAAAACTGACACGAGTTTACTTTGTTAAACGCATCTGCCGATTTGTCTAGTCTGAAGCAGGAATATGAGATTGGCGGGCGATGCAACACGCAGGAGAGAAATCAGAAATGCATACACACGTTTGGTTAGAAAGTCAGAAGGAAAGACGACGTTTGGAAGACGTAGGTGGAGATGGGAGGATAATAAAATGTCTATTAAATAAACATGATGTGGAAATAGATTCATCTGGCACAGGATAAAAAGACTGTTTCCATCTGAAGCCCTGGAAACGTGGGTATCTACCTACAATTCCACATAACGTGACAACACGGAAGACCAACACAGACACAAAGGGACCAAACTTCTTTTAGTCTAGTCTGCAGCGCAAAAGACGGCTAGCTGTACTGAGACGTGCCTATTTTGCAGGCGTACCTTCCTCTGTCTCACGCTTTTTTCTCTCACTCATCTGCCACAGAGGACAATTCTTGACGCGCTCTGCTTCACAACATTGACTTTCTACAAATTATGTGATGATCCCATAAAAACTAAATCCATTCTTGCCCTGGCGTACAGATACGTACACTGCATCTTAACACTTCTTTCTGCCTACTTTGGGGTTAGAAAACTACCTTTCTAAGGCACTTGGGCATCCACCACGCACGTTAGCATCCTGTCCAGAAGGTTAACTACTCCTTTCCAGACAGAGAGAAAGCACTGCACGTTGCTGCTGAGTGTTTGACTCTCCTGCATAATGAAGAGTATCATCTGCACTCTTCGCCAAATCAAGAAGAGTAGATTATTGAAGTATGTGGCACGAATGTCTACAGTTGAACACGATATTGACAGAAGCTCAGAGACAATTTCTCGATGTAGGCCTAATAATGATAAATATTTCTATCATAGCCAAATTCGTAGAGGAAATTGCTCCTTGAGAAGCTAATAGTCGCTGAAGTGGTCGAGAAATTCCCCAGAATTTTATGGAAGTCTCAAGATCTATTACTACATTCACCAGATTCCGTCCTTTCTCACGCTCCCTTCAGGCAAATTTCGGGTTAGTGTCGTAAATTAAGCAACGACCACTTCCTTCATCCTGTCATTCGACGGTACGTAGTCTGAGCAATTACCAGCGTTTTTAAATAAACCATAAACAAGAACTGGCCTAAGGTAGATAAACTCGGTTTACACCTAGAATGCTATAAAATTATTAACGTCGTTAATTAAGTACATGATCGGCAAAAAAGAACCCGAAATTAAAGACAACTCACCATGTTGGGATTATTACAATGGTGTTGCACAAGTTCCACGCCCTCTGACGACGGCTAAATTGTAATTTCGGGTTCTTTATTCGTTGTTTTTCTGATTTACCTTTGTTATAATTACGAATTGTCCCGCGCCGTAGCCGCGCGGTCTGAGGCATCATGCTTCGGACCGGCGATACGGAATGCGCGCTGGTTCGAGTCTCGGGGGAGAAGAAATTTTCTCATGAGCTTTCGACCGGTGTATGGGACCGGTGCCGACCCAGCATCGTGAGGAAATTGGGGAGCTACAATGAGTAGCGTAATCCGGTCAGGAAAACTAGCAATGGCTGGGGGTTCGTCGTGCTGACCACACGTCACCCTATATCTGGTTGGATGATCGTTCACCTCTGCTTAGGCATGTGAACGTGAGGCCAGTAGTCAAGTTAGTCGGCTTTTGCTCTCTGGAGCTGTTACGCCACGGATTTAATTTTAATTTTTAATAATTACGAATTATCACACGTGCATCGGAAAACGTAACAGTACAAGTTCAGCCTGGTCTGAAGACCTGCGTATCCGTCTTCGCAACACAAAGACGAGCGCAAACCACGCCGACTTCTAACACAGCCTTTTCCAATCACAACATATCACCTTTACTGGCCTTATTAATCAACTACAAGGATAACAAGCTGAGTTATAATAGCTGTATAGTTTATTTTTGTATTAAATGAGATAACAATTTGTCGAAAATTAATCCATTATCATAGTAAGAGAGTAGGCAAGATCACATTCCATTTTTCTCAGTCTAATTAGTCCTATTAGCGTGTCTCAGCCACTTTTAAGTACTCTTAATGGATATCTGGGAAAATTTTAGAGGTATGGATTGGACTTTTGTTAACTAGCTGAGCGTGTACTATAACCTTCTCAGTAATGCCTCTGCACCAGGTAGAGCAAGACCCAATCCACTACCCACTATTTGCCAAAACATACATATCAGGATTTTCACAATAATGAATTTGTTCATGTTTGGAACCGGAGCCGGGTTCCAGAAGTTTCAACTGCCCGGTTTCGCTTCTGTAGTTCTGAAGTTTTTCAGACAGACCTCCAGAAACTTATCTGTTAGTTGCCGGAGTTTCATAATATTTAGCCCTGTGGATTAGGATTACGGCAGATGTTGCTGGCAACATCTACACGAGAAAAGGCTCGATTTCCTGACCCGTTCATTCGCTGGACTCAAAAACTGCGCGGTCAATTGGGTACATTAACTCTATGGAACAGTCCTTCTAGAGAAACTAACGTGGTTCAGCTCGTTAAAAATAGTTTGCATTCTACAAATCCGAAATCAAGAGCCCGCCAGCGATCCATGTTCCGAGCTACATTAATTCAGTATTCACTCTCGTATCGTATTTTAAGATCCGTTTTAATATTATCCTTCCGCCTACGCACAAGTCTCCCAGGTGGTCTCTTATCTAAAGGGTTTTCCGACTGAAGTTTTGTATGTAGCTAAAAGCAGCATAAAATATCTGAATTAATAAATTGGGAAAATTCTTTTTACTTGAATTGCCATATTCTGCAAACAGGATAAATAAATCGGGGTCGTTCTGATTTAAATGGACAAGTGAATAAACACAGCTACCAAAACTTGAAGTCTGTAGGCATTGTTACTAGATCTGAAAATAGTGTTTTGTGGAATTTCATTCCTGTTACTGCATGAATGGGCCTTAATTACATTTCTGTTCTGCTATCAGTCATTCAGAAATCAGACTCGAGACACATTTAGGCCAAAACATTTCAAGCGCCTTTCCTCACGTTAGTTTTTGTTTTGTTTGCACAGCACCAATAAAATTCTAACACAGGATGACGGTGCCATTTTACACAACCGCGATTTACTTTTTCTCAGGAAATTTTCTGTTCGCGCCGCGTCCTTGATTCACCTGTTCCAATGCACCAAGAACCTCAATGCTACTAAAACCCCACCAGCGTTGTTCACGGTAGAGTGATTTGTAACAGCTCACGCTAGAGTAGGCAAGCTAATTGCTGGATCCACGATAAAGTCCTAGAGCACTGACGTATTTTAATTACCCACCGCAACTTCGCGTGTGGAAGAAGAAAGTCATGACTTCATATGTTCTGTGTATATAGACCATCTGAGAAATGAATGAGGTCCCAATGTAAGCACTACAACCGATTGGGCTTCATCGAATCAGTGGTCCCAGACTCCCAAAAATAACTATGCAAACCAAAGACATTACCGACACACAACTGAGACAGCGAGATATAAAGTTCTGCAGCTGGGAAATAATGTTTATAGAATGCTTCTTTCTCTGCTAAAAGTAAAGTAAAGTTTGTCCCACTATACGCCATGTAGGCGTTTGGGGTGAGTGGAGGTAGAGCTCCTCTCTTCCTTGACCTCCGCTGGTTCTCATGCCGGGAATCAAACCCGGGCCTCCTGGGTGACAGCCAGGTATCCTAGCCACTAGACCACATGGGTCTAGTGGCTATGATACCTGCTACCCCTCCCAAACCCTCTTATCCCCTTGCCTTTTATTTTTAACGGACGTGGAACGTACCGATTCGTCCCTACTGCTGTATACTGAGTATCAGATTATCTTGTGGAGAAACATTTTCTTCCAGCACATTATTTAACTGGTGAACTTTAAATCTTGCATTATACACAATACACTCAAATGCATCTGATTTTCCAAATGCTTCACAAAATCTGCTGATTGATTTTATGTACTTTAAATCTGAGAACACTCTATTCCAGACGACATCTCGTTGCGTTATTTCTTGTTAATGTCTTTAAGGGCAAAATAAATTGCCATTCCATTATGGACGCTGTTAGTTTACGTGTGCCGGCGAGGCAAATAAGAGAATTTTCTACTTTTAGCGTGAGCCGTGCGCTAAGACATAGTCCTTCAGCCAGGTGCGTCATCGCTGCAAATTACGTATGTAAATCTTTGGACGTATTTCGCATAAACATTGTCTCCCTTGAGGGCACGTTCTCAACAAGGGAAATGATCTAGATAGGTTGTCTTGATAGATGATCTAGCTTGGTTATCTGTTTTTTGTATTTCTTTAACGTTTTACATTTATATTAGTGTTCCCTAGGTGGATTATTTGTTTTTATTTATATTGCTTCATTTATTTTCTTTGTGTATAATACTGTTTCCATTTTGGGCTTGCCTGTATTTGGCTGTTACATTTAATACTGTACATGTATAAGTTTAGTTAATCTGTTTGTGTACTATTTTTCATTATTATTTTATGTATTATCAGTGTTTGCCTGTTTCTGGCTTCTTGCTGTTGGCAAACACTTAAATAAATGAATTGAATTATTACTAAAAGCAGCTATGTTGATAGGATATGCAAGTACGCTGTATGTTCACCAAGTAGAGATTGTGTCTTTCTCTCTGTCTCTCTCTCATGGTTGTATTCGATCCTGTACGCCTACGACTGAAGTTCAGAATAGTTGTATTAACTTTAAAAGGTTGGTATGACAGCTGGATGAGTGGTTGACAGATTGCTGGCCATTATTTGAAAGGGAAAAGGAGTGTTCAGAATGCACCATCTTTCTCAAGAGAACGAGGAAAATCATGAATACATCTGATGTCATCAGTCGGTACCGGCTGAGGAACAAATTAGGTATGTCCGGGGAGAAAGTGAGCTAAAACTTCAAATTACGTTGTATAAATCCACCCATAATTAACACGTACTTTAAAAGGGACTTGGAGACGAAGTATTACACAAACTGTAACTGTGTCATCTCCCTGCCATAATCTTCTGTAAGCAATTCAGTTAAGCAGTTCAAGGTAGCCTTTGCTGTGGAATACGAACACTGACAGACGACAGCCGATATGTGAATTCCTACAGGAATTTATTTAAACTAAAAACGTTGCATGTCTAAAGGAATGTTCTGATTTCAGAAGGTCCCACGGCCGTGTCAAACCAACCAAGACCACTGGATGCTCTGTAGCGTGTGCTGTTGGTATAGCATCGTTGAATAAAAGTTTTTGATTCACTGACTGCGATACTAACTATAAGCCTATGCAAGTCTTACATCTGATGTTTATAAATATTTTCCCCCATTCACTTTAAACATTAAAGAATAACAGATATGGCTGGATGGATACGGTAGTTGATAAATTTTCCTTAACGGCTGCACTGCTATCTTGTTCGTGTGTATTCGCTACATCATGAAGACAGAAATCGATCCCAATGGGCAATTAATCACTGGTTCGTGAATGGAGAAGGTGTGTAAATGTATTTATACTGGGTGAGATGGCGGCTATCAAGACGCACGATATTTGTTCTCACATGGAAATGGAATATCTTGCGTTTCGAAGTAGGCTACGAAATATATGGTGGCTGTGACGACAGCAGAAGTAACAGAAACAGAATGAGCTGTAGTAGGAGTAGTAGAGATGGTGACAGAAATGGGTGTAGAGGGAGTTAACAACAACCACAAGAGCAAATGACCTGGAGAGAAAATGGCACGGGTCCTTTCTTATATTCTGCGTAAAGAATGCCTCAGACAGGCTCTTTTCTGCGGTCATCTATTGACACAGATGTTCACTTCGTGGTGTTTCGCCGCTGTTATTGAACAGGTAGATACCCTGTGTGGTCCGACGCTCGGACTCGGTCCATCAAACTAGCCCGGTAATATCCTAGTAGCTGCTTACACAGTTCTTAATCCTGGGGTCAAATATGGCATACAGAGACGGAATACTACAAATTGAACAATCACGCATAAGATAAACACAGGTTTTGAATCCGGACTGAATTGATTCTCAAGAAAAAAACCACAACTGCATTCTATGAGGGAATGTATTACCCGAACCGGGACCGGTTCTTGGGGTGTGCGGTTCTTAGGGACTTTAGCTTCGGGTGGAGGAGGGGAGAGCCTTTAGCGGTCCTCGAGCGATATTACTAAGAACTGCATTGTTTGACTAGCAGCATAATCAGTGACGTCAGAAAATGAGCAAATAGGTTACTTGAGGGTTCTCGTACTGACACACAACCGTGCCACTTGGCTGCGGTTTCACGAGCCCTACGACAAAGCTGTGGTTCTGTCCTCAAGGTACCGTGCGACACGCCTCTGTCAATTCTGTTTGCGCTTGCGCTGGGTCAACAGCAAACGCGTTTTTCTCGCCATTTCGGAGGGCCGTGGATTGAATCCCACAGTCTTATATAATAACTACGAGAATTAATGAAGTGACAGCTGACTGTTCGGTCCATATCAAATGATTGGACGCCGCACAGATAAAGGGAGCAGATAAAGGGAACAGAAAAGGTGGGAAGTAGGTCGTGTTGGACATTGCATGTTAACAGATCATCCTGAATATGTCCGGGAGAATGACCGAAAATTCAACCAACATTCGACTTGAGTGGCAGCACTAAGCTACCCTGCATGCATTGGTTTCTCGGGTTAGTTTTATTGTCAGCTGAATAACTCATTCGTACTTCTTCAGTGATTAACTATTTTATGACTCCTTTAGACATATGTCCAAAAATCCAGAAAACTATAAGATTAAGCAAATAGCACTAGATTGTAAATGATCCTAGTTATTAGCCATATTTTAAAGAAAACGGACCTCTGTTAGGCTTAGTCCGGCATTCGTTAAGTAAAATTAACATTCCAACGTAATTACCGACTCAACAGTAAAAAGGACCTGGTGTGGTCCATACAACGGTTCCGGTTATGAGTTTGAGAGGCAAAGGAAAAAGCTTACAGACGACGGTACAGGTAAAATGCTACTACGAACCTCGGTCCTTTAATGTAACGCCTACAACCTGTGGACGAGAGATGAATAAATGGAGCTAACTACGTACCTACTTCATGGAAAAACAGTTCTTGAGAAGCTGATGGTTGCTTTGGCCAGTTTATTCCCCGCACCGTAAAGAACCAGAAGTTTAACTACTGCATTCACAATAAGCCTGTCAATGGACTCCATCCTGAACCTGAACTATACGGTTCGCAGACTCACACGTTATATATGAACAATTTTAATATTATCCTCATAACTACGCTTATGTTCTACAGCGGTCTCTGCACTTCAGGACTTTGGACTTCATTCATTCATGCTATATAACCTACCTATCTCATTCTCCTTAATTTGATAATCCTAATTACATGGTGACAATTAGAGTTATAAAACACTTCATTTTTCGTTTTTCTTCATCCTACTGTTTCTTCCAACTTTTTATGCCCAAATATTCTTCTCAGAACCCAGTTTCTATATTCCTCAGTGGTCATGATCTTCACTTTGGGTGAGAGACTTAACTTTCACACCCATACAAAACATGAGGTAACGTTATACTTTTATTGTTTGAATGTGCTGCTTAAACCATTTCACAGTTCCAAATAAGCGTTTCTTGGAAATGTGCTTGTAAAGAGCTCGGCAGTAGGCCCGAGCGAAGCTGAGCTTTATCGTTCTACTTTTCGGTAATAAGGTGACGTCACTTCTCGTGTTCTCAATACTTCATCATTTGTCTCTCTAGGCCTGCGATTGCCTTGCCACGACTTTCACGTTCCTACTCACAGTGAACTCAGCTGCCTTCTAAACACGGCTGAAAAAAACTCGAATGGTTCCGAGTTCGACAAATGTTTTCACAGCAACAACCATACAAGCCAAGCAACCATCAACTTCCACATTGTATCTTACAGATAGCAAAGTACGTTGCTAATGAAGATTGATGTCTTCTGGGTTGTTGCGCCGTACAGTCTGGTAGATTAATAAAGCCTTCTCGGGCCATCAGCCGTGTTAGTTCGCGCAGTCAACAGCCTTGAAAATGAGGACAGAGATGGTCCTCGAAACGTCGGCGACTGATCACCAACTAACACGGCTGATGGCCCGAGAAGACTTTATTAATGAAAGCCGCCGTGAAAGCTTCACACCATAAGTCTGGTAGATGTTCACCAACGTTTGAGAATTCATGCTGCATCCGTCATCAGCAACATAACCTCTGAAACGTTGGTAAACATCGACCAGACTACACGGCGCAACAACCCAGAAGACAGAAATCTTCATACTCATCGCCCTGATGACGGAGGCAGTATGACCACTGAAACGTTGAACATCGACCAGACTACACAGCGCAACAACCCAGAAGACAGAAATCTTCATACTCATCGCCCTGATGATGGAGGCAGTATGACCTCTGAAACGTTGGTAAACATCGACCAGACTACACGGCGCAACAACCCAGAAGACAGAAATCTTCATACTCATCGCCCTGATGACGGAGGCAGTATGACCTCTGAAACGTTGGTAAACATCGACCAGACTACACGGCGCAACAACCCAGAAGACAGAAATCTTCAGACTCGCCGCTGTGAAAACCTCAAATCCTACATAAGTTGCTAATGTTTCAATCAATGTCCTCCAACGCTTCACACTTATTTACGCAGTCTGATAGCACACCAGCTTCAGTTGCTGTCACGAGAAGTTTTTTCTTGTCTCAGTTCCTTCTGGAAAATCTTTGACAGCACTTTACAAAAAAGTGCCCACCCCCTGCAACCGTTACAGCTCAAGTTAATTAGAAATCTGTCCATTTATCATTTTACAGTGTCGGAAAAGTAATTACACACATAAAATTAACTTGGCATAATGCCTAATAACCACACCATGAATGTGTATGGGGGAAAGGAGGTAAATAAGCATATACTCTATACTTCAGCAAAAGATAAAGGTGAGTGGGCAGCTTCATGCTCCAGCTACTTTACACCCAGTAAAAGAGCAACCGCTACGAGACTGGGTGAGCCCCAGAGTCAGTCTGAACACAAGTAGTTCTGGGTAGAGCTCAAAAAGCACAGACATACATGTAGTCTTCAAAATCTTTTGTTGTTCGTGTCAGTTGGACTAGTGTGTTGGAATCGTGCGCATTACGCATTTCCACATGTCTAACCCACCTCAACATCTTTCATTTAATGACAATAGGTGAATGTCATTAATTACGAAGCTCATCACGCCTATTATTTTCAGTAATCTGTTACGTCCTCTCTTTTTTGTCCAACCTTGTCCTAGAACAAGCTTAATTTGAGCAAGATATCATTTTCACAACCATATAAAAATACAGGCAAAAGTAAATCTCTGAATTTCGGACAGGTCACAGAAGAATAAAAAACACTTAATTAATAGTAGCAAACATTTATAGCAATAAACCTCCTTTTAATTTCGTTAGGAGACAATTTTGCGTTCCATAATACTGAATAAAAGAACACCGACAGCTTAATGCAAAAAGATCGACGTAGATACGAAACGAAGCATAATCTGAAAACGGGCGTCTTCTGGACTTTTGTTCCGTCTAGTCTAGTAGAAACTTACCGACGCGCTGATGATGGAAGCAACAAAAGTACCTTTGAAACTTCGGTCAT
>NW_019059605.1:2828853-2847573 GCF_000696155.1 Zootermopsis nevadensis | reverse complement strand
GGGGCCGTCCCAGGGAGTGATGCAGCTGCATCCAACCAACACGAGGAAGAACGTGCCCAGGAACTCTGCGGACAGCATCCGCCAAATGTTGCCATTATCCGTGATGTCGTGTAGCCCGATCAGAGCCTTCGCACCTGCACACCAATACATCAATTGAATCGACGACTCGGCTTGGCCAAGCCTTTAATTTTCGCAGCTGATCAATGTATAAATCTTGCCTCCAGAAGAAAAATTAACAGGCGCCAAACACACTACACCTAATGCACATATTGATACTGTCCACTTACGTACAGGTATGTTATTATCGTACTGAATGAAATTTATTGGAGCAACTAGAAGCTTTGTTTTAAAATTAAACTTCAAGGAGCTCATATATATACAAACATATGAAGACAATTATCTTCAGATTCACCGCCTTGAAAACCTCAAACTCTGTATATACATTTGAGGTTTTCACGGCGGTGAGTCTGAGAATGACTGTCTTCTAGGTTGTTGGGCCGTGTAGTCTGACAGAAGTTTACCGACGTTTCTGAGACTCCTGATGATGGAGACAGTAGGGACCTCAGAAACGTCGGTAAACTTCTACCAGACTACACGGCCCAACAACCCAGAAGACAATCATCTTCAGCTCATATATAAATAGTAAACACCATACTAAATGCAAACAATGCACACACAGACACCCAGCTGAAAGGTGTTTTCTAGGAATATTCTCAAGAAGCAGTTTCTTCTTCTGCTATTGTTTATTTGGTTCCGGTATTTGAGGGAAGAGTGTGGAAAAGAGATAGACGAAGTACTGGACTCAGACCCTTACATAAAAAGAAACAAAGGAAACAAAGATACAAGATGAACTGGACATGCAGATAAAGTGGGGATACAAGAAACGCATATAAAATTTTGGATGGGAAATTTTGAGAGTAGGCGCCTGGAAGTCTGAGAAAGAAATGGAAGGAAAACATTACGATGGATCTTGGGGAAGTAGACTGTGAGATTTACAGTGGACGACACTGGCTCAAAATCGCGTAAAATTGTAACGTTTGGTATTAGCGGTATTGAGTCTTATGGTTATATTATAAGTCAGTCAGAATACAATATTTGACATGCACTGGTCATATATAATTAACATACTGATACATGTAACACGCACATAAGAAACAGCAATCTTATCCACCAATGAATTGTCTCGGCCAACAACAAATTCTTGATACTTTCTGCTTCAAAAGTCTCGCCGAGAAAAAAAAAGATATCTGGCACTGTGTATGGCTTCTAGAAAAGCCTATAGAGCTTCTAGAAAGGGCTATAGAGCTTCTAGAAAGGGCTATAGAGCTTCTAGAAAAGACTACAGAGCTTCTAGAAAGGGCTATAGAGCTTCTAGAAAGGGCTATAGAGCTTCTAGAAAGGGCTATAGAGCTTCTAGAAAGGGCTATAGAGCTTCTAGAAAGGGCTATAGAGCTTCTAGAAAGGGCTATAGAGCTTCTAGAAAGGGCTATAGAGCTTCTAGAAAGGGCTATAGAGCTTCTAGAAAAGTCTATAGAGCTTGTAGAAAGGACTATAGAGCTTCTAGAAAGGACTATAGAGCTTCTCGTAAGACATTTTAGCATGCACAAATAATTACAAAGGAGCGAGTTTTGTAAACTTCAGAATAAAATTGTCAGCTATGACACATAGCCTACTAATATTATTTTTAAGTATTTGCACCGCAGTAAATCTGCTGTTAGGTTGAAGGAGTGTTGAAAAATATTTGGACCTATGAGAGACGAATTAACAGGAGACCGGAGAAATTTAAACAGTGAGGAGTTTCATACTTTGTACACTCGACAAATATAATTATGGCGATCTAACGAAGGACACTGAAATAAACAACAAATATGGAACGCATGAGATATATGAGAAATGCATATGAAGTTTTCGATAGGAAATCTGAAGTGAAGATATTACTTGAGTAACCTAGGTCAGAGGATACCACCGAAAGGATATCTATTTACAGTTTATTTAGCGATGCTTTCAGTATCTATACTAAAAAGGGTCGAATGAAAGGATGACTGAGTAACAAATTGCAAAGGCCGTAGGAGGTAGCGGTAGTTACCTAATTTTAAGTGCCATCCTAGCATTTGCCTGGAATTACAGTATAAAACCACGAAAAACCTCAGTCAGGTCTCCGGGCCAAGATTTGAACTTCCCTAATACAAAGCAGGAGAGCTAACCACTCAACTACGACTTTGGTGCAAACGGACCTCACGGAAACAGACCGTGAAACTGTGGGCCACATTTAACTGGCTAAGGACAGAGTCCAGCAACGAGCCCTTGTAAACACGTTAATGAACGTTCTGGTTTCATACAAGGGAGAAAATATTTTGATGTCCTGAACAACTATCAGTTTCTGAAGAGACGCTCTGGTTCATGGAATGTTATAAACTTGTGGCGAACAAAGACTGGATTAGTATCATTACAATTCGCACTTCACATTTAAAAGAGATAAAATCACTTGTGTTTGTCGCGATGTTTGTGCACCTGAAATACGATAAGAAGAAAGCTACCTTATTACCTAGATAAGTAGTAACGCATTCCTTGCATAATTCTATACGAGTTTTCGTCTAATGGTGAACTGGGATGAAATCATTGAAATTCAACGGCTGTAAAGTTTTAGGATGACGTCTTTCAAGGGCTCATATCCTGCGAAGTAGATATAAAATGTACAAAGATTTGCACAATGCTAATAGTAATATTATGCCTCCTGTCCTCACAGGGGTTCGATACCAAGCCCAAATCGAAAACACTGAGTTATTTTGTATCGTTCCAAAGTGTGGGAATTTCAGTGCGCAAACGTATGTTTTAGCTTATTTAGCACAGCTGAAAAGGTTTAGTGAAGAAATCAAGAGAACTAAAAACATTTCTTAAGGGTTACAAATGCGTGGGAAATCAGTTGACTATCTGAGCGACTACCAGCTTCAAGAGAGACTCCGCTCCATTTCATTACTCAGCAGAATGTTTTAAGTAGGGCATCAAACAACACACGCATTGTGGGTCAATACTGAAACCCACGGTCTTGTCACAAAGGTTTCACTGAATTATCGACACAAGTGTATTCAGTTACTGCTCTTACTCAATCATAATGAACGACGCCATTAGCCTCCCAGGTGAAGAGTTGGACTGTACACAGAATAAACAAACAAACAAACGAGAAGTCGAACTAAAGCACAGTCGTATTTCATGTCAAACACTTGTTCTGACGGCATGCAGACTTTGCGGTAACAACACCTGATCAAACTAACGTTGAGTAATTTCTGCAGAGGATACGTTATCTCACGCAAAACAACCGAAGAGCTACATGCTTTGTACGTGGCTTGCATATTGTGATGTCCGTGTACTGACCCTGACTCATACCACAATAGAACGCCTTAACTCCCTCGACCTAAGCCCTTTACTGAGAGCAAAAGGACAAGTTTCAATTCCACACAATTCTACATATTTTAATGTTTACGTTTTTACATAGATTCGGATCTGAACGGTAGCATTCATTACCCTAATGCAATGTTTCCCAAAGTGTGGTACGCTTACCATAGGTGGCACCCAAAAGAATTTCAAGAGGTACGCGACAGAATTACGGTTCTAAAAATTGTTCCAGACTTCTATCTGCTGTCAGATGGGCTCTAATATTAAATAAATTCGTAATAGTAATGAAGTTGGCAAGTTTCTGTTCATGCTTTAGCTTATTTCGTAGCTTTTTTTTTCAGTTCGTACCTAAAACTTAACCATAATGTGGTTCGACCAATTGGGAGTTAACTGATTTTAAAATAATTAGGAGAGAAGGTACGCCGATAAGGCCGAAAACTCAAAAGGGGTATGCAGATATTTAAAGTTTTGGAAAGAGTACATTCAGTTTATTCGTGAATGTAATCAAATAGGCTAATGCTTAAGAATCTTCGACATTTGGTAGGGCTCCACCCTCTACCTACATGAAATAGCACAGCACCGGAAAATGCGAAAAAAAAACATCCCTGCGTTGAATTAAATTCGAACTCACGATCACAGTGTTTAGCAGGCCAGCTGCTTCCCGCCTGAACGACCGGCTGTACACTGACCAAAGTTGTTCGTCGTCTTCCGCAGTTCTTCAAATCGCTCCAAGCAACAAATCACTACCACGACCTTCCCAACTCGTTGTCTAATATCAAAATTACTTCTAATTCGACGCTACTAAGCGCTACAATCGATACATCACCGTTAAATAACCAAGGAACAGATAACTTTCGCTATTACGAAAGTAGTAGGGGGAGGAGGCGTGGTGACCACGAGAGGGCAAACTGACCTGCACCAGCGTTCAACGTTCCGCAAACGTTTTTTACCCACGGCACACCTTAATTTTCCAAAGACACATGACGGCACACCACAAAATTTCGCCTCACGAAAAGGGGTACAAAATTATACACGGCCATAAGTATGAATCTACATGTAAATCCTTGCCCCTTGCCCCATGTGAGTGCAGGCTTATGAAAACAAAACAGAAATACGCGGTCCTGCAAATACTTCGTACGCTTCCATTTCCATTCTTTTAGGATCAGGGATTATCAACCCGTGACTCGTCAATGTGTTTTGTGCGGCCAGCGTACGTTTTTATAATGTTATACTACTGCGTATAATAAAAATAGTTACCGTATAAATCAGATATTTAATTTTGGGCAAATAATGACAACTTCAGACTGTCTGTAACAGTAACAGCATTTTAACACAATGTCATTAAGATTCAGTAAGATATCGTGGGCAGCGATTCATCGCCCTGATGACGGAGGCAGTATGACCTCTGAAACGTTGGTAAACATCGATCAGACTACACAGCGCAACAACCCAGAAGACAGAAATCTTCATACTCACCGCTATGAAAACCTCAAATCTTACCTAGTAATTCATCTCTGCGTCCTAGTTCCTTAAGATCCATTTTAATATCATCATTCCGTCTATAATTGTCTCCCAAGTTTTCTGCTCATCTGGTTTTCAGGCATGTTTACGTTCGTGTCTATTGTCTCGCATGCGCACAACAAGCCTTCCCCCAGATAGGTATCTCCCTAGGCATGATTTCTTGAGGAGAATGAATTACGAAACTCATTATGTAATTTCTTCCATCCTCAAGACTAGTTCCTTCACGAGCATTTCATCGCCAAGGCCAAGTTTCCTTTATCTTTCCACTTACACAGTTGTCGCCACAACCAAATGCAGTTGAGTGTAGCCCTTACCTCGAACAAGCTTTTGTACGAAGGATTTGTGGTTTTCACGGCGGTGAGTCCTTGCTGCTTCCATCACCAGGGCGATCGCCCTGATTATGGAGGCAGCAAGGGCCTCTGAATTGTCGGTAAACATCACAGCGCAACAACCCAGAAGCTTCAAGCTTTTGTACATTAGTCAATACGATAATGATATACACAAAAGTCAGATTTGAGGTTGTCTTCTGGGATGTAGCATCACACGGAGCTACATCCCAGAAGAAAGCCATCGGGACAGGCAATTCTAACACACGTTGTGTTCACCGAGTCATCCCAGATCGCATTTGACTTTAAAATAATTCGCTGCCACACTTCTGATTCTTCTACCACTATCTACAAACTCTCGAACAACAGATAAAACAAAAATCAGTTACCTCCATACATCAACAATAATAACACTTGTCGATCAGTCTCTATAGATTATAAACCAGATAACATTGACTTCTAAGTCAGGGTATTAAAGTTTGTTACATTGGAACTATGCACTACAGTTTACTCTGGTCGAGTGCTTGCACTCATGCTTCGCATTCGGGAGGTCCCGGGTTCACGTCTCGGCCCAGAGACTGGGTTTTTCAGTCCCTCCAGATAAATGCCGGGATAGTATCTTAAATTAGGCTTTCACATCCTTTCGACGCTATAGTATGGACTACTAAAATAGCGTCGTTTAATGGACACGTGAGTTTTGATCACCTTACGAGAGAAACTGAAAAAGAACGTCGCGACCGAGTCGTAATCATCATTTATGCTTCGAATTCGGGAGGTCCTGGATTCAAATCTCGGCCTGGAGACCGGCTATTTTGATTGAGGTGTTTCCAGACAAATTCCGAGTTGGCACCTTCAAGAGGACAGGGCCGCTGCGTTCCACAACCTTTCCAATTATTGTATAATCCAACGCTACAGAATCTAACTACTGACAGCGTCGTTAAATAACAGACAAATAAGAAACTGTAAGTACTGCCGACTTTGACTGTTTATCACATAATTAACTTTAAATAGGAAATGTCCATATTTCGTGTACATTCAACTGAAGCCTTTGTTGCGATCCAGTTAGTTGTCATTAAATGTTTTAGATATATTTTATGAGTATTTTCCGTTTATTTTAAATAATTTTCTACATTGTTATCTCTGGACAAATTGTAAAGCTAAAGCCGTTTGTATCCTAAAACACAACGCCTTGGGGAAACGGAGATAAAGCTCCACTTATACAGAACCTCGATATTATAGAGAACATGATTTTTAACAAAGTGTTTACAATCCCCTCCCTTTCCAGAGGGTATCTGTGTGCTGTCCAGCTTACTGTCTAGTTTGATCGCCCCTTCGCATAAGTTAATTAATATAAGGCAGTTTATTTTCAATTATGTTACTCATATTCCTAAATAAACGTCGTTCGTTTCACACTTCTTTTTCAGAATCAGGATAAAATTCATCAACAGTATACCCTTTTCAATATATTCTTTCTATTACGCTTTTTACATTTCTAACACTCATGGAATCATACCAGCCTTCGGCCTACTATTTTTTTCCCCAAACTGCCTTTCATTTTTGTTATACAAAGCGATTTAAAAGTCCAGAAAGAGCTCATCATCCTTCTCTTACCTGTTGGCTTCCCCATTGTATTTTAAATCCGTTTCAGTTACACAAGGGTAACAGTGCCACGATCCTCACCACAACACACCTCCACCACAACACTAGTAAGCCGGCATCGACCTCAAGGCACGGGCTTTATAGAACAAGACGCGACCAATAGGAGGGGCGGATTCTCCTACCGAGAAACGTTCTCCGCCAATCCCAACTGCAATCGCTCGCGGCAAGCTAGTCCCTCAGATACCAACGTTGCCCATTAATGATATTTGTTTTATAACAACCATGTAAATCATATTAGAAGTTAAATATTCTCTATAAATCACTCATAAAAACAGGGCCTGTATGCACGTGTATTGAGTACGACAAGCTTGGATTCACTGTCACTGACGAATACAAACGAACCCCAAGACCTGATTGCCCTGATGATCGTGGCAGCAAGGACCTCTGAAACGTCGGTAAACTTCTACCAGACAACACAGCGTAACAACGCAGAAGACAGCCATCTTCAAAATGTAAGACACTTCAAGAATAATAAAGGGCAGACTCAGAAGCTGGGTATAGTGTTCGATGTCCGTTTGTCCACGGAACGGGGACTTGGTTCTGGATGAAATCAGAGCCCCTGTGACAACTGACTGACCCTTATAACGACGTTTCTTTCCGCAACCTTTTCGATTTGGAAGACACCAATTAAGACAGCTGCATCACAAACTTCTTTGCTTGATTAGCGCCCATAAATAATCTACAGATATTTAATCACTTAAGTTTTATTTATGGTTTTTGTTAAGTCGGTAGCAACTGTAAGCTTTCTGCAAATAGATTATTCCGCCATGGCCTATTTAAGCGATTACAGGAGTAAACGATCGGCGAAGGTATCTAGTTTAGCAATGGTAAACTTGAGGGCTGTGAATTTTCTGTATTTATAAATAAAATATATTTATTATATAACTACGAGTTGTTGCATTCGAATTGGAAGCTTTAAGATTTAATATAAAACTGTGTTATGACGTAAGAACCCTGCATACATGATAGGGTCTGAACTTTCGAATTGGCCTATTATATTTTATCTCAATCCGTTCAGACAAGTCACAGCAAGTTAAGAATGATAAACTAGTGCATGAACTGTTTTCCGCTATGCTTCGTACGTACAACGCAAAGACATTCCTTAACTAAGATCATTGCTGGCCGCAAATATTATCACAGCCTTATGAATTTTATATTCGTAAGATTTGAGGTTTTCACAGCGGTGAGTATAAAGATTTCTGCCTTCTGGGTTGTTGCGCTGTGTGGTTTGGTAGATGTTTACCAACGCTTCGGAGGTCATACTGCCTCCGTCATCAGGGCGATGAGCATGAAGATTTCTGTCTTCTGGGTTGTTGCGCTGTGTAGTATGGTAGATGTTTACCAACGCTTCGGAGGTCATACTGCCTCCGTCCTCAGGGCGATTCATCGTTGGTAAACATCTACCGGCGCAACAACCCAGAAGACGGAAATCTTCAATTTTATATTCCTTTGACCAATATTCAATTTACCGCCATGAAGCCACATTGTAAATCAAATAAAGCACTGCCAAACAACAGAGCAGCTGTCAATACAGATCACTTTTCCACTAAGAAGCCGGTGATGTTGCCTCGAAAATAGACGAGAGAAGCAAATGGATACATGAATTACAACGTCCGAGACGACTGCGTACTTCAATTTGTACTCTGCCATTCTCTCTCGAATTTGTAGTCTGGACCACAACCTTATAGCTGTTAAGCTGGTCCATGCAGGTGAGTGTAAATTTGCTCCTCAAACAAAGCGGTAATGTTTGTGGGTGCGACAGACTAACAAACGACCTGTTATAAGAGTTCAGCGCTTTCTGTCGCAGCGAAACTTCACCAGTAAGGGGTGACGACGATAGGCAGAAAGGTGAAATGACTGTCCGAAACACATCGACGAAAAATCAACAAGTGTAAAGTTTTATGCAAGGTTTCGTTTGCAACCAAACGGTTTAAGGCATCCTACGCATATTTAAACATAGTTGACTTGCGTCTGAGAGTGGGACTACGATCCTGAAATGATACGGTGTGATTCTAAAGACACGAAAAAAAAACCCAAAATTTGCTAACGTTCCTAACAAATCATCTTCTTGTTCTGGATGGCACGACGCGCTTCCGATAGTTTTCTTCACTTCGTTAATTTTATGAGGAGAGTCTCGGTGTTGTACGTCCTCGGTCTGGACGTGAACCATCACCCATCACGTCCAGAGATCACGTTCATAAAACTGCTGAACTGAAATATGAAAGTGAGATCTTATGTCCTCCGCCAGTACAGATGTCGAAGCTGGGTTGTAACGCTGTGGGGGCATGTAGATACATATCAACATTTCCGTGGTTTCCTCCACTTACCTACAAGTTCACACGACACTACGAACCAGAATACCAACGACGATAAATCTAAAAGTGTTCTGCGGTATTACTTGCGTGTTTCCGTCCTCTGAATGGATTCAGTTCTCTAGACGTTTCTAAATATTCCAAGATTGTGGTCTTCTGGGTTGTTGTACCGCGTGGCCTACGCTTCTGGTTTTGTATCAAGTTTGTATAAAGCATTTTACGTGGTTGTGAAATTACCCAGAATATTGGTAATATTGAAGACGGTCTTCTGCAGTCAGAGTTCAATCTACATGCAACAGAAAATGCGTAGTAATGAAAGGCAGCGCTTGTCCGAAAACAATTTATTTAATCTCAGACATCTACTGAGAGATCTAAGACAGTGTGAAAGTGATCCATTTATCTCATCTCAGTTAACCAGAACTGCATAATCTCACGTTCCGAAGCAACGAAAAAGGTAATCTTATAATTCGCATTAGCATTGTCTTTAAAATGTGCAGTAACCTGGCTTATCAGCTAATTACAATAATTACCAATGATTTATGGAGACATATGAATTTCATGCAGGGGCCGAACAGCATCCTGTGCAACGCCGTCTGTAAACAAACCTCTAAACTAGAGCCTGTCGGAACGTATTCGTGACTCAACTGGGCCTTTTCACCTGAGAAGTTTCATGACTGCATTGATATATAATATTTATAAATAAGATTAGACTTAATAGAAAGTTTAACTCTGTTAACCGGCCATAAACTTACGAGATTTGAGGTTCTCATGGCGATAAATACGTCAATGTTGATCTTCTATATTGTAATGCAGTGTGGACTTATAGGTAGATATCGACGTTTCGGAGGTACGCATTCCATCCATCTTTATGGTTGAACATGGAGGCAGCGTGTTTATGAAAATTGCGAGTTGGGTGAAGTTGGACACGACATTCTATTATAGACTACTGTAGGATTCGGTGCCAGAAGAGTGTAGAAATCAATATCACAAATTTCTCTGCATTAATAAACCAGAATCGTTACCGGAACTAATTAACATTATTATAAGTAGTTTGTTTCTGAAATACCTACGATTCTGACTGGGGGCTTCAGTCCTGAAGATAGAGGCAATATGTTTCTCCGAAACGATGGCATCTATCGTCAAGTCCACATGGTGACAAGATCCAGAACAACAACAACAACGTTATATTTTTTATTATAATGTCTGCGACACGATCGAAATAATTTAGAATGGATCATTTGACAAACATAAATTGTCCGAAAAATATATATTGAAAACTCAGCTGAAAGCAATTAATTATCAGCAATCGGATGTAATTTGAAGTTGCGGATAACGAACCAGCCCTTGAAACATTCACCAGTTTAGTGCTCACATTTACACGCTGTTCCTGTACTAGACTTCAGTATCGGAATAATGATAAGATGTGTCCGATTTTGCGCTTGCCTTGCAGATCGGTATCCGCAATGTGACCCTCCAGGTTAGTTTCTGCAGTCATCTCTGTCATTGTCACAGCGTCATGAATGTCAGATAACGAGACGTGCTGGTTTTAGTATTCACGCATCGTCTTCATAAGGTCTAAGGCTCAATTTACAAGGCCGATTCTTTGGATATAATTAATTTTGTTCATGTCCACAATGCAAATATAAAGTTTACACTTTGAAGTAAACCAGCACACCTACACCTCTAATACAAATGAATTAATTTCTAACCCCTCAGCTGGACAATGGCAAAAATGTGATACCTCAAATCGCAGTTTTTTTTAAATGCTGACCAACAAGGGTCTACATGTTGACTTCCGATTTTTTAACGAAAGAATAACAACATATCAGTACAAAGGGAAAAGTATTTGCTGTTGTTTATGGTCATAGTAATCAAATCCCCTATAAGTGATTCGGATTTGTGTAACAATGCTGCATGAACTACTTACGCTATGTGGTATTAATTACGGGTAAAATACGTTTAAAGATGGAACTGGCCGTGTCTTTGTTTTGTCACAAAGAAGCCAATTAAAACTGATATCACGAATAATGTTAGACATCGGAGTATGAAATGATATGTCCAATGTGTAGGCTACCATATACGTCTGCCTTTGTTAGCGGTAGACACACACACACATATACCGGCCTGAAATGGATGGCCCTAAGGAAGCGACGTGTATGGAGGATAGGATAATAAAGCATGCCCGATAGAACTGGATCCACCGATTATGGCCGCTGACCTTGTAGAGAGAGCCCAATATGCGGACCACTCAAGGAAGGAAGGAAGGAGTTTCCGTCGGTCAGTACAGTCTGTGATGCAGCAGTGTGGAAGCCTGATATTGTTGTCTTGTGACTGTGCTGTGTTAACAACATGACACCTGTTCGTTGCAATCTCCTTTCTGGTCATTCATAACGCTCCGTATCACAACACTCAAACAGACAAACCACCGACGTCTTAATTAATGAAGGACGAAATGAAAGCCTGGCTATTGGAAAGAAACATTCCATTTTGTGACGTGTTGATAGCTCAACTGTACGATTTAATCAAATTAAATAAGTCAAAGCACAAATATTATGTGATTGATCAGATTTTAGCAGACAAAGAACGTACTGTGCTGAGACTTCCGCCGCACCAATCCGATTTAAACCCCACTGAAAGTATTTGGGGAGATGTAAAACAATGGGTTGCAAGCAAGAACACAACATTTAAAATTAAGGACGTCGAGCATCTGTGTCGCCAGAGATTCGAAGAAACTGGGCAAGAGCAATGGGGTAATGTACATCAGCATGTGGAAAAATTTGAACAAATTTATTATGACCAAGAAGGCATAATCGAAGACGCTATTGAACTTATTATGATTGAAGATAATGGAGTGATGTGTCAGAACGTCTGTGAGGAGTGGAAGAATTGGAAGAGGACCGAAGAGTTAAGAAGAAGATAAAATTATCTAATACTCTCAGCAGTGTTAATTTTCTAGCGATGTGAAGTGAAATCGACTTTCCTGTGTTACATAACGCGGTGATATTTTACTTGGAGTGTACATGTTCGGTTTGTTTAGAAATGTTTGCTTACGTTAGGTTAGGGTAGGTTGGGTTAGGTTGGGTTAGGTTGGGTTAGGTTAGGTTAGGTTAGGTTAGGTTTCGTTGGCTTACGATAGATAAGGTTCAGTTTGTTTGGTGTATTTTGTTAGGTTAGGTAATGCTTTGAAACGTTTTGTGACGTTTTGACACTTATGGCCATAATTCGTCACGCTGTTACAGTACGTCACGCCTTGTAAATGTTCGTCACTTTTCGACACTTCTGGTCACATCTCGTCAAGCCGTTACAGTACGTAACGCTTAGTCACGCTTGATCACGCTCTGTAAATGTTCGTGACTTTTCGGCACTTCTGGCCACAGGTAGGTTGGATGCTGCTTTTGAACAGATTTTCGACATTTTTAGCATCTTCTGCATAGTTGTTCTAAAAGTTCTTCCTGACAAATACAATCTAGAAAAGAACTCTTTCGTCTTATATTGATGCCGCCTAATCTTGAAAATATCGCTGCAGATCAGGGTTGCGTTGTAAATGAAACACGTTGGCATTTTGTTGTCGGTGACGAATTTGGCTTTTGGAGAACGCATGAACTGAAAAGTTAGCTGTCCGGCCTATTTGCATACATGCTATCATGTTCACAGTGGGAAGGAATTCTGATACATCCAACTTGTTGTTCTATCCAGTAATACGTATAAGATACTGAGGAGTAAAGCATTTAAGCGATGCAACAATTAGAGCCCTTAATATTACACGAATAACTCGTGCTGCTACAAACGGCTAATGGACTCTGCTTTACAGGACTACTGAGTCGTAGCAAGCAGTAATAATGTTTTGCATCCAACTAGTTTCAGAAATATTTGGCACGAAGAACGTAGCCTGGAAATGAATACCATTTATTTGAGCAGATGTAGCACGTCATATTCTGTTATCTCAAAAACCTTCACTTCGAGATTTACCGACATATTTCGCACGCCACAACAGCGAGAAGTAATTATTCTGTGTGTGTATTAAAACCCGATCCATTTTTAGCATGCAGAATCTCCTTTTCAGTATTTAGTTGACTATTCGCATATGCTAACATTCTTTATCAGTCACTAAAATTATATACAATGATAAATAGAAAGTAATGCTTTAATAATATTTGCGAAACGGACAGAGAGAAATCACACAAAATCAACCTGAATAACATCCTTAAATAACAACCGGATTCAAACCGGGGATATCACACAAAATCAACCTGAATAACATCTTTAAATACAAACCGGATTCAAACCGGGGAGCTTCCGGTTGAAGAAAGAATCGTTGCATTGCACCAGTTCGGCTGTCTGTAATGTTCAGTTTGTCAAGATCTCTGTTTAAGTTGGTCACACTGTCTGAAACAAGTGGAGTTCCGGATTTCCCCATCTTATTTACCTCAATTTGTTTTATCGCAGATATGAATGTCAATATAATCCTCATTAAATAAGATATATTGATAAACATTGTGATGGATCGCGAATAAATTCGGGCTCACCTGTCATTATTACTGATATAATTTAAACCTTCAGCATAATATCAATTTCAATCATTTTAAGCAGCTGCCTGAAACAGTACCAAGTTCAAAGGTAACGTCAGCATACAAGAGACTCATTCGTATCACTAAGCCTGTTTAAAGTTCAGCCTGATTTAGTATTATACACTTCTGAATTTTTACAGAGTATATTTAGGTGCTTCACACATTTTTCAGAACAAAACTGTTCTTCCTTCATTATAAAACATCAATAAATTTATATTCGTGTTTTCCCTGAGGGAGAAACTAAATTTTTAAATCTTCTTTCCACGAGCTTCAGCTGCTATGGACTAAGGACTCTCTATCAGTGAAAATCCTGAGACATGTCTTACAACTTGGGTCATAATTTATTCTTCAAACACTCGGAAATATTTTGTATTTGACGTGATCACATGCAGACCTACTCACTACTATAAGAATCCCGTACGAAATTGACATAACCCTCGTCATTCAGCTAGCCTTTCGGCCTACACTAAAGTTGACGTTTCAAACCGAAATGGGTTTGTGGTACGTAAATCATTTTATATTGTATACTTCTTAAAACACAGAGGTAGACCTACGGGTTTAGTGGCACGTACTCATAACAGGCTATTCTCTTGCCCTATAACCCTGCCAATTGCAAATGACATAGAATTTGAATACTTGAGGCAGTGAACTATATAATACAAATCATTGCATCTCCACACTCTGTTATCTAATGAATGTGTGTGCGTAATTTAAGCGTGAGATTACTTTTTCGCCTCCCTGTGGATGAATTATGCCATGTTCACACAACCAATGCCTTCATGCGTGTTATCTGATATGACACGGGATATAAAACAATTATAATGACAATAATCCGCCAAATATAATCATAGAAGAAAGCAAGAAAAACCCACTGCCTATATCTGTATCGAACAACAACCTGCAACAAAAGTACACATAACTACACAACAAAGTACTCGCATATAATATTTAGTCTTAACAGAAGAAATAAGGCAAACATGGCACCAATATCAAGCGCGCACAAGTTACACCTACTTGTAATATTTCCGTCCTCGACTGGAATAATTCCAAAGAATCTCCGCAATATATAATATTAAAAAATAACGTAGAATACCTATATACAAATTAAAAATCAGTGGGAAAAGATCTTTACTCAGCATTCAGCAAGCTTAAAGTGACTGTATATAGAGTTTACAATTAATCGTTAGACTTGACCTCGCTGCTGAAAAGGCACGCTTCTCGGCACAGGGCGGCCGCTGTAGCCGATTATTCACGTCGCGCTTTTCCGCTGCAGCCGAACTTGGCTTATTTTATCAAAGAGCCTCGAACATACAACCTTCAGTTTCTCAGCATATGCCTTACATAGTGAGAATATGTTTCTGGGTACACACTAAAGGTGCTGTAAGGGAATAGAGGAAATTTAAATTTATTCCGGAGAGTGCGGATTGTTCGCGTAACCTTTTTTTTCCAGCGTGCCCTACATACGAGGTATAAAAGTCACAAGGATATAAATCGGGTGATCACGGAGGCCACAGTCCTCGGCTTATGATTTGTTCACCGAATACTTCATCTTATGCAACCAAAGAATTGCTCGCAGTTTGTGAAGTTGCATTATCTTTATAAAATTCCAGTACGACTTTTTATCAGTAAGTTGATCACACAATGATAAAGAACATATATCGAAGTAGAACGTTTGGATTGTGACGACTCTGTAACCACAATTTATAAATATAATAACGTTATTGCGCTAAGAGAATAAAAATTTTGGTTTTATACCTGTGTTTTACGCAACAGGAGATAGTGTCCTGATAAGGAAGGGTATTAACTTTATTAAAGCAGAGGTTTAAAGACAACATTCGGTTCTTTGCATCAAGTAATGCAATTTTGCCGAACGGAATAAATCAAACGAAACTTTACTGTTACATATTCTATACATACAGAAAGGTCTATAGTAATGACGTATGCCTAACTGTATGTAACCTTGAACGTAAAGATGTGCTGTAAATAACCTGTCAAGATGTGTCCTGTTGTGTGCGTAATTAGTACGATAAGGCCATGCGAACATCAAGTATGCACTGCGTTTGGAATGCAGTAGAATCAGGTACCAGACACAATACTACTGCATTATGGCGTGGAAGGTCAAATATTTTCAATGCCATGACAGAATCATTCATCTTGTACTTTTTGGCAGGTAATGAAAACACGAACAGTTGTGGACGAGGCTGCGTTGTGCTTTGCTTCAACAGTTACGTGTTCCCGTTGCCCCCACCTTTAAATTTCTCGCCGTTACTTCTTCATAACTGTAATATAACGTTAGTACTTTATATGCTAATTAATTACTATGTTTTCGTATTTCCTTTATACGGATTCCGTGGTTGATTTAATTTATAAAACACGCCTAAATAAATTTGCCTTTATTATGCCGTATATTTCCATGGTAGTGCATCATCTTCGTTGATGAGAACAAGACAAATGAAGAGCAAATGCAACCCATAGGCTGGTAAAAAAGGCGTGTTTCGTTTATGCAATGGATTCTGTCTACTTTCTAGATGAACTGTAAACATGTGTTGTAAATCAAACACGACGTACATGGCAGGACGATAAGAGGTAGGACAAAGTTTTGGATGGTGCACTCTGAACTGGTACTGTTACTGTTGTTGTTGTTGTTGTTGTTACAATTTTCTTTAAATCTTCCAGTCTGTGCAGATATTAATCTCTTAACGCATAACAGTACCTATACGTACCATACACTAACTCTGCATTTTGCGCAAAAGAGTGTATTTATGGGTTTATAATTATCATAATAAACAGCTATCATTCCCTTAAATAGCATTAACCAACTTATCCTTGTAATGAAGATGCACGAATCTCTGCTTCAAATAAGAAATTAAATTTTAGATATTATTTGCATGAGCTTCGGGTTTCAAGGGGTCAACAGAAAGATATAATACGTAATTTTGGTATCCTTATAACTTTTTATATAAACATGTATTTTGGTGAATACTTTGAGATATACGGCCAGACGTTTTTTTATACCTTCTAACCTCTTAACAAATATATTGCAACCTAAATATGAGTAAGGACTCATGAGATAGGCCACACATACAAGTTCATGTAGACCCTTAAATAAAGCAGCCCTGAAAATGAATACAAGTGAACATGTTGCATAGTATAGTATACCTAAATATAGGCCATATGAAATCCCGAAAGACAATTTCATTATTGTACTTGAGTAAAGTATCTCCTGCAATGTACAACATGGAAATAAAAATTGTCACAGTTCAGTGCAAAGTTCAAGACATCAAAATTTTATGTAAATCCATCAGGTATTTTGGGTGGCGTTACATAATTATGGGCTGATATAACAAAGCTAACAGGTAATTTCTACTTAATTTTTTTAACGTACCAGAAAAGAGGATTTGTTAGAACGAGTCAAACGAAAAACAGCTTATTTTAAAGTAAACAAAGCTGTTGAGACGCCGTACAAACATTACTTAAATTCAACTTTAATTAAATATTCTTCCTCAATCATTCCATTTGCGATCCCACTTAAGTATGTTAAGTGACCTTCTGATCTGTTACGAAGCTTGCAGATTTACAGAATGATACCATGCAGCTATTGGCAGAGAACAATTTGCTACGTTCGTCACAAGTACTGTGACGTGCTACATAAATTATCAGTACAACAATAATTAGTAGCTCAAAACATGCAATTGTTTAAGGGACGTCATGATGTATGCAACGTTTAATTACATGTGTATGTTAATTTTAATTATACACCGAAAATTTTAAGGTACTTCACCATATGGTTACGGCACGACATTCAACTTTCTCACGTCCATAAACATCTGCCGTATTATTTGACATTTATTCCAAGCATTTTAGATTTAATATGACTCAAGCAAAACCAGATGTTACTGCATCGGGGCTGCGGATTGGCGCCAAAGATAAACGAACACTAGCTCTCGAACTAACTCCATGAGCAAAGTACGAATGACGCTGATGGCCGCTCAGCTAGTCAAAAAATTCACAGCCTCGCCAATAGACACTACGTTTCTCATCTCTACCATGAAGAGTACATACATGATCCCCCAGATAATAATCGTTGAAGAGTAGGCTTATTTATTATGAATTTTTAACTTTCATCCACTCTCTTGCTATTAGAATAGTCTACGTCCATACATTCTCATTAGGCTCTTTCGTTCCCAGACACACGCAATCTATATCTTCCTTCAGTGTTAGATACCACGCCTGTGTTAAATAAAAGGCAAAATCACAGCTCTGCAAGACAAACGATTCTAAACAGAACGTTAGCAACCATTCCGCTGTTTCAACCCTTCCCACGCGGGTTTATAAAGACCTCTGCTTCTGCTCGTATAAGACAAGGACGTAAAATAGTTTCCATCACTATTCCATACTCTTCAGCACGTATCACCGCCCTACGACCTGTGTTATAACCCTGACCAAGCAGCACGTATCAGACTTTCGGTCCTAAGTTACGAGCTTAATGTCTGACCCGGCACCGAACAACGTGGTCAAGTTATTTTCTCTTTTGATTCGTATTCGAGGGATGCTGGGTTCAAATCTCGCCTCTGAGACGATCTATCCTGACTGAGAGTGTTCGTCGTATTCCTTAGTCCCTGCGGGAAAATGATGGATGTTATCTTAAATAAGATCACAACTTATTCCTTTCACATCCCTTCTAAGTCATAATTCATTAATCTTCCAATTACACGACACATAATCTAAGGTACTGGAAACGTGGTTAAGAAACCACAAACAAACAGTCTGACCCGGCACTTGACTGGTCTCGGAGCAAAGGCAATATAATTTTACTAGCGGTTTTCTGACCTCAAAACGTGCTTTTATGAGGCGAGGCAAGACAGATCCGTGTGAACTTGGCGCCACTCATTTGCTAACATGCAATTACCTGTATTTATCAGCACGTGTGTCGATCTACTT
>NW_019059605.1:2788147-2825202 GCF_000696155.1 Zootermopsis nevadensis | reverse complement strand
ATTTAAGAAATTATATTTAAGTTTATATTATTTTATACACCTGAAGATGGTTCTTATAGAACTGAAACATGTCGTGTAAAAAGTGTTGATCTAATGTAAATCGAACATTTCGATAGAGATCATCATTTAATATATTTTAAATATTTAAATGTTAATTATAATAATATTTTAATATTTAATAGGAACTTTTGTGATTAGACTGACAAATTTAAACAAATACAAATATTCAATATTAAATTAAATTAAAATGCCTGATACTGTTGAAGTAAATAAAATACGGAATGATCCAATGTCAAACACATCGGAAATGTATACTAGACGCAAAATATCGTTAAGGTAAGGTTGAAGGGGTAAGAGGGAAACACCGCCCCTTCCCGCGGCAAGGTTGGCTGGTTGCATTCGGATGAGACCACGAGTAACATTTCCTTACTGGTTTCTTGCGGTGAGCGACTGTTAACTCACGCCCAACCCCCGAGTATCACCCCTTGTCAGCCGTTCGCGACTGGTTATTAAACACATTTTCAATTGTCCTTCATATGGAGGTTGTCTCCTATATCCGCAACCTCGGTATGTGACATGCCGTGGTAAAGAGACCCACTTGAAAACACTATCATGAAAGATTTTTAGATTACTATATTTATCTGTCACTCTTCTGTCTCGTATCTGAAGTCAATTTTCCTTGGCTCCATTTATGTTGTCTTATCGTAAAACACCCAACTTCGGCCTGATTAATCTAATCATAAATTCTGAGCACTCGCGGCTGTGAATCCGCGGTGATAATGGCCCTAAAACTTATCAGTTGAAAGCAACTGATTTTTTTTCTTTTATAATACAAATATCTCGCGTATCCTTGCTCGTACTCATTGTAGTCCTAGTACGTAATTATTTTTTTCTATTTCAACTTGAAACCTTTGCAACAATGGACGTTCAGATACACTTTCCTAATCCCAGGGCACTACTTGACATTTAAAGTATGTGAAAGAATATGACAGCATCCTTTGAGAAATTATTCATCAATATAATTTTAAAGTGTTTCTTAAATACTTAACAACTGGTTACGTAACTGAGTAGAAGACGGTTAAAGTGGGTGTCGTTTTCTTATGCGTAGGCACACATGGCGTGAAAAGTCGCGTAGGCACACTTAGAACGGTCTATGCAGTTGGATATCACTGACACGGCACTAAATTTCTATTGGCTCTTAAGAAAATACACAAATTATTGCAATGTTTTGACTTTGTATGACGTTATTTTGGATGTTTACGGCCATGCTTTACTCATGGAGGACTCACCTCAGACTTAAACAAAACTGATTACATTAAGACGCGTGATTAATACCTAGGTCGATAACTGCTGTAAGATCTCAGTTATGTACGTCTGTGTGTCATCTAGCACGGCAATGGACCAGCGAGGCCCTATTGGCTGCACGCGACAGAGACGGGAGACGGACACATCGCAGCTTTTGAGGTGACGACCGAGACATGCGGCAAAGTGTTTGTTTTATTTGTTTTGTTGAGACATACGTGCACATATTCTGTGAAAAATGAGTACAAAAATGCTTCTAAAAAGGTTACTCGAAGAATAAGAAGAAGATGATGTGTTGCTGTGTTATTTGTTGCGAAAGAAACAAAGAAAACCTATGAGTTCAATATTCAAAACCAGACGCGAAGAAGGATCTTTCTGTCGGTGGTCAGTGGTCGGTTTTCTGCTACTAATTCTACCAATTGCTCATCTTGGTCACCAGTAAATTTAATTTCTGCCGTTATTTTACTCAACAAAGCACGTGCTGCCTGAGCCCGTCGCGAGACACTACTGGTCCGAGAGCGGTCTCCTGTGCTTTGTCTCTGTCGCCTGTCTTTGTCTCTCGCTCGTAATTGTACTTAATACGATTGTACAGAGAGCAGACAGGAAGCGACCAGTCTCGGTCTCGTAACTCTGTCGCCTGCCTCGGTCGCTTGTCTCTGTCGCGTGCAGCCAAATTGTACCTTTACATTAACTATGAATCTATGAAGTACTTTAACAGTATCGAACGTTTTCAGGAGTTTTGGTTTATATTTTACTTAACGCTACTGCGTTGAGAATGATCGATAATGCATATGTTGTATGTGTGCTTCGAAACAGCATATAAAATGGTCGCATAATGGCGATGTTGTGAACATAGTAAGTTTCATATTCACAGTAACTGTACGTATTTCGATAAAGTCAATATTTCTTAAAGTTAATTGATTTCACTGCCTTATTCGATTCTCTCTGCAAGAAAACAACGACAAATATACGTCAGAATAGCCGGTCTTCGGGTCGAAATTTGAACCAGGGACCTCCGGAACACAACGCATCACGTTCTACAGAATAAAATGTAAATTATATGATACATCTGGCCGTTATCTGCAAAATTTCCTCAGCTGTGTCATATGTTACACTTCCGGGAGGGATAATTTGTTCTCCACAAGAACTCGAAAAATCTGTGTGCAAATGGCATTACTTTTTCGAGGTTCCTGATTGTTTATTAATACATTTGCTGTTAATGGCAGACAGATACCGGTGACATCTGACTTTTAATTATGTTTATGTTGCATGAACTGTCGGTTACACTCAATCAGCCGATTATAGTTTACTTAACACAGATCTACACATATTGGCGATTCTAAGAAAAGAAAATCTTTATGTTCCACAGAACTATCCACACGAAAATTCATAAGCGCGCCTATGGGCCTATAACAAAAGAATATCACAAAGCTAAACACAAACCGTCATTTTAATCCTTTACTGGTGTTAACATTTTGCCATGGACCGACTGTACAGGATTTCCTGACCAAATGAGAAACTATTGGCTTCTTAAAATGGACTCGTCTCCGTGGAGTTAATTAGAAATAGCAAATTTGTTTTTACTCTAAACAGAAATAATTACTGCAACGCAATTTTACAAACTACAGCACAGCCTAATTACGTATTTGACCTTGCAGATGACGCTGTGCGCTTGAATTCTGCACCGTGAATTGATAGCTTCGCTGTGGGACCGCGAAGACTACATAAACTATATCCTCAACTCCACACGCAGCGCACTCGGCTTTCTTTTGCGCCTTTAATTCTCCCAATTTGCTGCAGGGAGTGTTTTCAGGTCTAGTTACGCTTCCATTTCAGCAATGACTTGCTAACATCGCCCACCTTCGTCAAGCTGTCTTGAAAAGGCCACATCGTTACTTTTACCCACATTTACAAACAAAGGGAAATCCCATAGAAGCAGTCAACTGGAAAGGAAGTTAAGTGAACGTATTGCTGTAATTACATGTTCACCTGCAGAGCTATTTGTTAATAGCATCACTTAGAAGTTTATAATCAGGTGAATGTGTTTCTAACTACATATTTCGCTTTGTGTGAGAACAACCTCGAACTTTATGGCAAAAACCAACCGTAAACAGCTTACGCATTAATATAGTGTGTCCAGACCACGTTTACCAATCCAACGAACCCTTCTCTGATATAATAATAAAATGCATCTGTTGTGTTACTCACTCCCAAATACTACTTTAGTGGGTCATGATCCTTCCTTTGCATTCTGTACAGCTTGATGATTTGTGACATACCAATATTTTGTTAAACGTAGTTCTTCGTCTCAGGTTTAGGCCTTCATCATATAGGCCACGACGTTTCTGGAACTCACTCTATTCGAAGCCATCCCTGTAATCTTTTGGTTAGCGTAATAATCTAGTGGTTCTACTGTAATAATGTCTGTTGCGATATAATTTCAAAACAAAAATACAAATAAAAATCTGACAGTATAATGACAACTGATCGCTTCAATACGGGAGCAGAGCCAGTTCCTGAAGAGTAGTGCCTAAGACAATGGACAATAATGTCCAAGTGTCCATAAATCTTCTAGTTTGCGACAGCGTCGATAAATATCTACATCATGACAACGACTGATTTCGGCTACCGAAATACAAAAGAACGCCTTCTGCAGAATAAGATCACTTGTACCTGTCGCCGCTGCGGCCATCAATAGAAATCGACCTGCTTTAATTCACAACGGACCCTTCACCTTGGCGCATTCAGCGACGCGAGATGACCAGCTTCTTGGAGCAGCTCCGTTTTCAACGTGACTCTGCCATATGAGATTAATCTCTACTACTTTTACCTGCAAGCGGTGTCGTGCTTTCACAGAATATAGCCTGCTGCAAATATAAACAAAACAGCTACATTTTAAATGAATTCCTGTCCTGAACTGAATTAAGCGTCCATCCACGTGTCTGTCTGCATGTAACAACTACGCTCTAAGCAAACAAATCGACATTATATAACGAAATTTGGTGTTTAAATGAATCGGCCTGCTGAGAATGTTCCGTTGCAAATGCTAATGAGAAGGTTAGGCATATTTAATGCCAACCAGCTACAGCTTCTTCAGAAAACACGCGTACCATACACTTTGCTACAGTGGTTGGCACTTCTGCTTTATATTATAGAGATCCCGGGTTCGAATCTCGACCCAAGGCTAAGCCGGTTATCCTGACTAAGGTGTTTCTTGGTTTTCCTCACTCCTTACAGGCACATAGAATACGAGGTGCGATCGGAAACTTTCCAGACTGCGCCTATCTATTTATAACTTTTGTTGGGCAAGGCCGTGGTCTAGGCACCCCGGAGTTTTCCTCCGTGGCATCCCACCAATTACTCCATTCACACACAGAAGAAGGCAATGGCAAACCACTTCTGGATCATCTGCCAAGAACGTATATGAACAGGTCCCAGTCCGAGAAAAGGATCGAAGGATCCTGTTCATATGGACCTGTCGTCAGACAGAACACTAAAATAAAAATAAAAAATAATTATGAACTGCTATTTCTGGATACTTATCAACTATTCGAGAAGCAGCTTGTATGATACTAAAAATTTATCTACATTTTACAGGGCATTAAATATAAGGAAGAATGTCGTGGCGTGTTTGTAAGAATTTCGTCCGATAGCATGTAATTGTGACTCCCTAGTTCGTGATAAAAAAACTGGCCACAGCAGCTTCTCAATTCGTGATTCATAATTACCTTGTCATTGGACAGTTCGCCTGTGTAGTTGAGGTAGGGTCTTTAAATGCATGAAACGTCAATCTTAACGAAATATCTTGCAAAATTATACGACTTTGCGTGCTTTAAGAGATAGGTAGGCAATGAATTACTTTATTCCTGTACGAGTCGGTGTAATGCACTACCAAAACGCCCGTAACTAAGAAACAAATGCTAATTCGATGATGCCGGCTGGCACACTGATTCACTATGAATGTAGGCCGCACCCCCTAGCGGCAGAAGCTCGTACTACATCCGGTTCGCCCTATATTGACACAGTCTTGAAACTTTCCGATCGCACCTCGTAACTGGGACAGTACGTTAAAATTAAGACTTCTTCTTAGTCTGGAATTTCGGCTGTTTGCTCTGCCAAACTGTTAACTGGACTGTTAGTTTCAGCTTACATGCTTAGTCTTCATCGTGCAATTATTACATGCAGGATGCTTCGAGGCCTCTAAAGTTCACGACACTAGGCTGCCCCCCCCCCCCCCAAGCAACATGGAGCTTCTTAGAGATTGCAAAATCTGAAAGGAAGCACATGAGTGTATTTTACACAGTGATTGGGAATTAGGGCAAGACGACAAGCCCTTTCATTTTGACAAACCCACCATCACTTTCAGCTTGAAGTTGTGTCAGTGACTCTGCCCATCACGTCACACCGTACATTTCCCTCCTGGCGTTTCTTCAAAGACTCCAAACACTGGCTTAATCAATGGCCTGGCTTTTAAAAGAAGCTTACAAGGTTCTCCTGTTTCCCCATACAGTGAACTGCGTACCGTAAACAACACTTCAAAACACTACAATGTATCAGGAAAAGAAGATTGAAATTCCGTGGCAAGTTGCAGAGTGAGACACAGACTTCTCTTGGACCAGACTGCTTCCTTAGCTCATGAACGATTTTCAAATATTTTCTTGAGATGATCCGATAGCTAAGGATTTTGAGAAATTATTAAAACGCGTAATTTGCTTTTATCCATTTAAATTAAAATTAAATTATTTGGTTATTCCGTCAAATCACAATGTATTTAAAATAAGATAATTAAAATAATTAAAATATCATTCTGTGTTCCATATCGAATAATCGATTTACAATTGGAACAGTTACAACATGTTTCGGTTTTATTAAACCATCATCAGGTGTAAAATTATATTAAATTTAAAACTCAATTACAATTTTTTACAATTTTTCGTAGTGTAGTTTTTTGGAGGTCGTGTCCAGATATTTTCATATAATGGATCAACTTTATTGTTTGAAGTGATGCTTTTGATGTTTACATCGGTCAGAGATGAAATAGTAGACAACACAGTTGTGTCTGGAGGTGATCCAGAAGTATTACCGTATCCGATCAAGGTTTATTACATTGTGATTTGACGGAATAACCAAATAATTTAATTTTAATTTAATAAATCACAATATGACGCAACTACACTATCTTATTTATCCATTTAGTTTTATAAAAATCTCAGCTAGAATTCCCACAACTAAGATTTCTGAAAGGTTCATGTCTTGAACTTCTCGTGACACATTGCTTAGAGACGTATTGTGTTTATCTGTGGCTTATGTAACGACGCTTTCAATATATCAGGAATGACAGGATATTTATGAATAGTAAATGAGTAAGGGCGTGGAAGGAATCAATCGTGGCCAAGATCCCGTAGCAACATTTTTCTCGAGATACTGAGTAAGAACAGAAAAACGTCTCTTAGGATAGCCGATCTCAGGGCCGAGATTTGAAACCGGAACCTCCCGAAAAGTAAGTTGGAGTGCTAACTGCTCGATCGCCACGTTCAGTTTTACAGTCGTGATATGTCGTGTTGTCCCTTGCTTCAAAGTTCATCAAGCCGAGAAGTAATTGCAGGTTTCTTTTGCCAATAAAGTTTCATAATTTGCAGATATCTACAATCAAAATCAATGATGGTGTTAGTCACGGTAGAGTGTTGAAAGAGATGTTCCCCAGTGTTGTAATCGTTCATGAAAGTCAGCCAGTTAGTTTAGGCCTAGTACTTGTTAGGGAGCGCAGACAGACAGAAGAGATGATTATGTTACTGGAGGAGAAAAGTAGGTTAACCCTTTTAAGTAGGACCATATGTAACACTTGCTTCAGCAACCAATAGCTGTGCATTTTTTATTTATGGATTTTGTACGATTCTCAGAATAAACAGAAATTATTTTCCTAAATAAGCGTTAATTAGTAAATCTTTTCAACTGTGGAAGGTTGTTTTATTTGCAGAATAGACTAAATTCTGAGAGGAGCTTCGACTTCACAGGACTAACTTGTCTATTTATCAGTTACGCTGGCCGTACAAGGCACATCGGCAGGTCGCGGTTTGAGAGCCATTAATTAACAATAATAAAAGCAATCAGGGAACCTAAGGTGCAATTTAAAACACCACTTATTTGATGATACACATGATAGTATTCTAAAAGGAACATTGATATAAGATTTCACTCGGTATATTTTACCCTGGGGGTATAATTTCTGCTGCAGGTGTGGCACAATTGACCCCGACAGGGAAATATCAGCCGGATCAACGCTATTTCATTGTCTTATGTTACTGACATACTGACGCCATTGTCTTTTTTTAAGATAACTGGTATGTAAGACTTCAGACGATTACGTAATTGGTATGACTTGTACTAAACCACCCAGTGCGCAGTTTAAAATTATCAAAGCACGAAGAGAAATTAAACATTGGATCACAGAAATATCCCTAAGTAGAACTACAAGTAAACAGTAGTAGTTTATTTAACGACGATGCTTTAAACGTTTGTGGCGATGATTCATTCACCCATATTATGCTGGGTATTGTCCACTGTCTGAGGCATATTTGAAAAAGACGGTGCTTCATGAATTCGCTGTACTCCCGCCTACATATAATTAGTTGTTATTATACTGACACATTTGTTATTGCTGCTTTCAGACTTATTCCCATCCTTGCAATGTGCTTATTAAAATCGCTTTCTCAGTCCGTCCGTCTAAACGCATTCATTGGGAAGTGACTGAACGGATTTCCACAAAATTGTATAAAGGCTAGTATTACTAAAATTTGTTCAAACATTCATGTTTTGGTTTGAAATCGAACAAAAGAAACTGATACTTTACATGAAGACCAACTGGCATTTCCGCGCTCAGAAATTACTGGCTGTGGAATTCTCCGCACACTGACTTCCCCGATTATTCACAAAGGGTCAAAGATCGGGAAATTCCAATGTGGGGAATCCCTAGCCAGGGTATTTTCTGGACCTTCACAAACTTCAAAGGAGGCCATATTCTGGCACACGCTTCTCAGGGACTCTTTCGAATACATTATTTCAATACTTTTGCTATCGCCATGTCAGCATACTTCAACATACCAAAAAATGTTTCTAGTGAATTCAGTAGACTAAACTTAGTATCGAGGAGCTAAAGTAGCTCTCCCGAGAAAGCAATTCCACGCCTTTTACGGAAACTGAAAATGCACTACCATTACAAATTCCGTGTACTCCACGCTTAACAAACTGCTGATGGTCTACTGTTCTTACTCTTATTTTAAACGAATAATACATTTATACTTCAGCGTTTCGGAAGACGTGTTACCGCACACAACTTTTTAGGACACTACATTGAATTTTTTTTTCATATGTCCACAACGCCACGCTGGTAATTTCAGGCACAGCAAAGTAGAAAATGCTTAATAATAACAAAACATGCAGTCTGCGCTTATATAAAAACAAAATGGACAAGAGTTGTGCATTTTCAAGACCTACAATAAATGGTGTTAATCCTGGCTTATTCTTTCCAGGTGATGGAAGAATGTAAAATTCAAACATTCTGCCAGAAATCTTTGCGAGGCGCATACAGACATATATAACCACAAACTCATAATGGTCATATTATCTCGCAACTCCAGTTTACACTATGACGTCTGGGGGCCATAAATTTAGTCTGTTAAATCTGTGTGGAATCTGAGCTGTCGTAAATTATGATGACGGAAGATATGATCAAAAAACTTTGAGTTGTCTAACAGCGTACGTCATATCACTGCTAGGAAGAGGGAGCTGACTGACCACGTTGTTTGTGTAAGCCTGACAAATGGCAAGAAATTCCCTGTCTTTCATGGAACAGGAGATTCTTTGCTGCGTTCACAGGATTCTATTCTGAGGCAGATGAATCCAATTCGCATCCTTACTTCCAAAACAATAACCATATTAATGTAATATCAACCCATCTACGCCTAGGTCTTCCAAGAGGCCTCTTACTTTCAGTTGTCTACCACTAAATTCACAGGGTATTCGACAATTTTTATCGCACTCTGCCTAAAGTCACCAAATTATTAAACTATGTTAATAAAAAATAGCAACAACACAATAGTCTTGGACCCTACATGTGCCCGTGGAAGCTGCGAATGGCTAATTTAGTTCTTTGTTACACTGCGATAACATGTTTTATAGTCTGCAGCCATCGGTTAACCTATATCGAGCTACGTCGCTTTCCTCAGTTATTCCGGGCGATTTTCGTGTCTTCAAAAAGGCTACGGCTAATTCATCTGAAATTTGTTACAGTTCACAATACACTATCATCCTCTCATGAGGTGGTCAAACACGTGTATAAACAGGTAAATAATGAACCTAATTTAATATATGAACAATATTTATTCCCTAAATACATAAATTTCGTTAAGGTCGGAATGTTCTGTATTTATAGTCGGAGAACACAACATGCGCCATCTAGCAAATGAACTGAAAGGAAAAAGTTGCGTGAGTCGCCTTCAGATGGCGTCCATATGATCGTCGGTGAAGTGAATTACGATATCGTTTTCCAGACGAACGGAACTACAGGCCTAAATCATCAACAGTTGACGGCAAGAAAGTAGCAATAGTTCAGTAAAGGATCGTCCGTGCACAAATTCACACCGAAACAGTGTCATCTTATTTATACGTTGTTGTCCGTTCAAGATGGCTGTCTTATGGATTGTTTACCGACGTTTCAGATGTCCTTGCTGCCTCCAACATCAGAAGACAGCCATCTTCAAACTCGCCGCCGTGGAAACCTCAAATCCTACATTGTTGTCCTTTGTTTTCCAATAAAATCTTTTTAGTAAAATCTCTCCTACCCCATCGTTCTTCATGTAATCATAATATCACTAAAGCATGCAGTTTTTTTAATTAGGAATTTTTCTGTGAATAAACATTTTTCCTAACCCAAAGACAATTAATAGAATAAATTTATAATTTTAGTTTTACAGATCTTAGTCTTTATCCTTTTCGGAAAGCGAGCGAGAAAATGCAGTACCCTGAATAGAACAAGTACAGATCTGAATGAAAATTCTGTTAATTTCGTTCTCGTTAACTGACATGTTGTTACTCGGTTCAGTTGACTGTCAGTAGTTATTCTGAAGTCTAAAAGTATCTTGTTCACTCAAAACACCTGACTCCAATGACTTTCACCTCATGTAAACAATCTTTACCTTATCTTATTTTTTACGTGGCCCGAAACGGAATAATAATAAACTGGCTACAGAACTTCCGTGATTCATTTGTTAGTAAAATCGTATACAAGACTCTGTTAACCATTCGTTATTTTACAGCATATTATATTAAAATTTATGCATGGTTTAACTTAAAGATTTGGTACAAATGTAAGGGCCAGTTCAACACTTGAGAACAATGAAATAATTTCATGTAGACATGGGTCTGGAAACACTTCCTATACAACATACAGTCCTCATTTCCTTTCCAATTTTAACAGTGCTGACTGTGGTTCCGTTTACAACTTCCAAATTCCACAACAATATAATCTAAATTTCATTTATTTTATTGTTATTCAATGGCATCGTTAAAAATATGATAATTATTATTTAATAGTGTACGTGTATCGAAACTGAAAATCCAATTAGTATCGAGAGCTTCGTGAAAATGGATGTTTGTTAATTCCAAGAAATGTGGAGCATTATCTCTTTTATGGAAATGGAAATAGCAAGAGTAAGGAGGGGTAGAGTCGCTATTGATGAATTCTGCAGCGGCGGATTCCAAATAGGAAAATATTGATCAGTATCACGACAGTCGCTTGTGGGCAGAGACAACTCACGCTATCAGTAAATCTGTGCATCAATAAGAGTTCAACATTAAAGACAATTTTCTCAATGCGTCGCCATTTCCTTCAGTTTCAGTGGTACGAACAAGAACGTGACTCTCGAAGGGCCATCGGCGTTTCTCAACAGCGTTGGACTTGATGCCGGTAATTAATACGACAGAAATATTACTGTCGCATGATGCTCGCCAGCATTATTTCGAAAAATGACATAGCCCACGTGGGTAGGGCTGTACTGAACCATCACAGCAGGGCGTGGCGCGTGACGTAATCACGACTGCCATCTCCCGTCTGAACACCAATAAATGAATCAGCCTAACTAATCGATCCATAACACTACCATTATAATTATCAACCACACTGTCTCCTGAGTAGTGTACTTATCGGCTGTCAGTTCTTATAAAGTGTTCGTTTTGCATCATTGTTTGCTGTTTCATATTCCATACAATCTTTCCGGGTTTCCTTCAAGATAACTAATGCAGAATACGTCATCATGCAAATTACATGCACCAGACCTTGGTAGATGACCCAACCAATAAAATATTCAAATGGGTTTGTCATAGAAATGCACAAATAAACAGACGCGGAGTGCTTTAAGGTAATAAAATGACAGATCAATAATTTCTTAGCACAATATTTTCTGCATACGATTTGTTAATCGATTCTGTTATATTTTGATCTTATGGACCAAGAAAATTGTGAAAATTATAACAAAAGTGTGAATTTTATCGAATAAGTATAATTGCGGGCAGCTTCTTAAAATAACATGACTGGTTAAATGCTAATTATTAAGACTACGTCACTAGAAATCAAAGTTCCACAAACAGAAATGTTTTTCTCTCAGCTCATTGGATGACGTACGCTGAAAAACTAAACTCCTGTGGTATTATGAAGGCGTTTGTGCTCTGAAACCCCCTTACCAGTTAAGCGAAGATTCGGGTAGGAATTAACAAAAACAGTTTATATAGTATATGCATTACGAACAAACAAACGGTTTGTAAAAACAAATGTCATTCCGCGAGAGAAAAATATAAATGTGCTCCGGTCAGTCAAGGATGATTTGGGTCTGAAGGTCCCCGGTTTGTACCGAATTCCATGTGAGAGCGGGAAAGTATGTGTAGTCAGACTGGGAGATCCATCGAGGTTAGATGCAAAGAGCATATGACACATGTGTTCTCGAAACGTTTGTGTTTTTTCCATTCAACCACCTGACACGTCTAGTAACCCGAGAAGAATTCGTTACAAATGAAAGAATAGTTTGGAGATAAATTCTTTCCATTCATCTGCATGTTTAGTCTCCGAAATTTTGGGCGGGAGGTGGCCTACGTTGAACGTTTGTGGGGAAAAATATATTAGGCAGACAAGTGCGAGTCTAAAATAGCAGATGCTCTCCTAGAGTGCCAGATAAATAAATTTTGGCAACCACTTTTACAAACTCATTGAAATTAAATCATTTAAAACATTTTAGTAGGATTTAATTATTTCCTGAAAACACCAATACACATTAATCATGTTCTTACAATATACGGAAGCCACAGTATTACACTTTCATCATCTGATTGGAATTTTTCTAAGAAAATGAGATGATTGTTCCATGGACTGAGGCATGTGAGTGAAACCCAACTCTGGTTGAAAAGAATCGACTCAGCCCACAACCATGCTCTGCTCTGCCAAGGGCAGTCAGTCAACACAGCACTTTTTTCTCATGCCGGAGGAAACATTTACGTTCCGCAAAGTTGCCACGCACGTCCGACCTTTACAGGTGAACCGAAACGTTTTTCGTGGGCTTGTAAACGTCCCCCGCGCACAGGTGAAGAAGTAAGTAAACCAGTACGTGAATCAGCAACTCCTCACAACTGATGTTACGAGTCTCAGTCTTAGTCATACAAAATGTAGCCCGTATATTTTTTCGTCCATTACTAAGAGTTATTTTTGTGGCATGTCGTCACATTAAAATGTGCGTTTATTAAAACTGCCTTCCTCTTTCAGGAACATGTATCTCATGTTTAACGTGCGCGTTCTTTTAATGTGGTTCAGAATTCAATGATTGTTAAGACACGAATATATATTATTTTTCGGTTTGTGGAATGTGATGGTTTACAAATGACTATAATTACTTTACGTCAATAAGAATTAAGTTAGATTTAAAGTTCCCATGGCGACGAGATGACTGTCTTGTCGAATGTGGCACCGTGTATTCTCATTTCCAGATGATACTCATCGCCCTGATAATGGAGGCACCAAGGACCTCTGAAACGTCGGTAAACTACCATAGTACACAGCGCTACAACCCAGAAGGCAGCCATCTTTATAATCGCCGCCGAGAGAATCTGAAATCTTACTGTGGCCAATAAAAGATCCATTATTGTTGCCCCAGCAACAGAGCAGCTTCGGAGCTAAAAAAACTACCTTCTCCAGAACTCGGACCCAGAACAATTTTTTCGGGATTTTGACCTTTCTAAAAATCTCCTCTTGATTTCAGAGCACAGGCATGTCACGGTTGGGGAGATGTGGTTTGTCCGTTCTCGATATATAAATGAACAAGCATACACAAATCCACAATTACTATTCTATGTGAATGCTAGATAGTATCTTGGGGTTACACATTCCACTGCGTTGAATTTGTCATACATAACCTGAATTTAAAACTGTCGTTATGATTAATTGTTATATACAAAATGGGTCGTACACAATACGAATGTATAATAATCCATTTCCATACAATGTCAAGCTCCAATAGTTCATTACTTAACGGAAGGCTAAACAGTCCTACAGAATTCACTGGATCGCTATATTACTTCTTTATATTCTACATAAATTTACCTCGAACAAAGTTGCATATATTTTGAAGCTCTACAGCGACAAAAAAAATTAATAGCGCCTGCAATCTCGGACGTATTACCGTCATGTCTATAATATTAACGGCGCGAAATTATAAATTACAGGAGTGGAGGTTATTTTCGTGGCATGTTGTTCATACCAAGTTTAATTAAAATTCTTCAAACATATCAAAGGTTATTACAGAGGACATACACACCGAACACGCAATCAAGATGACAATACATGCCTCACGAATCGACGAAAAGTAGGCTAGAACATTTTCATCAGGAAAGTTGCAAAGAAAACTGGCAGAGAACACAAGGCTTGAAAAAGGTATACGCGATGAAGTCTTGGGATGACCACCCGCATTACAATTCTCATATCCCAAACCGTGAACTGATAGCAGATATGGCTAGGAGATACTAATCCTGTGGTTAGGAAACTGTAATGATTCACTTCAGAGACCGAATGCGAGGGGTATTTCCAAAGTCCTCTAAATTTTGGGATGTTGTGGTTTTACTCGAAAATATTGTGATTCATTTTACATCTACTATGAGAGAACCATATACACGCAACTTTGTTGAACGAAGCCACAGACAGCCATCTTGCAAAAACTATTAACATGCTAACGTATTAGCCCCCGCCCAACCCCCAGTCTGGAGGACCACGCCTTGTCGGCTGTCAGCGACTCCCTGTTCAAAATATTTGAAGCCACCCTCCGTATCTAGATGTCTTCTCCATCTGCGACCTGAGGATTTACGAAGGATGAAGTGACAGGAGGCTGTAAAAACGTAATGAGGAAACCCACAATTTTTACTCCTCGCCAGGTATTATTAGGGAGATCAAATCAAGGAAGTTGAGATGGGCGGGAACATAACGCGGATGGCAGAGATGAGAAACGCGTACATAATTTTGCTTTGAAAGCCTGAAGTGAAGAGATCAGTCGGAAGACCTAGACGCAGATGGAGGATAATATCAAAATGGATGTTATGGAAATAGACTGGACTCATCTAACCGGCGGGTTCTTGTGAACACGGTAATTAACCTTCGGATTCCATAAAACGCGGGGAATTTCTTGACTCGCTGAGAGTACTATTAGCTTCTCGTCAAGAACTGTGCTCGAAGCAGTCAGAAAGTTAAGTAGGTAGATCAGATGCCATAAATTAAATTACAATTGACGACCATGAGAAAATGTGACAAACGCCAACAGAATCTGTATATGATGAAGATTTTATGGACTTTGCCTCTTTTTTAGAAACTTGTTAGAATCTTTCGTGCCGTGTTGTTCGATTGTCTGTTTCTCCCTGAACCTCATCTGGTTGCTAGACGATAAGAAGGGGCTTTGTTTGTAGTACAGAGGCACAGATGGAACCGATGAACGATAAGATGAAAGGACAGACGTTTTATGAAGAATGACGTGTTACAGTGGAATGATTTCATTCGTACACAACCACAGCCTGCCCCTGAGACATTCGGAAATACCAGGTTCGCCAGGAACTCCTGTTCCTCATTGCACTCTGATAACAACGTCCGAATGCCAAGGCCGAGGGAACCAATGCCGTAATCAATGTTACAGTAATCTGCATTGGCAGATAGTAAATATAGGTCTACATATAAATTACGCATGAAAACATGGCGTCGGCGCGAAGCTGTGTGGTTATATCCGACGAATTTAACGCAGACACAAACTGTATACGAAATTCTTCTAAAACGTTCAATCATTTTGGACAACCCAAATTTAATTTTCATATAATATTCGAGTACTGAAACTGTCGTCTTGTAGAATTTTCGTTCGCTTCTTTACTAGTTTTCCCTTAAAATTTCTTCTTGTGGTGTTGCAGATTCTATGAAATCTGTGAACTTTCATATTTACTTCACCATCCTGAACTTAAGGAAAACAGGGATCAAAATTTCTTCACAGACTACTCGACTTGACAAATGAAATATCTAGTAACTTAATTAGGGGAAAAAAATCTTCTAAGAATTTGCAATGTTTTCGAGAATGCACGTCCGCGGCCAGAAGTGCGTAAAATACGACTCAGGAAGTCTAAGAATCTGGCAACGGATGTGGCGCTGGGCATTTCCGGTGGTTTGTAAATCTGACGCAGGCCAGTGAAAATGAACACTTTCGTCAGGCCAGATAAAACAAGGCAACATTCTCACGCCATATTTCTTTAAATCCATTTTAGTATTATTCTCCCACCTATGCCTATGTCTCTCAAGCAACTTGTCTCCTCAGATTTTCCAACAAAATATTTGTATGCATCTCCCATCTTACCGATGCGTGTTAAATTTCCTGTACATCTCACCTTCCATGATTTCACATATATAATAATACTATGTGATAAGACCCTTAATTGCAGGATATACGGGCGTTAAATTACACTCAGGGTAATTAGAGCCTTGATTACTTATACGAAGCAGATATAAAGAAATAAAAGAAGTGAAGACTGGGAGGCTGCGATCACTCATTTTGACAGTGGGAGTAAGGAAACCCACACGGGCATTTGCGGTACAAGAACGGCCTAACAATTATTACGCACTGAGGCCTTGTCTGAGATCAGCATCCCATGACGTAACATGTGCGGATTCGAAATAACGACACGCGTTTTGAAGTGTAGGCAGAATGTCAAAGAGTCACGCGTGCTGCCCTTATAAAGCCTTGGCCTTTCTTATAAATTGAATACATTGTATTTATGTATATGTCCAAAGTTAAATCAGTCTTCGAGCTACATCTGACTGCAATGTGTGTCATTTTATGAATAAAGCATAACAAGTTACTTGCTTTGTTGGTTAAGACGGTTTCATACGAAACAGTGAAATAACCGGTTTCTTTTTCCGCGAGCAGTCGCACTGAAGCAGATGGTCTTTTTAAACAACTTTCTTTCTTGTTGTCTTAAGTATGCTAAAACTTTAAAATTCACTACGTTTCGAAGGATGGATATTCCTTCGGAGAACAGCTCGGTCTACCGGATCTAACAGAACAGGTGCATCCCACCTCCCCTTTTATCTGAAAACAAAGGAAGGTCCATCCATCGAAACGTAGTTAAGACTTTAAAAAATTGATAATGTCCAAAATTGCCTACATTTCTGGCACTGTATTCAGATTGCAATGAAAACAAATTTCCCTTTTACTAAGCAACTCCTTGAGATGAAACAGGCCTACTAATCACGTCTAATAAAAACACCCGCCTTTTATAGAAGCCGAAGGTTTATTATCGTGTTCACAAGAGCACGCCACTATACCCTGTCTTAAACCACATGAATTGATACACACTGTCATTCACTTTATATCTAACATCAATCTTAATATTATCCTACCATTTACATCCAGGTCTCCAAAGTGATGTTTTCTCTTCAAGCTTTCTGACTAAAATTCTGTATGCAGTTCTTATCTTTCCCTTGCGTATTACATGCCTATTTCATCGCCTTTATGTGATGGTCTTAATAATAATTGACGAAGAAAATACCGATTATAAAAACCTTAATGCTCTATTGAAAATTTCTTCAGATATTTTCCCTTCATGTAGCTACCACCAAATAAATAAACGTTAGAGCGCAGTGATTGTAACTCTTGGTTTGTATTTGGGAGACACGTGGTTTGAATCTCGACACAGGGCCATATAATTCTTTACACTTCTCGTGTCCCGCTCGTCTCATCCTACGGCGTGTAACAGCTCAAAAGACTGTTGTGTTCTGGGCCCTTCATTTCTAGCCTATTTCATCATCACGTACCAGTATGCAGCCTATTAGCACCAAGCTAGAGTAAAAAAGCCTGTCGAAATTGCCGGGGAATAATTTCTTTCGTATCTTCATACCTGGCCCAATCCCTTCCTTAATTCGTTTCACACTTTTATCCCTTTCCCTTCTTTCTTACCTATTTTCTTCACATTCCTTTCACACGTCAGTCTCCTATGCCATTCTCATACTTTCTTGCTACAGCATCCCTCTGTTTAGTTCACACAACACGTCACAAAGTGTATTTGGAATTATGAAAACACAACAGAAATCTTTACCAAACACACGTACCAAAAACTAACTGGACTTTGTGCTATTAAAATACGTAAAAGATGTCGCTCAAAACATGACAACAATGAAAAACACCAACTGAACCACACAGGCCCATTACGCAATTTGAGGGTGATCTCCCCGTGAACCGCGTCCATTTAAATCCCTTCTCTGAGCGCAAACACCACGAAGCTGACTCTTATACAATACAGACAACATTCTAACGTTGGGCTAAATAAAATGATCTTATGGAAATCACCGAGAACATCTTTGACACTAGAAATCATCCTCCAGGCCTATTCTTAATTTTAGTTTTTACCATCAACAGTTCTGATTTCTGAGGTGGAAGTCACACACGCGAAATTCAACGTATTGTTTTGAATTTATGGTAGCGATATTTATAAAAAGTGTAGCTTTTCGTATGGTTGTTATCGTGCGTCATGTAAGTTAACAAATAACTTGAAGATCCTTAATTAAATATCAGATCACAAGACAAAATGTTAGCTATTGGATTTTCCTTATCAAAAACCTTCCTGGAATTAACTGCATATCAACAAAGAATTCAACACTGCAGAAATGTTTTTATACTTGAAGCGGAACTGCCTTATGCAGGCATGTTTGGATACAACCCATGTCTCTTTAATATAATAGGACAGTGGAATGTTGTATTTATTTCGGGTTGCATTGCCAAACGAAACATTATAAGGACCTATGTGATACTTGAGATTTTTCAAGGAGTTGATAATGTTCACTGTACTTTTGTGGGTTATGACGCCTTGCATTCTTGTAAAGGCTTGTAAAGGCAGTAATTTCATCTGAAATTTTGGTAACCACCGACAAAATTCCCTGAGATTTAAGATTTTTCTGAGCACCTGACTTTCAAATATTCTCTGCTCGTTTTCCTCTCAAAATGAGAGACCACATTTCACAGTCATGCAAAATCACTCGCAACATTGTTAATTTGTATAAGGTTTCTCAGTCTTCAGTGTTTTGTAAATTATACGGAATGGTAACACTGTTCAAAGTAAACATTTTCCATAAGAATTGTAAGAGAAATCTGGCAGGTTGGCGTAATAGACTTAAAGCGTCGTTCATTTCAACAGTTAACACATTTACAAATCTCTATATTGTGTCGGGATAATCTGTTGATCAATTGCGACTGATACATCCCCAGAAATTTAAGTAACTCAGCTTTTCCTTTATGGGAGTCATGAGATTTGCTGTGTGTTACTGCATGACACTGCGACAGAACTGCTAAATCTACTCATTTGTGTACTCTGCTGGATATGTTCAAATACTTGTGGCTGACAGTAGCTACGAGTGAAGGTGTTATCAGTTTGCAACTAAGATAAGGTTGACATTTTTATTTGACGAATGTAACTCATGTTTGCGAGGTTAAACACAAATTCCGAAACACTTGTTAAGATATCTACATGATGAGTCCCATTAGAGCACGGTTCTGTCTTGAAAGAACACAATAAAAAGACATTTCATTGACGCAAATCTGAGGTGTGATTTAAATCTTGTCTCTTACACACAAAATTCATACCTGCTGCTTATTCCTTTAAATACTGCCTATATGAATCCTGTCTTTGGGTGAGGACACGATGTATTATACGACGTTTCGGAAATCATTGTCCATTTCATCAAGGCGGTGGTTACCCACTGAGTATGCAGACAATAATAATCTACGAAACGAAGGCATTACAGATCACACGAACACGGCCGTACCCACAGAACATTATCTACATCAGATCAATACAGTTGACTGTAAATATGTCCTGAAATGATGAATCTAATATTCTTTGAAGGTTATTTTATAACTTATTCTAATCAATTAGATTAAACTTTTATCGGTCCTGTTTACACATTGGATAATTTATTAAGTTGATTCTCTTAAGTAAAAGACTACAGCAGCTAAACAGGGCTACCCTCCTTTCTTGTAACCCCATTTATAATTATACATTATTTATTTTATTCTCCCATTTACATATAGTTTTACATAAAACGTTTCCCTTAGGCCTATTCCTTAGTTATGTAAGATCAGTACAATTTTATCATGTTGTAAGCCACGGCAATAAGAATAAGTTATTCTCTACTCAAAATTTTGTTTAGATGGAACCTCTCTGGAATTTGCCTGGAAGAAATGAGAAACACCTGAGTCAAGTTAGCGGGTCTCCGTGCCGGCACTTGAACCCGGGACATCCCAAAGACGAAGCAAGGATGCTCATTTCATCCGCCTTTCAATTTTCACTAATACTTAAAAAATGAGCTATTATCCAAATATTATTAGTTTAATGAAATCAATGAGGACTGGATGAACGGGACTTGTAGACATCAAGCGAAAAATGAAAAATATATATTTTTTAGTCGGTAAACCTGGTGATAGAGACCAATTGGGAGACTGGCATAGATGAGAGAATAATGTTATGACGACTTTTACGAAAATACGGAGTGAGATTGTGGACTCGATTCGGCTGGCTCAGGATGTGGTCCAATGGCAGCTTCCTATGATCACATCAACAGAAAGGCAGACAATTTCTTGAGCAGCTCAGCGACTACTGACTTCTCAAGAAGAACTCTGTTCCATGGAGTTATCAGGGCATTTTTTGTGTTCAAAGGAATGCTTAAATTTTACTTCATAAATCCACTCATCACTCTCCTCGGACCGTTCCATTGGGGCGTTGTGTTCACTGCCTATCACACAAATTCGAATTCACGTGGGTATTTATTGTGCGCTTGTGCACGTGACTGCTCGTGAATGAAACTGCCTCAGAAACGGATCAAGGCCGTTACATCGTACCTGTGTCAGTAAAATTATAGCAATCAGTCTCAGCCATGTAGAAAAGAGATTATGTAACAAGGAAATGCCGTCCTTTTAATGTGCGCACAATTCAGAAATACGTAACGACGGAACGCGCCATTTAAATGTTGAAAATGTTTTCCTCAAGCTCACAGTCTGTAAGGCATCGTCGTCACGACACATTTCCTTCTCTTGGAACAGAATATCGGTACGACGAACTTCATGCTGTGGTTCTCAAGGCGGCGAGGATGTCGATGTTGGTCTTCTGGGTTGTGTTTTTTTTCCCTCTCCTCGTGTTCTGCCCAAACTGTAGAGAATGGTCAGACTCTCCCTTCGTTCTAACTTCCATTCTGGCCCCTTCCACGTTGTCCCTCCTGATGCAGCCTCCATCTCTGGTTCTCTGTATCGCCCTGACGATGAAGGCAGTGAGCACCTCTGAAACGTCTGCTAATGTGTACCACACAACACGGCGCGACATCCCAGAACACATACATCTTTTGTCTGGGCCTCTTTTCTATCGGCCAGACCATCTCCTTAAGAGGAAGACCAGTCCAAGGGCATAGGCCAACCAGAGTCACGGAAAAATCGAATATCTTGCTGCACTATTAACTACGCGCATTTAATTTATGCACAGGTGTTCTCAATTTCTTTCACTCCATTTCATCCTCCATGGATACCGTGTTACAATTAGGAGCACGAGAGATTCGTCCTGTTCACTGTAGATGGCCGTATCAGTCTTGACGGTGCGGTGTGAGGGTTTTATTGCGAACAAGTCCTCTGTTTTGCGGGTCAGTCGAGAGGTGATCAGTGAGCCATCAGCATCAAGGCGCGAATTCGCCCACTTGTCATTTCAATTGCAGTTCAGAATTTTTCCATCAAGAAGGTATGATTACTATTGTTTTATACAGTATTAATGGTAATAATCCGGCAATAATGCATAATATAATTTAATCTAATGAAGACTTTATTGCAATAATCTCAGTTAATCTTCCTTTAAATTAAACTAGTAATTGATTCTACAAGAGCATACGACTAATTATGTTAACATGAATAAGTGAAACATAGTAAAAAAAATTATTATAGTGCATTTATTCCTGCTTAAGACAGTAAGTAAACAAGAAAAAACATTCTGGCCATCTTTGGAAAATTAAAAAGTACGCTTCTGTATTAAGCACTCGGCAAAATCTAAATAAAATCTTGAGAATATTTTATAGCCTGTCTATTACTTTTTATCCACAAGTAAAATGTTAAGGACTCTGGCATATATATGAGCAGCTAATTAAATTTTGTCCATTCACATTTTAACATTCAGCGTTGTATTCAAGAATTGCGGAATATCTTTTTTAATTCCAACCAATTTCATTTATCGCGTACACAAATAGTTGAATATGAGTTAGATGGGAGTGTATTCTTCAAGGAGAACATCGGTATTATCACTGAATAAGATTTCTTTTCAAGATATTAAGCTACATATCGTCGTCTTACGGTTATAGGCTTCATCGAACTTATCAAAGTAATGCTCCTGTTCAAGTCCGTGGCACATTTAAAGCCCGCGAAAGTTCCAACTTTTAAACAGACTGGAAATGAAGGACTCTAAGACCGCACCAGACAATACCCGTCTAATTTTCTTCGGTTACAAATTAATTCACGTTAAGACCAGTCCTCAACGTTAGGGAATCATATACAATCGAATACAAAAAAGCGAAACTCTGTACGATTTCAGGGATTTCACGTGGAAAAGCAAATCTATTTTCGAAAATTAATATCGAGCGATAAAACAAACTGAGTTTCTAATTTCATAATAACATCCACAACTGACGATATCCTTACATTTCTCTGTAGACCTGTACATAACATAACAGGGTGCACTCCAGAAAAGAGACGGACGCAATATTAGCTGACAGTCGCTTAGCTGCTCAAGAACCTTCCCGCCGATTATGGAAACCGGGTGTTCCTTACCTTACTCCCAAGTACCCACCACTGGACCCAATAGCAAGTCAACTGAATCTAGTCCATCGATGCACAGTTTTCCCAACTGCTCCTTTCCCATCAGGTTTCCAGGCTAAAATATTGTATGCATTTCTCATATTTCCCATGTTTTCTACATGCCGCGCCCATCTAAAATCCTTGATTTTACAACAAAGTCTGCTGCAAAGAATCAAGTCCAGACATTCTCTGAACGATGGAGCACGTTCTTACAGATTACGAAATGCTTTTAGTACTGTAGTTTAAACATTTTCGTCTACGATGCTCATAACCCCAATCCGTCGCTTCATTGACAACATTCTGACAAAATTTTGGACAAATATCAAAGCGTAAAGAACAACTTTGACTCTAAAAGACAGCTGCAAATATTGTGTATCATTATATAGGCTGCTTCAGCTTTGCAAAAGTAATCCACTTCCTTTATTAACTTGCATAAAAGAAGAAATGTAAACCTGTTACAACAAAAACCACAAAAAAGTCGTCTTTTGTTTCACTGCGGTAATGAGATTTCAGAAGGACGGGCAACAGGAATGGAGGTTTGGCAACAGTGGATAAATAAATACAAAAATTTGCAACAAATTTGTTTAAGTTCCAGCATATTAATTTAGGTTCCAGTTTTTTTTTAAAGTAACGGTACTTGAAGCAACGCAGACACTTCAAATGCTTGTTATCTAATTTAAATTGACGGAATCACTTGATTTGTAATAAAGTCGCTTCGAAAATGTTATCATCAACTTCTGGAATTCTTTTCAGACATATCAGCGGATTCTAAATACCAGTAAACCACTGAACACAATTGGCTAAAAATCATCACTTGTTTTGATAGGAGTCGATTTTGCGCTTTTCTCGTTCAGGTGAGTGACGGTTTAAAGAGAATCTGCCACGATGTGGCAGCGTGTTGTGCAGGTAAATGGGCGCGCTTCCATTTTGTACGATGCAATGTAACGGTAATCTGTGACATGCTAGAATGTAGAGCTGCGAGATTAAAGGGCGCGCATGGATAAATACTAATGAACGTCATAATCAAGAACTGAAGTAAAATGAGGTCGACAGGACATACGCTATAACGGAACGGATATCCGGCGAAATCTGCTTCAATTTTTATTTCATATTCGTAGTGAAATTTATATTTTTATTCAACTCGAGCAATTTTTATTCAGTTTTCTGTGTATCTGAAGGATATTGATAGGAAATTGCTTGCCACTCTCTAGGCCTACATTTCCGAGGAAGATAACTTTTCCGGGGTACGGAGATATAGTCTCACGAGACAGCCTCACGTGAAAAGTATTCGTTTTGTGTAGACCCATATGCCAGTGGTAGATAAAAGATACCAAACTGTAATATTGCGTGTTGTTTTGTACGAGAATAAAACCTGGTCTTCAACGTTAAAAAAAGAACGCAGGTTAAGGGCATTTGAGAACGGGATGCTTAAGAGATTATTTGGACCTAGGAGTGATGAAGTAACGAGATGCTAAAGAAAACTGAATAACAAGGAGCTCCATAATTTGTGCTGGTCACCTCATGTTATCAAATCATTGAGGATAAGCTTGCGTGAGGAGTTGAGTAATGTGTTATGGTTTCCCTAATTTCTCTTCATAGAAATTCTGGGACAGTGCCTTAAAGTTAGCAGTTGAAGAGGCATCTCTAAATAAACAACTTTGAATTATACACAAAAACTTGTAAACTGCTGTTACAAGTAATGAACTCTTTCGAGCAGTTCAACAAATTTTCATCTGATCATGACCCACACCTGCAAATTATAAACTTGTAATGTTGGTAATTTCATATAATTATTAACTTTTACTGACTTCATTTGGCAAACTGGTGCGTATTTTTGAACATTTTCCTTCGACAAATACCTTGAGAAAAACATCAATATGGTTTTATTTTATAAACTTGGCTTACATAAGAATTGCTCCTATTTGGGCCCCAGTATTTACACTACACCTGAAGTTAAGAACCACTCGGAATACCTGAACGTAGAGGGAGAGATAATATTAAAGTGGATCTTAAGGACAAAGGGCAGAAGAGTGTAGACTGTATGCATCTGACTCAAGATAGGGACCAGTGGCAGGCTACATAAACAGCAGGCAATTTATTGACTACCTGAGCGATTATCAGATTATCGAACGGACTCTGCTTCACAGAGTTAGTTAATATTTACGTTGCGCACAAATTAACAGCCTGATGATGACAAAACTATGTCGAAACATGTTGTCACTCAATAATACAACAGTAGGCTATATTTAGCAGCTGCTGTGTAAATGTTGAAGACAAATACACCTTGAGCGTGAGGAAGTGACTGAGTGGTTGGATCAGTGAGAGATCAACATCTGAATGCTTCACTGATAAGGCAGATCACTGAAACGGAACGTTTGCCCAACTCAGCTTCACCTCTTGAAAGCACCGAATCAACTTTTGGTAGGTGACAGCCGTTTCAGTAACACGGCTTGACTCAAGATTAGTCACAAGTGACACCGGCACGTCAGCAGGCAACTCGCCGGCTGTCCATTACGTATTGGGGAAATCTCTTCGGTTCAAGATGACCGAAGCGTGAAGCTTATGTTTCAGGTCAGAGATCTGATAAGCCTGAGGTTTAATCCCGAAAAAATTCTCAGGGACACTTCGTTGGCTTAATGAATTCGCCCTGTGGACATTGCACTTACTGTACTGAAATTGCAACGCGTTAAGTGTGCACGGATGCGTTTCGGTAGCTGTTAATTACCGTATAATTTAAGCATAATAATTCATATAAGTTCGTCCGTCACAAAAAATGTACAATCTGTTACTGAGTACAAATAAACAATGTTATGTGCTTGGATCAGCCAATCCAGTTAGCTGTGTGAGATTTAAGGTTCTCGCAACATATGGTATTGTTCTTCTGGGCCGTGGCACCGTGCAGACTTATACGTATATACCAACGTTTCGGAGACAACATGTTCCTCATAAGTGTTGGGATCGGCCTACGAGTCGATATGGCGTCACAACCCAGAAAAGCAACTCATCAATCTAGCTGGGTGTTCACCGCCCCGAGCGGAACAAGTAGCCTGTTCAAATTGATGTTCTCTGGTAAGACTGCTGTTTTTTTCACAATATGTTGAGATACGTAAAGAGGCACCGAACAGGTTTACTCAACTGCAGAGTGTTTGCCTTGCATCTAAGAGAGGCCTGGTCCGTATTTCTAAAAGTCAACGACCTGGGAACATTTGTTGCTTTCTCCAGGCAAATAAATATTCAGTAGTAAGAATTCTACCAACTTCTCATAATAGGCTAATGATCTTAGGATTTGATACAACGGAATTATTTGTATAGAGAATTTACTAGTGAAGAATGAATCGATAAGGATGCTAGAAGATTTTCAATATCGCACGGCAGCCTATCCTCCGCCTAATCCAGCAGGATTAATATATCTTCACAAGTTCTAACTTATCAGCGAAGAGTACGTGATCAATTTATCGTATATTCATTCAGTATTCAGGTTCGACTGCACGATATTATGAAGGTATTTTTCGTATGCTGTAGGAGATGTTTGTTTTATCAAATATTACAAAAAGAGGCCGAGTTTTCTTAAAACAAACCGTACTTTCTGAAATAATTCATCTGGTTATATATTACAGAAATAAGATGAACAAATCTATACATTCCTGTTAGCCATTGTTCTAGTATTTACTGCTGTGTCGTAGCATAGTTATCACTTGATGCATTGAACGGTGTCACGCAACGGGATAGATGTCAGTATGTCGATTTTGAACTATAAAATAGGTTACTGTCGCCTAGAACGGTGGAGAGAGATGGAGACAGAACATCTTACGACCGGATTCTGTGTACAAGACACCCTCTACTTAAGAGGGTTTAGACTAAGGTTAAACATAAAATACATACAAGAAACTACGTCATATTTCGCCCTTGTCACACAAGTTCAGGAAACTAAAAACATCTTTTTTAATTACTCGCAAATATGGTTTACTGGATTTTATAAATATTGTTACAAAATTCAGGCACGAACTAATTAATGGCTGAAGTATTAATTTTACCACATTAAAAGTAATATGAAATATAATCACTAAACCAACAGTCTTGACTTTTTACTTACGTCTCTTTACACTGGAATCTACGATTTGAAAGAAGTGCATTACAGATGGCTTGTGAATGTGTCCGCCAAAGCAATGCAGTGGCCCACTTTGAGCAAAATAGGTGTTTTAAAAACCGAACTACGAATTTCGACGAAGTAATCAAACCTGGGTCACTCCAAAAGTATGAAATTGTACCCCCCAATCTAATGAGACATTCACTACAAGTCTTGCCTTAAATTACGATTGTAAAACTACACGACAAACCGGTTTATCAGTGACACAAAAAGCAGCAGGTCCTGAGTGATCATATAAGGACTGAACTCTGAGCATAAGAATATTGTGCAGTTGTGCTCTATCTAACATGTTTTAAAAACGAGAATTTTTTTGCGGGATGACCTGTGTCTTAAAATTTCTCAGGCAAAACACCTCTGTTTGTATTTCACAGCTGTCACTTTGTCGCATTTCAGAAAGAGAAAGAAGAAGAATGTTTGCGTTATATCTACATAATAAGCAAATGTTGGCTCTTATGGAATAATATTTATGAATGTGTGTTTAATACCTTAAACTTCCCCGCCACTCTTGACGGAAAATTTACTAATTTTATATAATCTTAGAGGTAGCAACATAAAGTAATTTAAAAAGGATGAGACTATATCAAACTGCTTTGCCTCCATTGTTATAAATATACATTTTGCCGGTTTGTCTAGATTTTTGTTTAGGAATTGCACAGTATAAGAAATATAAGACCTGAATCATACGCATTTCTAGTCGCTATGTGTCACAGTAAGAACAACCTGAATCCTTTCTCGAAATGTGCATTATAATATAAGCATGTAATTTATAGGATAGGTAAGACTGCATGGTGAGACTACACAGCGCAACAACCCAGAAGACAGACATCTTCATGTATGTTATATATTAACAGGGAAATTATTATGATAATGGATGTGTTATGCAAAATTATTATACTCGCTGGCATGTTGACGCTAAGGGATCTTTGACCTTATGGATAATGTTTATGACAATATACGTGTTTAAAATATTCTCGGTTTGCATAAATTCTCTGCCTCCTACTTCTGTCCACAGTCTGATCAATGTGTGTAGTTCTTCAAGATTATGGTCACACGTGGAAATTTACTGTTTTCTTTACAGATAAAAATGGAAATATGCAGACATACAAGTTTCCCGGCTTAATATCATTCTTAAATAAACGGTTACATACCCGTGGTCTACCAGCAAATAGTAAAATGAAAATGCTTGTGGTCTGGCACGTGATATGTGTATCGCCACACTGTGACTAAACGTAATAAACTCAGATTCTTTCTTATAGAGCAGACAGGCTGGGATCACAAACAATTACAAACTCCTCACTTCCAGATTTGTGGTTTATGTTTAATGAATATATTTTTAGAGTACCATACCGCTCATTCAATTGTTTCATCTAGTTCGTTGTGGATGAGAGAGCTATAACAAAAATGTTTGCGCTCTCTTCCGTCATCACTTACGGTTTGGACGTATCTTGTAACCTCTGTGGATTCTCCAATCCTTTCTTTCATGGGGATTGTACATTTGCTCAGCGTTCCGGACATGTTCTTGCGAGTTATAATTAACCACACAATTACATCCCAGAGTCGATTGTTTACTTGCATGAAGGACACACGGACAACATATTACCCGAAATTACAGAAATAAATAACTATTACTAGTGATAAAACGCCCTGAACTGAGCTCGGACTCTGAGGCAAGTGAGTCAACACCCAAAACAGCGCTGTAACAACCCTGGAATCTAAGTCAGAGCGAGAGAATTTTCATCATCTGCATAGAGCTAGTATGAAATTTACAGTTTTATCACTATCCGCCACATTAAAACAGCCTTGAAATTATTCTAACTTGTGTTACCCTTGTGGTAACCGAACGTGAGAACTTGGTCTCATACCGTCAGTCTGTTTCTATCAAAAGCGGGTTCCGTAAACAGGTTTTGTACCTCACTCCTATTTAAAAGTCCATGTTTCTGCTGTTTTCGCGAAACAGTGTCACGCTCATTCCACCTCTAACCTCACCTTGAGCCTGCCATGGCGACGATGATATTGCTCTCATAACGCGACTCCTTTCTCCTTCTGGTCGAAGGAACCGCGGTCTGTTGCTGCTTTCCTGCTGTCTGAAAGACAGCTGCCAAGGAGCAGAGTCCTTGAGAAGCTTGCGTTAGATACGCTCAGCTAGGTAAGAAATTCCCCGCCTTTTATGGACCTAATGGTTCATTATCGTGTTCACAAGAGCCCGTTAACGGGCTCTATTCTGAGCAAGATGACTAAAGTCCACGCCCTTCAAAAATATGTTTTAAAGGTTCATTTTTAATATTAACTTCCCATCTATGCCGAGGTATTTCGGGCGGTATCTTCCCTTCGGGCTTTCCGACAAAAATTTTATACAAATTTCTCATCGCCCCCATGCGTGCTACATGCTCCGCCTGTCTCATCCTTGTTGATTATATCTTCCTAATAACATTTGATGAAGAGTACGAAATTATGGAGCTTTGTTCGCCCTCCTGTCACATTATCTCTTGTACGTCCAAATATTTTCCTCAGTATTCTGTTCTTAAACACCCTCAATCTGTGTTCTTCCCTTGCTGTAAAAGACAGTTTCACACCCAGACAAAACAACAAATAATAACATAGTTTTGTATAATCACATCTTACGTTTCAGCAGACAAAACATTTCGCACTGCGGTAGCAAACACTCCCAGAATTTAATGTGCTCATAATTTCGTCAATACGCAATTTTGATTTGAACAGGCGTTCCCAGTGTTTAAACTCTGCCAAATTTTTTAATGTTTTGTTAGCCAAAGTCAACTTAAAATGTCGTAATAGTCTAATATTTGAAGTTAATTGACTATCAGCACTCTTCTGTCCTCCGTCTGTTAAACTAAACCCCACTTAAACGAGGTATGCTCGTAGTTTACTCCATCTTAACCAGTCCCTTGCGAAACGCAGAGTAGAACGAATTGCTCACGATTAAAGTGATTTTTCTTATATTATGGCATTATCTCTGAAACTGCGGTGTTCGAAGTTGGATCAACATATCTGAGGAGCACAGAATTCGTGCCTTCTGGAATCGGAAGGTGCACTGCTGAATGGGTTTACATTAAACAAACTGAAAGATGTGCTAATTCGGGCGACACACAGATGCACCACATTCCTTTGAGTATTGAATATGTGTCAGGCACATGAAGAAGCCATTATTTTCAATATTGCGGTTGTCATAGGGCAGACCACCAACACCGATCTGGTTTGTGATCCAGCAGTCGGAACAAAGTGATGTCACAAGATCGCGTGTCGGTACACACGAATGACGTCATTACGTGATGCTATGTGTGAGGGAAGGATGGTCGGAAGGTGGAAATAAAGCAAAAGCAAGAGAGACGTTAAACTGAAAGGAAAATTGTTAACTTAACCTTTCCATGAAGGTTTTTTTGTGGAAAAAACACAAACTGAGTATCCGAAGTGGAGTCATCAACGGTGGCGCACATCGGGTCCTGAAGTTTCTTAATAGTAACAGATTTTGTTTCAGAGCAAGGACTTTACAAAACTCGAATGTTTATTTAAAACGGTCCTCTAAACACTGCATGTAACTGCGTAACTGATCTGGATAAAGGTGAACAAATGCTGGGACTTTGTGGCCTCCACTACGATACCTGAATTCGTGCAGTTTTCCTGTAAGGACATCGGCGTGCACAAAGCAGTTTTCCTGCTTCGAACTGCTGACATCGACTCCACCCAACCAACGATAAAGCACAATTCAATTACACTCCTGGAGGGTGGCAACCAGCTACAGTAAACACGCGACTTGTGCTGTTATACCCGTAACTGTGGTTGTTTTGCGTCAGATAAATGCGGGCTTATGTTCAGCTAGAGCAGTGGTATTCAACCTTTTTTGTTCGCGTACCCCCAGATATAATTTCTCTTCAACTTTGTACCCCGAAAATTGTTGGTTTATAATTCAAGTTATACATAGTATATAATCTACATATAAAATAAATTGAATAAATTACATTACTGATTATTCAATGTTTATCATAAAATAATATATTTTTTTTTAAATTTCACATACCCCCTAAGATGTCTTCGCGTATCCCCGGGGGTACGCGTACCCCAGGTTGAATACCACTGAGCTAGAGCCTTTTTTTAAAAAAAAAATGTCTGTCCATCACTGATTTTGAAGGAAATTCTTGATATAAGCTTATTAAAATCCGAATATCAGTGTGGACCTATATGTGAAGGGTTACAAGACAGCGAACAGAAAAATTGTGGACTCAAAAAAAAGTTTGTTAGAATCATGGGACAGTCGCAAAGAACATGCCAAAAGACGAAACGTGTCTTTACACTGGCGTATTTCAGACAAAGTAAATGTGTTGCTCAATTTTAAATACTGGAAACAAGGTACTCGAAAGTACTTAAATTTTCAGTCGAACATACACGTGAAATAAACACCACAAAACCTTTCATCTTTGCTTGCCTGAGCCACAGAACACAATGATAATGCTGAGATTGTAAAATTAGACACAAAGCACGTAAACAAATACGATCACAACTTATAAACCGTAATGAACAAAAATAAAGAGTAATAAAGTTAATTTACTTCGCTGTTACATAAAATGAAGCAAATCATCGTTTCTGTAACATCAACACAGGGTGCCTAAAAATAGGTTCACGTTGAATGTTATCAAAATCCACGGGAAACAAATACAAGAGCTCAAAACTGTAATTTTAACACTACTGTTTCATAGACAAAAACAAAGAATCTAATTCACAATTCTTAAAAATAAGTTCATAAGAAACTCGTCTTTTAGACCGTGAAGGACAATCAAGGGTAAACATGATGTTTACACTGGCGCTGAATGAAAAATAAGCTACGTTTTAAAATCTGTAACAGCCACATGGTGCCTAGGATTTCAGTATGTTGCAGCTGAAAAATATTAAGATTATGATTATAATGGTAATAATATATAATAATTATAAAAATCACGTTTAGTGGAGCAAGCTTTATATTTTCCAGTGCACTTGACGTGGAAGATGAATACGGTTCCTGAAGTGCTCCTTGTTTTTTTGCTGTACGATTCATCTGTTCAACGGTGTACGAGTTCCTTCTTCATGCACAAAAATTTTCATAACTAGTTTTTAAGCACGAGGTCTGTGATAAAATGGAAGTCGGTCATTTGATCCAAAATTAGCGATATGAGCATTATTTAAGGAAATTTAACTTCCCACATGAATTTTGTAAACAAATATATCCCTGAATCTGCGCCTTGTGATTTGAACAAATAATGTGACGTATTTTGGGTTTCATTTCCGGATATTTGATTTGAAGAATTAGTCAACAACAATTTCTAACTCACGGTCTTCGTGCAGGATTGCAGGATCAACCTCGTAACATCCGCAGTTACTGATCATCCTGACACTGGGCGTTAAACACTGCAGTTGATATAGCATCATTAGTTTGCTTCATGGCACAATCGATTATAATAATATCTTCATGACTACAACAAGACGGTCGAGTGATTTGCATTTTCAAGTCAGGTTCGATTGATCTTTCTGTAATTTTATCTTGTTGGTGGGCATTTTAACATGCAAAGAGCTCCTACCGCCCATCAGCAAACATCCTCATGTACCCTCTGACGTTAAAAATCGTTTAGCTGTAGCAGGATATAATTACAGAGTGATAAATGGCACATAGTGTTAGGTCCATATGTAACATCTCTTCATTGTTAAGTGGTTCACAAGATAAAAGTTTCAATTGTCTGCAATTGGTCGTAATGAAGCAAAGAGCGAAGAGGCGTTGATCACTGCTGGTCCATTCCTACCGTGCTGAGTGCGCTTACAAATCATGTTTTACATTTTCTGTAGTTTCAAGCCTCTGTCAGGAGGACGAGGTTTAGCTTATCAGACGTGATAGAGGCTACTTTGTGTTTGTTGTCTGGGTGGTACATGGTTTTTGCGCGAATAAGAAAACAGGAACACGAAGTCAGTTTGCTACGTCTGTGTACTCTGTCGTGATCCTCAGTTTCCGACCATTCGTTTGTCAGATGTCCATGAGACTTTGTTTGGAAGAACATTACTGATAGCTTCTGAAAGCTAATTTTGGTTACAGGAGCAAATTGAGATTGATACTTCCTCAACTACCTAACTTAACGGAACAGTTTTTGAAATGTTGACAATCACACAGTCGGTCAAGAAATTTTCCGTTTTCGCTGGAACCGACTCAATGCCGCATTCGAAAGCTCTACACTTAGCTAGTTGAATATAGTCCACACCGTATGGCTATATCTATTTTAATATTATCCTGCTATCTAGATCACCGTCTCCGATACGGTCTCTTCACTTTAGGTTTTCGGACTTGTACACATTTATCATCTCTCCCATTCGTTCTACACGTCCCGCCAATCTCATACTTGATTTGATCACGTTAAAAAAATCTGGTAAAGAATATAAATTATGAAGCTGTTCGTTGTACAATGTTCTGAAGCTTCCTGTTTCTTCAAAAATAACTTTTTTCGCCTTGGCTGGAAGATGGAGTTTGAAACCCATACGAAATACAAGACAGATAAGACATATCTGTATTCCTTCGTAGAGGTAACTTCCTCATGAAGATGGCTATCTTCTGGGTTGGTGCTCAGTATAGTCTTGAAGACGTTTACCGACGTTTCAGAGGTTTTTGCTGCCTCCAACATCAGGGCTATTATTGAGTCGCCCACGACTCTCTCGGCCATCTTCACACTCGCCGCCATGAGAACATAAAAATATCACTTCTTTATTTATTTTGTTACACAGGTTAAGCAGCAAATCGAAAATTGGTAGAGTCAAAAACAAAATATCTTGACGCCCTTTTTGAAAAATAGACAACATTTCAGTTCGGACTGAGGAGCGCTACAAGCCTGTGAGGTGCCAACGTGCACACCTATCACCGTACCAATAAATGGCAAGCATATTTTTGCGCATGTCATCTTGCGGAAGGGCTCGGATCAAACAAAAGGCAACACAGAAGAGAGCGGAAACGTGTTCTAGTGTGGAATACACACATTTTCCAAATGAGTCCCATGCCTTTTATACATATCACAGGCAATTATGTTAATGTAACTCACGCAGATATCAAATCCCTTTTTGCCGAGAAAGTATATTGCTGTCACGCTATTAAACGAAATTAAACATACACTACACTGACAAACATTTACAATAACATGTCACACATTAATCCTCCGAAGCACAAGGTCGTCTTAATAATATTTAAAAATTCAGTTCCTACATAAAACACATTTATTTCGTACAAAGATCACTTGATTATAATTATAACTCTCTCAGGAAATAATCGCTGTTTACTCAGAGAATTATATAAAAAACTTAAAAAAAATCTGTGGGCAAAACGCAGATTTACTGAATGTTAAAGCAAGTTATGCATAAGGCTCCCACTGGGCTCTTCAACGATTAATTATAGTAATCTCTGGGTACGGACTGCACGACCGGTGTTCGATCCCCTACGGAGGCACAGGATTTTTCCTCTAGCCTCTGTGTCCAGACCGGCTCTGGGACCCACCCAGCCTCCTATCCAATGGGTACCGGGGTCCTTTCCCGGGGGTAATATTTGCTTCCTAGCATCACGTTTAGACTGCTGGTTTCTTTTTACGACGATGATAATCAGTGGTGGATCCTGGTCTAGGAGTCAGGTCGTGCGGAAATGCAATATTATTAAATGCCCAACAACCGCGACACAATGTTAAGATAGTTTAATAATAATAAAAATCACAATAACTCAATTCCTTATTTTAACGCTAAGTCAGGAGCCAATTAGAGTCAGCACAAGAAAATAAATACAAACACAAAGAGCAGAAAAACTAAAACAAGTGAAAACAAAACAAAGCAAAAGTGAATACATATAATCAATCTAAACACTTCCACGTACCAAGAAAATGTCATCAAAGAAGACATCACTTTTGCTAAAAATATCCAAACACCAGCGTGTTATTTGGAGCAATGACGCACCTAGCTGAAAGACTATGTCTTCATACGCAGCTTACGCTTAAAGTATAAAATTCTTTTATTTGCCTTGTAGACACAACAACAACAACAACAATGATAATAATGTCACTATTGCGTTATACAGTAAAACATTTCTTTTACATTTCTCCGAAAGTGATCTGGCAAAGTCTGACTTCTAAACTGCCGTCTTATTTCACAAACTTGTTTTAGAATCACCCCTTTTAAACTTTTCATTCAGTTTCGGAGAAGCAAACAGAATCACAAATATACGCTGTAAACCATCGGTATTCTAGGTTTTTGGTGGTCTCTGCCATATGCAGCTTTAACATACAAATGTTTAAATACTACAATAAATTTTTGAATCTGAAACAAATTCTGTATGAACGCAAGTCGTTCCCATTAACTGCACGTAACACACCAGACAAATCAAGTTATCCACGCAATAATGGAACCGTACCATTGCCTACCTGATCCCTGTCAAGTTCCAGTCTAACATCCTAAATTGTAACGTAGAACAAACACAGATGCGGACTTGCATCATACCAGAAATACTCCTACGCCATCTTGAAACCGGTATATTAAAATGGAACGCAAACGGTCGTATATCATGACGAAGCACTGAGATAACCATCGCTTTTGTCTAGATTTGTGTTCATATGAATGAATGAAATGTGGGCGCTTCTTCATTCTGTGGGCTGGAATTAAAATCTGTCCATGGCTGGCTGGCTTGTTTGAGAGACATACGCTCGTGCCATGTCGACGGGAAATTACCAATAAAACTACATACGAGGTGCTACCCAAAAGTTCGGGGAATTTCAATTCTACGCTCGAACCGGTTGTGGAATGGCCTGCAGCCGCTAGATGGGGCGAGCAATACCCTTTGTAAATTAATGTGCCACCAGCCGTGAAGGCGTGAGGCCGCGTTCTTGAGTCTCGTGCGTTTTTGTAACGTTGTGTTGTAGTGGTTCGGCGATTTTTTTAAACCTTCATAAATGGCAGATTTTAAGGAGCAAATAATCTGCATCAAATTTTGCTTTAAGCTTAAAAAAACTGCTGTATAAACCCGCCGCATGCTTGTGGAAGCATTTGGTGAGAATGTTATGAGTCAAAGTAAAACTTTTTTATGGACGAACGTCTGTCGACGACGATAAGCGTTCAGGACGACCATCTACATGCACGACACCGGAAAACATCGCGAATTTGTCCCCCCTGGTCAAACTGTCAACAGGAAGGTTTATTGTGAATTTTTTAAGCTTAAAACACTCACACTTGAAGACTTACAGGGATGCATGGAATCATGGAAAAAACGCTGGGGTCGCTGTATCCATGCCCAAGGGGACTACTTCGAAGGAGACGGTGGAAACTAGGAGTTATGATATGCAATTTTTTTTGTGGAGAAATTCCCTGAACTTTTGGGTAGCACCTCGTACATACGTATGGATAGCGGAGGATATGAAATTATTGGACCCTTCCAGGATTAAAAGCTCAACACACAATCACGATTCTGTCTTCGGAGTGAACAGTAGTTATAGGCAGAATCTGATTCAATTACATTGTACCGACATTTGCAGGTTTCCTCACCCGCCCCGTTCGTAATACCCACAGTAACGAAATACTTAACACCAGGAATAATTACTAACAAACAGACTGCAATATGACATATTTCATCGTATTTAAATTCCCCATTTGTTGCAATTATTCTATCTCTGTCATAATTGTTAAATTAGTTTGTATAAATATAACTGTTAAACTCAATCTGAATATAATTTAAATTACCAAACATGGACTGAATTATTCTACATTATAATGAAGAAAGAGTCTCAGGTACTACCTTCAATTGAAACTGCAGTCGAAAACGCAACAGGCCAGAATGTTCGATAAAGTGGTACGCTCTTCAGTTCCCGTTCAAGGCATGTACTAGTGCATTCACCAGTTTGGTTACCAGTCTGATGACCGAGTAATTCGGCGTCCGCTGCTACAGGTAATTTATTAGTGCGTACAGGTTCACACGGGCCTGTTACTGGAATTTATTTTACAAATTTTATGAATCACTGTATTAACTATTCATGAAATACTTCTCTCAGGCGTTAACTGTTTATTCATCATACAGTACTACAAAAAGGTACGAGGGGCTCATACAATATTATGGCGGGACGTCAGCTGAGAACTTTTGCTTTGGACAGAATTAGACTCGCTTAAAATACAATCTATTGTTCTCC
>NW_019059605.1:2708619-2786693 GCF_000696155.1 Zootermopsis nevadensis | reverse complement strand
GAGTACTACATACCCCCGTACATCTCATCTTCCTTAATTGGTCACCGTAATATTTCGTGAATGCGCAAAAAAGAAAGCTCCTCATTAAGCAGTTTCCTCCAGCGTCCTTTAACGTTCTCCCTTTTACGTCCTAATACGTGCTCTCCGCAGCAGCATGTTAATCCGTCATTAGAATCTACTACCACGTAAAAATTTGGCCTGCCATTTCGGAAGAGGACCCATCCAGAAAGACCAACAACAGTTTATCATCACTGCTTAGACTATCGTAAGTAAACACGAAATTTAACGACCCTGATGGGCATGGAGTGGAGGACCTTTAAATCTGTTGTGCACATTTAAATATTACATTATTCTGCACACAACGAATTTACTAATAAATAATGGGCACATTAACTATTGTATTTGGTGCTTGTTTGTTTCACATTGCTTTTGTGACTTATGAGTGGTTACTGGAGATGGTGACATGGTTCCCAAACTGGGTTAGTTCGTGGATCATTTACTCTACTCTTCAAAATCTTACACACCGGAGAGCTGCTTCCAAAAGGCGGTGCTGATTACACTGTATGATTTCACCTGCGGTTTTAAACTAACAGACGAAGGAAAATGCCCAAGAACATGCATCAATTCAGTGACACACCTTCGTCAAAAGCCTTTAGTCTAAACATACTGGCTATAATTTTCGTTATTTGTGATGAAAACATATTAATATTCGTAACTTCTAGATGCTCGAGGTCTTTCCGGACAGCACAGTTTTACTGCCTTGTCATTACGTCTCAAATATAATACAAGAGGCTGGAGTCATCTGCATGTTTGCAAAAGCGAAGTGTAACTGTAAATGTCGCTAATTAGGCAAACCGCTTGGAACAACGATTAGCGTCTCTCGACGACCATTGACTTTAATAGCCCTCATAGATCCATACCAGTGGTCCTCCTATGTGACTCTTTGGTTGCAACACACTCCTCTAACAGCAGACATGATAACTTATATTTACTATTCGTAGAAAAACCTAAACTGCTGTTCCAATTTCTCATTTTCATAGACCACGTATATAGAAGGTACTGATAATAAGCCCCTTTAGCGTATAAGACGAGAAAATTATTTTGGAAAATGGTCTGACCACTTTTCAGCATTCTTAACAATTAAACGAGCATATTTATATTTGGGTATATAGTCTGAATGTTACAAATTAAATTAGTGGCTTTTCCCGGGTTCCTTTCTTCCCTGAATGTCTTTGGTGATGGTATTATATTACTAAATTTTTTGTTCTGGACTTTGCACATCATGTTTCTTTACAAAGTCCCTAAAAATGACTACATTTCAGAGGATGGATCTTCCTGAAATCACGAATAGTTCAGTCTGCCAGATTCAAAAGAGCTAATGCTTCCCCATTTTCACCTGAAGACAAAGGAACAGCCATCCTTCAAAACGTAGTGACATTTTAAGACTTTTTTTAAAAAAATGGATAAAACCAAAAACAGAGCACAAATACTTTTATTTCATCTCATTATTTTCAGGAAATCATTATTACCTAGAAATGTAAGACTGATTTTGAAAAGGGTGAAGGACGTACACGTTTAATGCTTGCAGTCCATAGGGCACGTAAGCGGGGCCCATGTGAACCCGGCGGTGACATGTGGCATGCTGGTTACTGGAAATATCTCCATCCTCAAAGCCCTTCTCTACATTACTGTGCAGTGCCTTGGTGCAGTTGCAGGCACAGGCGTGCTAAAGGTAACATTTACAACTAAGACTAATTCATTTCTATTATTAAGAAAGAACTAATCCTATTGTTACCATCCAATCAGGGTCCTATCTGGGGGACAGGGATCAAACTCATTACTACGTTTTATTTAAAAGAAGTTTAAATAAATAAAAGTTTGTCCCGCTACGTGCCATACAGGCGCTTGGGGTGAGTGGAGGTATAGCTCCTCTCTTCCTTGACCTCGGCACTAGATGGGGGTGAGTGGTCAGCATCACGCCCAGGCCGGCTTTCCCCCCGGGAAAGGACCCCGGTACCCATTGGATAGGAGGCTGGGTGGGCCCCAGAGCCGGTCTGGACGCAGAGTCTAGAGGAAAATCCTCTGCCCCCGTCGGGGATCGAACCCCGGTCGTCCAGCCCATAGCTAGTCACTATACTGACTGAACTATCCCGGCCCATAAGTTTAAATAAATGCCTGTATTAAATTTTAACATTTATAAAAATAATTATTTTATAACACATATCATCAATTACAATTTAGATATGCCAAATATTATAATACCAGCAGAAGGCCTCTTTAAGTCAATATAAAACATGTTGTGGGTAACACTTTTATGGACTTTCGGATCTCGTGGTCTCTGCCTTCACAGCAACATGAAGGAAACCTTTTCTAAAGTGAACACACACACCACAGATTCTAATAGAAAATAGTTAATTGAAACAGGTCCCAGATACTATCTTATGGTACAGTAACAGGATATGAAAAGTTGGGACAGTGGAAAAAAAAATCAGAATAATTAGCAATTAAAAACGTTCTGTAACAAACTAAACCAAAACACCAAATTTAAAACTCTGGAAAACAGTAAAATTTATAATAATTGAGGTGTAATAATGTAATACAAGGCAGAACAGTAACACAAAGCTACCAACACGAGACAAGAAATACATGTGGACTCCTAACCTCAATTTGCATAATGCAGACTATCAGAACCGCAAGCAACCCTAACCCTGACAGAGTTCTTGCAGAAGAATGTGATAATTCACATTCCACTGAACATTTCCTTCTGAACTCCTATAAAATCATACCAAGGAAGTGACACTTTTCAGTCTAGTAAAATTCTTTTAAGAATCTATTAAGCAAAAATGTTTATGAAATTGTTTAAATCAGCTTTTGGCTAAATTAACTGTTGTTTCTCCCAATGCAGACAAACTGAGTCTCAAACTCCTAAACTAGTAAAATTGCATATAAAATTAAATACACAAAAGAGATGACACTAGTATATTAGACAGAACGACCAAAGAACGAACATCACCGCAGACTGATTAGCCCTTATTTATGATGGTACTGTTACAGGCTCTAACACCACATTACGCACAGAGTAAGTTGGGCATTACTGTACTCACCCATGGTGTGACACCCGTACAAGGCTTTGGCATCGAGTACTTCCTCGGATTTGTGCTTGTACTAGTGGTATTTGGAGTGTGTGATGTGAATCGCTCTGAAGTGAAGGGACTGGCTCCTGTTGCCATTGGGCTTACCATTGCCATGGGCCACCTCGCTGTAGTAAGTACAAACACTGTTTATGTCATGTACATATGCGACTTGGTACTTTCTGTTTCCCTTAGTATTTAGAGTGCCACTGTCTTGTGTGGACACATCTCCGAATAACAAGAACTTGCATTTTCTAAATCAACTGATTTTCATGTTTCACCAACATAATACAATGACACAGTATGCACCCTGTGAGGGTCCCAACAGACTGTGATTTGTACCATCCTTTGTAACCTTTCTTGCACTATCACATAAAAAAATAAAATAAAGCTGTCTGACCACATGCCACGTAGGCACTTGAGGGGAGAGGTGATACAGCTCCTACTCATTCTAAACCTCAATACTAGATAGTGATGAGTGGTCAGAATTATGCCCCAGCCTCGCTTTACCCACGGGAAAAGACCCTAGTACCCACTGGACAGGAGACTGGGTGGGCACAGAGACTAGAGGAAAAATGGGAGAAAATATGCATGGATTTCATAACAGAAAATATTCTGTCATAATTTACACCTGCATGGACCTTGGTCATGGGTTGAGTGGCCCTTGCATTGTGGTAATAAAGAAACTGCAGCATTCACAACAATGGTTTGTACCCATATTATGCTTGTTTTACAGTGAAAGATCAGTTTTCAGAAGTGTGAATGCAAAAGTGAGGTAAAAGTACACAAATTGTATAATAAAGAGGAGAATGCATTTCGGGGGCAACTGAGTAGGGATTCTGTGGTATCAAAATTATGCATGCAAATAAAGTATTTTAAGAAAAACACCTTTCCTTCATAATCATGTCCCCCCAAAAAATCCTTTGCTTCATTCCCCATAAGATTTATATCAGATTATGAAACATTTAAATTATTTCCTTTCCAGTGCATCCTTCTCACGTATTCCTTCACCTGTTGCTCTTTATTCCCTGTTTTCTCTAAGTTTCTAAGCAAAGACCTTCTTGCTTCCTGATATTTCTTAAGTATAGCTTAATACTGTAAAAATACAAGATTATTATAATTTTGTTCTACAGCTGGATTACACAGGTTCCAGCATGAATCCTGCACGCACTCTTGGTTCTGCTATACTCACAGGAATATGGGATAACCATTGGGTAAGTTTAACTTATGGACATTTTTACTTTAGGTTAGATTGATGGTTAGGGCATAACTTCAGTTGGTACCACGTGGAAATAAAATTTAATGGTCACTCATTAAATTCTAATGCAAGTTTGTAGCTGGATACCTTGAAATCAAGTCAATATCAACACAGCTTGGAAAGGAATTAGAGTAAAAACTTCAGCCAAAGAGAATCCAGAGTCTTATGAATTAAATGAAATAAGCCATTCTTACATTATTAATGTTAAACTTTGTGAATCATTATCTTGGAAACCACTGATATCAGTGTCAAATTTTCAGTTCCTTCCCACAATCTATTACTACACACTCAACTAGAATATATGAAATAGGGGTAACTCCCCCCCAAATGTTTTAAACAAAACTGTATAAATGTAACCATATTTTGGGTGATGTGTTGCATACAAGTGGTTTTTTTGACATACAATTACCAATGGAAATTGGACATATGGCGATAACTGAGTTTTATATCTAAAACATAACTTAAGATAATGTGGCAATATGGAACAAAAAAGAAAAACATTCGGAAAATGTCTTCAACGTTAAAAAAACACAAAAGAACTTACAAGTCTGTGACATAATCAGCATGATTCACTACTCTGAACCTATGGAAAAGCCAGTATTGTTCAGCTGACAAGGCAGCCAACACGTGAAGTGTCCACTACAAAATAAAACAAAACAAAAAATCCCTAGACTTCTAGCTTAGGCACCTTGGGAATAAGATATTCTGGAAAAACATCTAATAAACAGCCAAGTAAATATAATTTGGAACAGTACTTTGAATTATTTCTTCAGCTAACTTAAATTAACTGTTGGAACATGTATTATATAACAAATTATTTTGCAATAAATTAATATTGTACATTTATATATTCAGTTCATTGTTTGTTTGCTTTTGTATTGTTATTAGTGCTTGGCTGTTGTCAAGCACTTTAATAAATGAATTGAATTTACTTAAGAAAATTCTTCTACTATGTGAAATGTGAGGTTCTCACAGCAGTATAGATATCATTGTTGGTCTTCTGGCTTTTAAAGCCATGTGGAAGATACTTTTCTCAAACATTATCAACCTATGATGTTCATATGGTGTTGCAACCCAGAAGACAAACTCTAACATCTATTGAAATTCAAAAATTGAAAATTGATATTTTAACACCTACAGCCTAACACCTAAACCAGAATAATGGATGGTTTGACAGAGTGCAGGAAGAATAGGATAAAAGGAAAAAGGCTAAACTGCATACAATAAAAAAAAGTCTAAAAAATTTGAATAATGCAACCAAATTCTTAAGAACAAAGAAAGGTAACACCTAAAGACAAATTTAATGAGCTTGAAATAAATAGTATTACAGATTTGTACAAATGCATTAATGAATCTTATTATGAAGGTTTACCAATCTAAAGTTATGTTGTTAAAGTATGAGAATGCACCTGCAGATCTTGAAATAAAAATAAAATGTGAAGATGTGGACTGGGTTCAACTCGTTCAGGATAGGGGTCAAAGTAATCACCCTGTTGCTTCCACAAAAGGCAGGGAATTCCTTGTCAGTGGAGTGACTATTAGCTTTCCAAAGGAAACTGTTAAATGGAATTAAGTAACTATCGACAGAATAGACAATCTTCACATCAAATCAAAACATTCAAAAACACTTAACAAAGTTGGTATGAAAATAGGTGAAATGACAAGAATCTTTAGAGAAATGAGTTTGAAATATATATATATTTTTAGCACTTATGTGATGGAAATATGTTAAATTGTTACACAGGTATACTGGCTGGGGCCCATACTTGGAGGAATCTCAGCTGCCTTGATCTATAAGCATGCTTTCTCTGCAGTCCCCATTGAGAGAACCACAGAATACACTCCAGTACAGGTACAGGTTCAGGACAAAGAAGTGATGAGTCACGCTTAATTACTAACCCACCTGCAGCATGTCCACATGGTTCTAGCTGCTTGCATATCTGCATCTACTATGGAATATTTGTATAAGAAGAGTTATTTAAAACTATCAGAAAAGTTGACTATGGAAACTTTCTTTAAAAATATGGTGCATCAATATGGAATACTCCAATTGTTCCTTTTATGCATTACATCCTCAGGAGTTGGGTGTCTAGCCAGTGGTGACAGAAAATCGTTGTATCTGGTGGAAATCTCTACAGAAAAAGAAGCATGTTTGTGTGTGGGTGTATGTGTGCATATAATAAAAAGGAGGTTTAAGAGAACAATACTGTAAAAAGAAGAAGAGGACAGTATGAGTACAGGTTATACATTATCAAGATAATACCAACTAGTCAAGAATGTTGAGTTGTTTTCACTGAAAAACAGAAGGCAAGCTAATGCATATGAGCAGTTACTCACAGCAGACATTTACTATCTATTGACAGAGAGTATCCTGTAAATAAATAAATAAAAACTTGTTCCCCATTGTTCTTTAGCCTTACAAAATGCTTAGTAACTGTGGTATTAAAATATTGGAAGGGAATTTCATTAGTTTCTTTTCTATCAACAGTGTTGATTTTTCCTATGCTTATTGTTTTTGTATGTCTCGATGCAGAGTAACACCTTCCTGATTCTGATGTCATGAATGCTGTGATGATAATGTCAAGGACTTTCATGTCACTGAAAATTCCTTGTATGCTAGGAAGCATCAGGTCTCTGAAATGAAAACTGATAACTCAGGGCACATGGATGGACAGTATGACATAATTCTGTATATAGGCATGATAACAGAGGTTTGCAAAGTTCGTTGTAAACATGGAATTTTTGGTTTTCATGATGATTTGAGTTTAAAAAGTGGTCTTCTGGTTGTACAGCAACATTTTGGAGAACATGCTGTCTCCATCTACGGGGATGTTTCAATGAATTTATGACAACATTTTTGTTCCAGGAGACTGGTACTGGTACTGCCTTTCTGAAACTATGTTCTGTGAATATGAGATCACTTTATATCCATAGTAAGATTAAATTATGTAGAAACTCAGAAAGCAAACATGGTTGTTTTGGAAACAAATAAATGTTACATATAGCAAAACTGAAAGTAATGTAAAAAAAAATTTGCTAAGACTAGAAACATGGGTGTTTGTCCTGCACATTCAGAAACTCACTGCCCATTTTCCTGATATTCTTTGAATCACTGATAACTTGCCTAAGCACACATCTTATTTACATTTGCCTTGTACAGTGGCCAGCCAGCCAGCTCTTAACTGGCCAGCATATCTGAATGGCTAGCTCTCTACAAACAAATATTCCTCAGACGTCAGAGATTTCAATCTCATAATAACAACCTGCTACTGCAGTAAATGAATTGACAAAATCAATCCAGTTAAACGGTTTCATGAAATTCAGGTACTAAACTAAACCCATCACTCAAAGTAACCAACTTAGGAATGGTACATTACATAAACTGTTGAAAACTTTACCATTTTATATGAAATTTTCACAAATATGTCATATATAATTTTCTAAGACACAAGTAGAATAAAAATCTGAAATAACTGTTCATTATTAACAAAGAGAATTATGTACAAATAATAAATACAATTAACCTTTCCACAGTTGAAACGGCTGGACAACAAGAAAGACGAGGATGGAATGGCTTGAGCACATTGGATGCAATGACTTCAGCTGATCTGCTGTTCCACATGGGCTTGTTCAGTAAAATAATTATTGAACACATCATAGGATGATCAGCAAAATGCTCTCAATTATCCAAAGAAAGAATTACTGTAAACAGATATTTCTGAAACACACAGCTTTCTCTGCATTGGAACAAAATTTAGTGTTGTGGACTATACAAGCAATTTCAAGTGATGTTTCATACACTGGCTTATTAAGCTTAGTGCAACAAAGCATACATGAGAGTGACTATTTGTGTGAAGCTGAAGCATTCATATATCATAACAGTCCCTCCTCAATTCTTGTCAAATAAAATTTAATCAGAGCCTGTTCTTCTAATCCAACCCTTTTTAAGAACACAAACCTTAGCCATCCTAAAACATATGTGGGTTTGTTTTGTTTGTTGGGTTCCTTCAAGCTGACAGCAGACATCTCCAACTATATTTATATCATGTGTCCATTTATGTGCTTTTTTGTGTTTGCCAGTTACTATTTAAGTGCATAAATGAAATTTGTTGCTTACATCAAACTACAAATGCAGTATGGAACATTTCTTATGTTACAATAAACAGCAAGGTGCTGTTGAGCTAAATTTTTTACTATGATTTAATAACGGATTTTAGTCTATCCATGCGAATCACAAAAGATTAATGGAATTGCTCTGTTCATAATTTTTTACATTTTATATTTGTTAATCCTAACACAGCACTATTAAACATTCATGAATATATACTTTCAAAAGTTAATAAATATAACTTGCTGGTCACCTACAAAGCAACAAAAAAATCCAATAACATGACAAACATTATAGGTGAAGAATTTGTAAGAACAACTTAAATAACAATGAACAAAGTTAACAAAGGACAAGTACCTTAACATTACATGTAGGCGACTAGATTTTGACGTACATGCTAAAATTAAGAAATCAGAAAATCACACAGTGTAACAGTGTTGCATTAAAATGTTTCCTCATAAACAAAAACAAGTTAACTGAAATTTTTATGTAAAAATTTGGCTCAACATATTAAAAAACCTTAAGTATATGCCAAAACATACAGTATAATAAAATGCATTTCAAATACCAACAAATTTTAAGTATATAATCAATCTTATTTCACATTTTGTCACTTCACACTCAATTTCATTTTTTTTAGTAAGTCATATACTCCCATTCTCTAATTCTTCTTTCATGTGAATATAACTCTATGAAAAAAAAATCCTTTCAGAATAAAAACATAGTATTAAGTTAATTAATACACAACACTATCTTCAATGAGAAAGTGAAATAATTGTCAGCAACAAGCAGACTTTCTTTAAAAAGTTTGACATTTTTAAGAAAGGTTTCCAATATGCTTTAAGAAAGAATATATTTATAAATATTTGAAATTGTGTACAAGTGTTTGTCCTGGAGAATGTTATTTTGAATGTTGAGACAAACCCTGTAAATAAAGCTTATCACTGAACTTAATACGTAATTATGACTATGATGTACTTTTCCCTTATAATAAACAAACATTAAATGCATATGCACCTACTCACTGTTTGTTCATACTTATTCACCTTGGTAAGAAGTCAGAACTACGAGGGGCAGTCAAAAAGTTCCCGGAATTGTGGTATAGCACTGTAATGGTAGGACATATGGCAACGCTTACTTAATCACCTTCAAAGTAGGATCCTTGTGCACACACACACACTTGCTCCATCGATCCTGCCATTGTTGGAAGCACCGGCAAAAAGCTTTGTTTGGAAGCTTCTGGAGTTTGGCCGTCGCATTCGACACATCGCTGGTTGTGCAGAAATTCCTCGCCAAGAAAAGCACATCACCCAACCTCCATACTCTCCGGATCTCACTCAGAGTGACTTCTGGCTGTTCCCTACTCTGAAAATTTTCCTCAAGGCGATGCGTTTCGCAACCATGGAGGACATCAAATCGAATGTGACGGCCAAACTCTGGAAGATTCCAAACGAAGCCTTCCGCTGGTGCTCCCAACAATGGCAGGATTAATGGAGCAAGGGTCCTACTTTGAAGGTGATTAGGTAAGCATTGCCATATGTCCTACCATTACAGTGCTATACCACAATTCCAGGAACTTTTTGACTGCCCTACATATATACTGAAGTAATAATCGATACAAAGGGTTAACTCTTATTACATATACTAGAACAAAACTACAGCACTGATCCTCCTTCATCCATGTAGGCAAAGTGGACTGGATTCATGACTTTCATCTCCGTAACACTGTATCTTCATAATGCACTTGTACTATAGAATTTTTACAGAATCCTCATCAACAGCCTCTTTCATACAGAATGAATTAAATACTTTTTTTCATTTCATTTACAGACACAGCCTCCAGAAAGGGTACAATTATAAACTAACTAAGTCTAAATATTTAAGTAACACAGTAGTAGTACATCAGGAATATGGGTAATTTATAGAGTGAACGTAGGAAACAGGAAAGTGGCCTTGAAAACTATGCTTCACAGGAAGGCCCTGAAAAAGGCACTTTCAAGGAAGGTCGTAAATAGGGTTAACTATCCATATCAGCCCTTAAAATGGAAATGACAATGTCCTCCAAAACACGTAATCATCTACAAGACTATGCAGTATACAACCCAGAAGATCACAATCAAAATGTTCATTGCCATGAAAACCACAAGTGTAACAACCATTAAAAATTTGCAGCCCCAAAAAGTTTTATCCCTGCGCTGCACGTTGAAGATTCCCGTCTGTATTCTCTTGATTATCTTTATGAACAATAGGTGTATGAAGTTAATCCTCCCTTCATCATGAATTTCACATCCAGATAAGTTAACAATAATATTTTACCCTGTTACTTCTTATGGAAGCATTTTCAGAACTGTTTACTCAGTGGACCTTCCGACTTGGTCTAATGTACTGAAGTTCAGAAGTCAGAGCACAGAATAGTTACATCATACATATTGTTATAGTGATGACATGCTCGATGACAACGAACTAGCCATACAACCATATTTTTTTGCCATGCATTAAAGGAACAGTCCTTGTGATGTATCCAGCCCTGAAAGGGCTTTTCCTCTTCCCCATTCAATTGTCCTGGACATTGCTCTTATCTACTTCCTTCCATCCCTCGTTCTGACTAGACAATTTTCTTGTTCACCTTGACTAGATCCATCCATACTCTATAACCCTTCCACATACATCTGGATATGAGCCGGGATAGCTCAGTCAGTATAGTGACTAACTACGGGCTGGGCGACTGGGGTTCGATCTCCACCAGGGGCAGAGGATTTTTCCTCTAGCCTCTGCGTCCAGACTGGCTCTGGGGCCCACCCAGCCTCCTCTACAATGGGCACTGGGGTCCTTTCCTGGGGGTAAAGCCGGTCGGGGCTTAATGCCGACCACTCAATCCCATCTAGTGCTGAGGTCAAGAAATAGAGGAGCTATACCTCCACTCATCCCAAGCGCCTTTACGGCACGTAGCAGGACAAACTTTACTTCGCATACATCTGGAGATGGAAGTAGCAGGCTCCTCCAAAATGTTAGTAACAATCTACAAGACTACATAGTTGCATAACCAAGAAGACCATAAACCAAAATCTACTATTCCTGTTAGCATTACGAAACTGTTCATCTGCCACTATGAATGACCACCCAGCTTCCTTCCTTATCATTAAGTGACAACACTAGAAACAGCTGACTCATCTTTCTAATTAGTATCAACTGCTGCACGTGAATTTCTGCATAATGTGACTTCACGGAACAAACTCAATACAGATGGTTGATAGTTTTCAACACAGGCTCTAGACTGTATACTATAAAGGAATATTTAACTTTATTTACAGAGAAAAGTATTGTTTCATTCCAGTATTAAATGTTAATAATAATACATAATATAACATGTACAAGGAAAATGTTACAGAATAGAACAAGAATTTGTTTACAATGTAATCTTACCACTTTCAAAATCTCATTTATATCATTCTAAAATTATTTGTATTGCAATGTTTCAAATTTCATAATTTGAAACAAGAATTACACAGCATCTTTTATGTGTTATACTATAATATAAAATAAATTAGTACATGTATATAACTTTCAGTGCAAAGTCCTGAAGTATAAATTAGATAGTAACATTATATATATATATATATATATATTACTTTATTCACAAGTTCATTTAAGATATCATTAGAGATTTGAGGTTTTCGTGGTGGTGGTGAAGTTGTTGACTGTGATCTCCTGAGTTGTGATGCAGAGGAACAAATCACTTCCATCTCCAGGGTTATTTCAACCCTGAGGACAGGCAATATATTCCTCCCAACACTGATAACCACCTACAAGACTACATATTATCACAACCTAGAAGATCAGTTGATATATAAGATATTATTTATAAAATTTGTAAATTCACGCTACACATTTACATCATTGTTATAAAAACAAAATAGTCAATCCAAAATGTGTAACCGGCAGGTTTATTAGTTGCACCTATGATGAGCATGCATATGACTAATAAAAATATTTTACCAGTGTTTAAAGACAAGAATAAACAATCCTGAGATGGCCAGTCAGAGAATAAATTACCAAAATGGTTATAAATATCGCGAAACATACTACTATGTTATTCTTTATATCTACAGGCTTAAATAAACTTTAACTACAAGAATAAATGGCAGTAAACAGCTTAGATTAGTTTACTTTCTTAGGTCTTCTTCGTTTGAAGACTGCTGCTTGCCTCAGCAATTCTGCATTCTCATCTTCAGGAACTGCAGGAGCATCAATCAATCTCTTAGGCAACACGATCAGTCCTATCAGAGTCAGGGCTGCATACAGAGTAAGAAATTTCAGACAATTTTAAAATCCTGCAGCATTACTCTGTCCTGCCTGTTGTATAATGAAAGTGATCATAATAATCTAATTCATAATCCATAACAAGATAATGATGGTTAAAGTGCTGATGTAACATGTATCAGTACGCACATACATTTAATCCTTCTCTATCAACAGTCTTATTGGTAATCACTTAAGATCATCATCTTCAAGAATTGGTTCCACAGGGATCACTCAAGATATTACGTAAATTTCACATGGACATATGAAATCATAACAAATTAACAAAAATAAGTTTCATATGTTTTTATATAAATAATCCATCAGGTAGATACCAACATTTTGGAGGAACACACTGCCTACATCATCACAAAAGAAGATGGATGCAGTTTGTTCCTCTGATATATTTTAATCCAGTTACAACTGCACATGATGTTAATACCCAGGAGACCAACAATGATGACTGTTAAACATTGTTTATAGAAAATAAAATGTAGTTTCTGAATAGCCAACCTTATTCTTTAACAGCATATACTTACCATTCAATATGCATGGGAAGATCACATAAAAAGATAGTGTTGTGGAGTAGAAATACAACACTTCAGTGCAGTACATTAGAATTGTTACAACAAGGGAACATATTCCCAAGCTCACAACTCTGCAACAATTGAAATATGGATGATTTGTGGAACTACAATAAAATGTTATAAAAAAGACATCTGCCAGTAGTGTCAGACATTACATTCCTTTTACTGGACCAATTAGTATGTCAACATTACCAGCGATAATCAATTAGAATGCTGAAAGTTAAGTTAATATCATGATAGTACCTTAAACCAGGACATGACCACTTCCTTCCAAATTAATTATTAATTATCTCAGTCAAAACTAGGCTGAGCTACTGAAAGCATAATTAAATATATAAAAAAAATAATACTGATAATCTGTAAACTACTGTCTTTTGTATAACAGTGCCCAAGAATGGCCACCCTCCTCCATACAACTCTGCTTCAGCAATGCAGGTACATCATGAGATAAAATGGTTTACAATGTTTACCAAAGTTTAGAAAGTATTTTACAGAATGTTAATAATATTAATTTTAATTCCTATCAGAAAATGATTGACAGATTAATGAATAATGGTACTAATGCTGACTGAACTGTCAACATATTTAAAAAAACTGAGGACAAAATTTAAAAACTAAACTCAAAAGTAACTTTACTTAAATTTTGGTAAAGACACATTCACCAAAGAAAGTATAAAATTATCACAAATTATCAAATTAAATTAACACTGCACAGTCTGTTATAATTCACACAAAGGAAATCAGGTTAAGATATTTTAATGAAGTTATCATTTGATTAATTAATGATTAAAGAGTTAATAAAAGATTTCAGGTTCTCACAGAAATGAAGATAATAATTTTCTGGGTTGTAATGCCATGTTCTTGTATGTGGCTACCATCATTCCTCTGAAAAACTGGTAACCACCTACAAGAGTATACAGCATCACATTCCAGAAGACCACAATCAACAGCATAACAGAGAGTCTCTTTATAGGCCCTTGTTCTGACAACAGCTGCTCTTTCACATTCACATTACTAGGTTCCAGCCACTGAGAAGAAGAACTCTACAGAGCAATCTTTGAAAAGCAGACAGTTATTTAGCTACTTAATCTTTATACTACAAACAGTAAATATTTATTTACTCACGGTTTATAATGTATATATAAGGTGCAATGAATTAAAGCAAGAGCTTTCAAAATGGAATAAATTCCTAATATTCTTGGCAATGTTGGATCCTCTGGAACAAATATTCTTTCTTAATATATAGATAAAACTTGAACATACACAGATGTAAGACAACACAGGAACATATTATGCATATATTTAATGGAACCATATTGGCTGCTCAGCCCAAAAACCTTGAGTACAATGTTTGAATGACTAGCTACAGAAAAAATAAAATACTTGGACTGAAACCTGCTACAGTACAACACAGCAGCCACATAGTTTGCCCTGGGAACAAATCTGGCACGAACATTGTATCTAAATACAACCCTAGGCTACAGCAAAATGAACACAGAAACTGGACACTATATTCCTAAATACATTTCACAAATATTGATTACAGGGGCTATATACACTAATGAAACTTTAAGGACTTAACGTTCAAGCTATTTACCGTACTGGAGTCCAATAGTTTTCTTATAAGCGTGTTCACCAAGAAACGACCGCTTTTCTATATAACAACGGGCTGCTGTACCCATATCCATGAAAGCAACAAACGCAATCCAACCTCGGAAAGCATACAAGAATTTCTGGTCCATTCTCTTACAATTAGTTCTGCAGCAACCTTTAGAATTATGCTGTAACACATTCACATTTACGTTACGCGTAAATACATATTTAAATTACTTCTATTAAACACATAAACAAAACGTGCTATGTGGTGAAGATTAATATCCTGCACTTGTATCTAAAAACTTTAGTGGTTTATAAATTTCAAACCAAACATCTGAACAAAGATCTCTGTATACATATCGATAGTGAAGAGCCTTTTGTTTTCGTGTTCCTTATCATACTTTCCCCAATTTCTACGCCATTCAAATCAGACATGAACTTCAAAACCATGTCCTCCACTATCACCAGAGAACATCAAAATACAGGAACTATAATACCAACGGTGAATAGGTAGGGAAGAGGGTATAAAATATTCGTATTCTATGCTTCGTATCACAGACAACAAATTAGAATTGCCAGAAACTTCACAGGACAATTACAACTGTAATTTTGAATATTTGTGTGAAAGCCTCCAAGATATATTTTTATATTGGTATGTGTGGCTCCTGGCCGGAGTCTCAGCACGTAACATATGTATTTTACTTCATTTTTCCTGCAGGAACAAACTTTCCATCTCCAAATCATTTAGTAGTAAGTTTGAGAAATCGTGTTGATGACACGAGCCAGTTTTGTACCAAGCGCTATCAGTAATAGAGCAATGAATCCTCAAATTAAAAATCAATAAAGATGGCCTTTCACTTACTGGTTCAAGATATTGATCACATAAACTACGAAACAAATAGCAGGGTCAGGTGGCACAAATGATTAATCATCAATTGTGATATTTAAGTTGCCATGGCAATCGATATACGGTAACGTAGCAATGAGGCGACTGTGTATATCAATACAGTGATGCAACCTACATCTTGAAGCTTCTGTCCAGTGTAGGACCTAATTATGTCATGACAGTTACCATCCTGCCTATTAAGAATGAAATATTTCAAGATGCCATGGAACAGTCCACATCTAACAGAACTGCTGCTGAAGTCTTACTTTGTATGATTTTTAAAATTTTAATTCCATAAAAGGTGATCCTATTGTTTTCCTTCAAGCAATCATTTGTTATATATAATGCTTGAATGCCTCCATTCTTTTCCTCTATTTTCCCTTCCCCCAGTTTCTTCCATGATATTCCTTTTTATCAGCATTCTCTTTAGGTTCACCTCAACAAAAGTTCCTTTGCACTGTATATTTAGGTAGGGTTAATTGCTTCATCCTATGTGGATATGTCCAAAACATATCAGTTTCCATAAATTTAGCATACGGTTGAGAACAAATCTATGTCTTAGATTTTATGAAAACAATAAACATAATTTATTGGATGATGATCACAAATAACTAAACTTCATTTGCATTTGTGACACATTCTAGCTCGATTTTTATAATTACTACAGTATTATGAACCTATAAAGATCCCATCAAACCTTCCATGGTGTACCACAATACAATTCCTGTAAGACTGAAAATTGCAGTCATTCTATTTAATACAAATACAAGTAAATGACAAAAAATACCATCTACACACTTCACTTTTACAATGTAACACAGAAGCCACTCACCATATATACAGTCCAAACTGAGCTCAATTTTCATTTGTTTTCTGTTTGTTTGAACTTTGCATAATCAATAAATCCATCACTGTTTGTCAGAACATCATCAGCCATGTTTAATATCTCTTCATCTGAATAAACAGGCTGTTTGTCCTGTTTCTCTGAAAGGGTATTTGTTTCTGAACAAAAAAGGCAGACTTTTTTCAAACTTCTGGTCACAGATTTCATGCTACATGACAATATTACAATATAAAAAGTGAGAAAATGATACTTCCTTGCAACAGGACCTTGCTTGTAAATGTTCATAATTTCTCCTTTCTTTTTACATTTCTATGTAGCTATATGTATAATTGCTTACAATATATGTTACCAAGTTCAAAGTTACCATTATCAGATGTGACCAACCATTACAAATAAGGAAATCCAACATACAAGAAGGTAAACTCTTTCACACACATTGGTCAGCCAACATCAATAATGACCATGCATATGAAACCAATGATATGTTCACATTTCCTATACCATGCACTGCTATCACACCTTTCTTTCAGTCATACCCTACATGTGTGCTATTTAGACATTACATTGGTAAGAGTAATTTCACTGTTTCTATCCTCCTCTTGTTTGTAAAGTAATCATGTCTGTTTTGCAGAAGCCATTTAATTTTTGATTTTATTTTTTCATATTCATTGAAACTACAACCCAGAAGACTGCCATCTTCAAACTCACCACCATGACAACCTCAAATCCTGCTTACAAAAACCATGATTACATCTGTTAAAAAGGATACTCTGTCCCTGCTGCTAGTAAAGATTGTGGATATTGTTGACTAGGAAGATGGAATTGAATAAAATGAACAAGATTGGATAAGATCATAGTCCTGCTGGCTGCTGTTTCTTTCTGTTGAAAAAAATTAACTTAAATAGGATGCACCTACAAGATGTCAAAGAAGAAGGCCAGATTTACGACCTGTTCTTGCGTACAAAATATATGTTTAAAAATGTACATGTCGAGAAAATGAGAATTATGCAATTTGAAATGCCATGGCAAAGTGTCTTGCTGAAGCAAGTACAAATGCCATTTTACATTCAAGTTTCTTTTAATAATGACAGCTTTGTGTATCTCACACTTGTGAGCAAAGTTATGCTTGCCCCACTGACAACACCAACCAAAAACCATGTATATAATTGAGGCAGTAGATACTTGTTTGCAATAGAGATAACATATATCAAACTGCTCCTCTCACTTATTGTTACTTTGTTTTATAACATCTTCAACAGAATCTTTGTCTATGAAAAGTACAGTAGCGACACTAACTGTTTCCTCTTTGTTATGAAAGATATATTCCTTTAATTTCACTTTATTTTTTTGAAGAAATATTATGAATTCTAAAACTTAATTCAATTAGTACTATATTATAATCCATATATACTGGCCAAGATATTATACATTATCAATAATGGTCAGCCATAGTCCAGAATTCTAAATAACAATATTTATTTAGAGCATCAGCCAATATATGTAGCTGATACTGATAATGGTCATCACAAACACTGGCTTGATTTTGTGCTATGAACGTAACATATTTATCACATATAGGTAACATGTTAAAGTAACATAAATACATTATAATTTATAAAAAAGTTAAGGCCTTGTTTTCGTTATTGATACTTAGAGCCTTAGAGAGACAATTTTATTTACGGGAAGCATTCAGATACAGAAGATCTTAATTTCAATAAAATTGCTTTCTTACAACACATATTTAAAAGATAACACTCATGTCATAGTTTGCATGCAATATTAATGTTCTCTGATGCAGAATGAAATCAAACAAGCTGCTTCCACAAGAGAACTACGTGAAAACTTAAGCTTCATAAAACAGCATGCAGTGGAGCTCTGCCAGTCCTGACATTCAGAGTGCCAAACTTGCTCATGCTGTAATTACTAATGGGCTTTTTGAGTGTATATGTTATTGTCTACTGTTATCCACTAAAGGAAAGCTCCTGGATCTGGCAGAAGATAATACCTTTCTAAAACCAAATATACTTATTTACTTGTAAAAATATGTGCTCAGAAGAAAGTGATTTAAAAGAACATATTTACTGTCATTCCCATCAATACAAAATGCCACTGTTCTAATGTTTCAGATTTCTGACACTTTTGGTTACTCTATACCAACATTTTCTTCCCCAGAGTGAAACAAACATGAAACATGAATCTATCGATTTCTTATAATCACAATGTCAAACATTTTGAAAACTCCTACTCTTTTTTTGAGAGACACAACAGCAGAATTTAAACATTTATAGTAATTGTACCTCATACCCAATTTAGAGGATGTTTCTTGTGAATATTTTTAAACACCCTGTCAACATAACTGGAGATTCAACAATTAACATACCTTTCCAAAATAGGCTGATGAAAACTATTTTTGTTCATTTTCCATTTTTTTGCATACCATTCAGGAAAACCGAACTACAAAGAAAAATGCTAAGAGATTTCAACCAAAGGCATTTTACTAGTTTTCAACTTTTCTGGGCACGAATTTAAGATTTTAGTGTATGGAGTTTAAAACCTTAATTTTATCTGGTAGTGCCTTAGAAAGGCTATCTGGACGGATACATGAATTATTATAGGTTACTATTGCCAAAATATCATTTGCACAGCAAATAAACATGTCCTTTTAGTTCAATATTCTAAAAGTTTTATTATATGTAACATTCATTACTGAACCATACTTTTGGTTGCAGAAGGACTCATGTCTTCCAAAATTCTGATTAACCTAAAATGTGGGTATAGAAGAATCCAAAACACAGGCATCATGGCCAATTTATACCACATTACTATCTGCAAAGTGTTTTCACGACGTTCGTCGTCCGCCTCCTCCGGCTTTCTGTTGAGCCTGCACAAATTCAGGGTAATCAATGAAGCCATCCTTGTTTCCATCATCCATGTTGAGAATAGGGTCAATAAGTTGCACCAGTTCATCATCCTTGAAGATTTTCTCTCCAGTTGGTGCAGGGTTATTAGCATCATGGTGACCCTGTTCTGAAGAGGGTAAAGGTGTGCAAAGCCAACACACAAAGCAACAACAGAACAACAAACATTACAAACACATCCCACACTCTGCACATTAAAACTGACATGCTTAACCTACTGGATACACTACAGATTTTTAGCTCTCTTGGGAAGGAACATAATTATCACAAGGGAATATGGTAGAGATAATGGAGTTTCAGAATTAAATATGCACTCCATGCATAAACAATTGTCAATATTTATAAATTAAATTGCTGTAAAATGTCTGGCCTATGTATGATTAGATTCCATAGCAACATTTCTCAGCAAACAAACTTGAATTGCATTGTATGCAAGTTCAGCTGCTAACCTAATAATAAGTAATCAATACGTCAACAAACTTTGCTGCTTTTTTTACAATTAAATTTCCTAGAAATAAAAATGATTAATTTTTATAATGTTCCTACTCTCTACTCTCACATTGAAATAAACACTCTTGCAAACAATTTGAAAATTATAATCAGATGACAGGGTTCATTGAAAAACAGCATGTGTGTAAGAAGTCCTTTTTTAACTAGATAAAGCTGCTACAGAAACCTATGACAAGATAAAACTTTCTTTTGAGAGGAAATAATGAACAGCACTGAAAATCTGAGTTATTTTCAAAGTTGAAGAGAAGTACAGTCTGCTGAAAATGCTGAAGCCTCTTAATTGTGTTTTTTCAGCAATAATGGGACTGTACATCAGAAATTAAACATTACAATTCAGAAGTGTGGTAAGAATGTCCTGAGTAATACTGTACTTGAGGTCATAATATGCCTGCTCACTCTGCTTTCTGCAACGTTTTGGTCACAAATCACATGATTACTGTTTGCAACCCTCCATTCTCTACAGATCAAGTAACTGTTCTGTTTCATAAAACAAAAGCTAGTAATCAAGGAGAAGGGATATGATCACATCATCATAACGAAAGAAATATCACAAAGTTCAAAACATACGACTGTCATAGATAATGTTTCCAACAATAGGAAAAGGGTTGGATTTGCTACATCATGTCAGAAGAAAACTATTTTTAAGGAAACATAATGGACTAACTACAAAATGCATAAAGTATAGAGAAAAATTAAAACCAAAAAACGTTTTCATCACATCTTTCTGCTTGGGAAATACTTTTGCTTATAGCCCATTATTTTCTTATTACGCAACAATTTCCTTCCTGACTGAATTTTACTGTATGTCTTAATGATAACAGAATGAGTGTGACTGTCTACAACCAGTAACAAAGTGCAACAAAGCATATTAACCATTTATAAACAAACACAGAACGTATTTGCCAGAATTTGCTGCTCAAAGCTACACCAATTTAACCCAAGTCACCCATTTGCAAAAGTTGTCAAATAAACAACACAGTTATCATAGCCCAAATAACTATTATCGAAACATCCAGTCACCCAGGCTTAAACACGCTATACCGTGAGTATTGGTCAACATATTTACCATGCCAATGTATCAATGATTTAATGAGTTCACAGCCATCCAGCTTGTTATTATTGTCAGCATCATGCATTTTAAAGTAATGGAACTGGAGTTCTTGCTCTGACATCTTGCTTGTATCAATAGGAACTTCCATGTGCTCCTGGATGTGCCTGAAAACATGAAGTATCCATTTACAATCATGTTCTGTACACGTTACAGGACATGTATAGGACCACTAATTAGTCTTTTGAAAAACAGAAGCAGAATTCATTTGAAGGTTTTCTTTTCACATTAATCAACATTTCTTATCCCTGAAATTTAAAATAACAAAGTATAAATATGTCTGCTTAACCAGTATCTGCCAAAGTGAATAAATTGGTGACATCCAGTTTACTTCCACAGTGCTTAAAACACATGAGAAAATGTTTTCTTCTAGAATATAAGATGGACAGAAAAGTCAGAGAGACAAATATGCTACTTTTTATTTACCTGTCTTATAAACTTTTTTTAATTTGTAAAATAATTACATGGTGCCCCATAAGAACTTTCCCCTCTAAACCAAGAGAGACAAAAATTAAAGTGTGTGTAGGTTAGCAGAACTAATCAAAAAGTATGATGATCAAAATTACAGAATAAGTTACAGCAAGACAAAACTTCCAATTTCCTTTATTCTCATTCTCCTTCTTCTTCAGACAAAAACATGACACAATGGCTATCAGGTATAAAAACAATAAATCAGAAAAAAAATTAAAAAAATATGAGAATGCAATGTGGCAGCTCTCAAAGATGATGGACATATAAGTAAAATTACTACCCTTTTAACTTTTTGTCAAAGACTACTACTAATGAAGATGACATTTCAACTCTTTAAAGTCCATTGGTAACTACATGTCCAATCTACTTTAACAATCATTATTTTGTATTTGTGGGTTTCATATAATTATCAGAATGAACAGTAGTTATTTCCTCAAACAGTATTAAACAATTTATTTTTGTAATGAAGTGTTAGGTTTTCTTTGACATACAAACTGAATTCTTAAAGTATTATTGGATAAGCTTCCACTTAAAAAAGAGTTAATATTTTTACATGGAAAAGTGAAATAACTTTGTCCTGTTCATATCAACTTACTGTTTTTCATGTGCGATATTGGCTGCGTTGAGAATCTGTCCTTGCTGTGGTAGTTGGTGTCCATGATGAACTTGTTGCACAGGAATTTGTTGTTGCTGTTGAACTGGAATCTGCTGTAAAAGAATGTCAAACAGTGCCTCTTATATCCACAAAACAATATAAAAACGGTATTCAACTATATGCTGTACAATACAGAATCTAACATAAAGAAGTTAATACCATTTTATGTAAATACTTGAACAGGCTGATCAGTACATTAAAAAGAGAGAGAGAGAGAAGAAAAAAGAAAGAAAGAAAGAAGACGACGACACAACTGTAAGAAGTCCAGGTAGTGTTGCTGATAAATTTAGCAAAAGTATTACTGTGTAAGACTTCACTGCTGTTAATAATCACTAAAACATCAAACCAGTGGTATAAATTCAGGATTTGTTCCCACAAGCAGACAAAGCCTGTAAATTGCACCAATGAATTTAAACAATCAGTGTTAAAATACTTTAACTTGTAAGCCTGCTGTCTAAGGTTGAAGACACACTTCAAAAAATGAGAACTAGCATAATGTATACACAGTATTTATATCACCATAACAATAAGAAATAATATATGTTTGAGATGCTGTGTCTCATGTGTTCTTGACTAAACTGTGCAGAACCAAATATCCAATGATCCCACATGATCACTTACTACACAGTGTTAAAAATAAAACTGGGGGAGGCATGAATATTCACTCACTCTATGGCGCAGGAAATTCTTTGAAAAGTCGATTGTATACTTGGTTTGTCAAAGAATAGCCCACTTCAATTAGTGAACCCATATTATAGTAGGGCTGACTGAAAGACAACAAATGAGAAGAATCTGTTTCCATTCTACCTGCTGAGCTTGTTGATGCTGGATTGGGACTTGATGCTGGACTGGGACTTGATGTTGGACTGGGACTTGATGCTGTTGTACTCCTTGAGGCTGACCCTGAGTCTAAAATAATTTTTTTATTAATATAATTTAACCTTCTCTCTAGCCACAAAAATGCTAAATTTCATCCATCCTTTAAAGAATATTCTAAATATAATCAGCCATTTTCATGCCAAAAAGAAAACAAACACATTTCTAGGCCATCTCAGATTGGATCAATAGGGCAGTTTCTTCATGCAAAAATTCCTTATAGTAGTATCACAAAAATCTAAACACCTCTCTACAATATATTCATAACATTCAGCAAAGAGTTTCCCACTCTAACCTATGATTGACAAATACCAGTATCCTAAATATGAGACTTCACAGCAAGTACAAACAAATCAAGAACAATCTCAGTGAAAATGGCTTGAACAACCAACAACTTACCTGTCCCGTATACTGTTGTGGAGGAACACCAGGTGCAACTCTTTGTTGTCCATTCACAGCAACTATCACTAACAGCAGAACTGAGACACTAAAAACATTCATCATTGAAGTTACAATGGTTCCTGTAAACAAAAATTGAACGATTAAATACAATAAAATTCCCACAATGTATTATTATTAATGTTATATTTCTTCTCCTAGCATTGTTTCAAACTATCCATGTATCATTTCCAAAACCCTGTAAGAAAGAATATGCAAGACACTAAATTTGAAATAAATAAACAACAGTGGAAAGAGATATATCCTACTTTGGAGAAGACATTTTCCAAATTTCTTCCCTGTGAAAATCTCAAATCAATGAGCTTGTGATAAGCTAAATCAACTAGGTAACAGATTAAACTTCAACCTTGAGCAATACCTTCACTGTTCTTAATAACGCCCATGGAACAAAAATCCATGTCTGGTAAAACTTAAAATGGAACCTGAATTCAAGACACTCAGTGAATATTTAAAAGCAATATCAACACTGCCAAGCCCTCCTATGTTATGTTTTTCTGGGAAATTACTGAATACAAATTCGTGTGCAATCAAATTACTAAAACATTTTAATAATACAAATCAAATCGAACAAGTTTTGCAAAATGTAACCTCTGTGGTGTTACATTTGACACATCTGACCTGATTGACATTTAAAAAAACTGAGTATTTTAAAGACCAATAAAACTAATCGCACCTTTCAACGTCCAACACCTTAAACACATTCTTTTGTCAAGCAAATATATATTCGTACTAACAAATACACATATACCCAACTGTTTCCATCTGTTCACCTTCCAACAACTTCAATCCACGTGTACACTTGAGAAACTGACCACATATGACAGTCTAAATCACAGACAAACATCCACAGAACACCTTCGTAACTACCTACGGATCATGAATACCGTAAATTATTTCCTCAGACCAACCTGTAGTTTGACTACGCAGATAAGCAACTATGCGTAGATAAATTACCCAACTGGTAACAAGTGTGCTGCCATCTTCTAATTTGGGGAGACACCTAGTATTCTAATCGATTGCGGCAGCTTAATTGGCAATTAGGTTAACTGTGATTCGATCACCACAATTTCCTGTCCCGCAAATTCCATAAAGCAGGAGTTCTCACCCTTTCTCGCTGGCGTACCATTAATTCTAATTTAACACGCTAAATGTACCACTAGACAAGCACATTGAGGGTAAACTTATTTATGTTAACATTATGTTTTCATTTTCTTACTTAATTCGCGTACCACCAACATTGGCTCACGTACCATACGTTTTAAACGCTGCCATAAAGCATTGAAGAACGATGTAACACTTATTCTGTAATACTTACTCTATTTTTGATAAAAATGCATGAAGCTTGTACATGATTTGTAATACAATGAATTCACTGATAAGGTTGAATGCAGCCGTCACTTTCAGGCTTAAACGGCTCACTGCCAAGTGCTACGAATTCTTTCCGGAACACTTAAATATCACCCTATAAAACCAGTAAAATTAACTTACCATTTTATTGCAGCTCCTGCTGGTGGCCAGGATGTGACAATTGCATTCAACTTTATCAGTGAATGCAATGAATATATGAACCAGTTTAACCCATCTTGTATCCAATAGATGAAGGATGATGTCTTTACTTCTTAAACATCATAAATATAAACACTAAATCTCCTTAGGGAAATTTATTTAATCAGTGCAAACAATATCCTAAGTATTGAGGGCAGCTGAATTTGGAAAAAGTCAAATGAAAAATATGTTTCATTATTTGTATTCAATCTCATAAATTTTGTTCACCTCTTATATTTGCATAAAATATTGAATTCCAGTTACTTCAGCATACAAGACAAAACCATACTGACAGGCATCTGTACAGTACACACAATTATCATATTTACGACCCTCTTACACAACAAAAGGCATTTTCTTGACCAGTGCATATTATCAGAAGGGTAACTTAATATCTTTTGTATATCCTCAACAAGATGTGGACCAACTCACTTCTATGGGAACACAGCACCATAGAGTTTGAAAAATACATTAAATGAAATTATAGATTTTTAATGAAATACAATTTATTTCCACAACAAACATTAACATTTGAAAACAGAAGTTTCACAACTAAGGGTAAAATCTCATTAAAACAAAGAGTAAAATATCAGCATTTTGTTGAAATACAATTATTTTCAGAGTAACAACAATATTAACATTTGAGAAAAGCATAACTTTCACAACTAGAGTGAAATATCATCAAAACAAACCTTAAACTTTTTAAAAAAACAAGCTCTTTGGTCTTACGAGTTTCTATGACATATATTGTTAGTATCATATATTGATATCTAAACCATTTGGTTTACACTCAAATTCACTGAAATTAACATATTTATAATAAAATAGTGTAGTTGCGTCATATTGTGATTTATTGAATTAAAATTAAATTATTTGGTTATTCCGTCAAATCACAATGTATTTAAAATAAGATAATTAAAATATCATTCTTCGATATGGAACAATGAATGATATTTTAATTATTTTAATTATCTTATTTTAAATACATTGTGATTTGACAGAATAACCAAATAATTTAATTTTAATATTTATAATATTTTTTAAACCTGTAAACAAAATGTTAAACCATCACAAAAACTGAGTGCACACAGCTTTATTTTGCTTTATTTTATTACAGCACACATGATTATCAGCCAACAACAGCAAATTATTGGATATGCAGATTAACTACAGCAGTTTGATGAGGGTAATATAATAATATCCTAAGCTATACTGGAGAAGTATCTTTCTTATTTTCTGTGTGGCATTTAAAAGATCTGTGATGATGTCATTACCCATGGGTGGGGCGACCCATAAAAACATCACTGGCCCCATACATTCTGCCATTTGTATAGGCAAAATTCTGGTAAATGCACCAGAATCGCTATGCTATGTTCACATTTCATAACTTGTTTCTCTTTATAAGAGCTATATTGGTTATGTAAACTACAGCCATCTATTCACTAAAAACCTAATATACTGTATAAAGTTTTGTGTATCATTCTTAAAAAGCCAATCTCTGCTCTCCCTAATCTAAAATGTCTCTTATTGCTGAGTCACAAATACCATGGTAGGTAAGACAGCAGCCTGCATGTCAAACTTTTTATTTATAAAATTAGATAATATATTCATTACCTATTCTTAGTACTTTGTAACATAAATTGCTAACATGACTTGGTAGAAAATGTAGACAGCTCGGCCTTAGTTGTCAGCTCTATGTACCACGGCAACAGATTCCTGACAGTGACCCTGATCACTTTGGTGTACTAATGAATCTTGCTGTGCAACAGTGGGTAATGTGACATCATCTTGTCGCGTATCTTCTTCATTTTGCAACACTTCTAAAAGTTCAGATTGTAAAATAAATACAAAATGTAGTGATCAGTTGCATTGACCATGGGGGGTGGGGGGAATATCTTCATTCATCAGAAACCGTTTTCTTTTTCGAAAATAATTTATGCCCTAAATATATTTTAACATTCACAGTTATTTAAATTCAATTACAGTTTTTATTATATTAGGATATATGTTTCTTTAAAACTATACAGTACAACCTCAATACAAAACTGTTGAACTGTTTTATCTGAGATCTACAAGGACCATAATGAATGTCATGAAATTTTGTAACATTCAAACTTACCTATACATGCTGTGCACAATCTTTTTGGCCGGCGTAACCCACCACTTTTTACACCAATTTCAAGCAAGACTGGACCAAACACCAAATAGCCAACTCCAGCACCAACAGACACTGCTATTGTGAAATACCCATTGTATGTCATAACACACAACATAAGAATGTAAGACAGCACATCCTGTACTATATACCATCCAGTCTCCCGCAAGAGAGGAAGCAGCCTGAAAACAGTGCAAAATATTGTGTATCAACTTGCCTAACCTAATAACATTTTATGTGATAATTTGCAGGAGAACAGACATGGAGAGCTGTACGACAGCAGATCCATTTGCCTCCGAAGCACAATGTTTGCTGTGAGGTAATGCCTATGACTTGCAATTGGAAGGTCTGTGGAAAACAACAGTGGTATACTCTAGATTGAAGTATACGTATTTTCAAAATATAATCCATATAATTTTACACACCTCAATTGTCTTAATGTTTATTTCATATACATAAAAATCCTGTTACAAATAACACACTGCATTGTCTCTAAAGCAGAGCTTATACACAGCATAAAAACATTATGTCTAGTATTGATCTTTCTAGAAAACTTTGAAGTAGTGTATTTCATGTGATTAATAAGACATTTTCTGCTTTATTGCCCAAATTATGTTTCTAGGTATTATGAAATATCAAAGGATGTCTGAAGATGGCTGTCGCCTGGTATGTTGTACCATATAGACAGGTGCTATACAGTGCAGCATCACATAAGACAACCATCTTGAAACTAGTTGCCACACAAACCTGAAATCTCACTGATATACCTGACGTTATAACACAAAAAGTTGATGACTTTTAAAATACATACAAATAACTGTATGCAAAAAGAAATTTCTTGGTTAATTAGCAGATTAATTGCATCCTTAAACAATGGTTACAAGCACTATGAAGGATAATTTGATTCTAAAGGGGAAACTAGGACATTATTAAACATGACCTGAAACATGTATGGACAGAAAGTTATCTATTGGCATTTCAGAAAAGTTACATGATGTCACACAGTTATTGAGCATTGTTTGCACAAACACAACAAACACAAATTTAACACACATATGGTTGACTGTATCTGCTTACATGTTACAACTCAAGAACTGAAGCACAAATTTTGATTTAATTTGGTACATATGTTATGTGAATGGAGGGTACCCAAATCTCACATTTTTTAATTTCTTACAATCGGTAATACCAACAGGATAGACACAAAAATTTGTGATGTGACAACACCAATTAATATAAGGTTCTGGAAATAGTTACTGATCACATAAGTTTCTTTTGTGAATAAAAATATAAATAGGTATGAGTTCATGAATATGATCTACTATTACATTTATGTGGATGCTACTTACAGTAACACTTCAATAGTATATGTAATTTGCTATCGTTTTGTATTTCAGCCTGGACCATTCAAAATAAAAAGTTGTATTCTGATATGGATTACACCCATCCAATTTTGTTATTATTTGGCTTGTAAATCTACCATTTTGGATTAAAAACATAAAAATTCAGAACTTTAGAATTACCATACAAAGAAGTACAACAGAAGTTGGAAACAAACGTAGAAACACAAACATGTATGATAATTTGAGCTTTAGAGACTGGTAAATCATCAGTAGCACATTAAAAAAAATCAAAACAATTGCAGACACCAAACAATAAATGTAAAATATATAACTTTCCTTCAATGTCATTCAGTTCCTTGTTACTCAGTGCTTAACAGCCAATGAAAACGATTCTATTGCTCAACTGCAAAAGGAGATGAAACTACCACACAAAATGAGTGTTTTGTCCAAAATCTTTTTTCATTGCAACACACAAACATCACAGATGATTTGTTACTGTGTGGCGGTCAATATCCTTACAGGTTGATAGCAGGCTATTGTCAAAATCCTTTAAAATTACATGTACTGCTGAACTTCAGTACAATTAGCAAAATTATTCCTTCTCTTCATTATATCAATTTTTAACACCCTATCAACTCAGTTACTCTCATTTTGTCTGTTACTTTTTTCAATCAATGAACAGGACACATATGTAGAACTTCCAAATTTTTACTTAACTTCAAAACTATTCTCTAATTCAGTGTTTCCCAAACTTTAAAAATTTCTGTACTCCTTTCAGAATCTGAGCCTTATTGGCATATCCCCCTCTTCCAATCACATCAGAAACAGTTAACTCGCAAGCAGTCAAACTACAGTATGATAAACCTTTAGGTACAAAAATACAAAACTCTGGAACAATTTCTATTAATTTCTTTTCTTTCGCATGTCCCTTAAAATCCTTCTGTATACTACTGGTGGTACACTTTGGGAAACACTGCTCTAATTAAATCTATGTATCAAAGTGATGCATACTTGTGGTGTGAATATGATACATTACTGCTCCTATCATTACCCAGGAGCAAAGATCTCTCATTTGTACATCTGTCAGAGCGACAATGATCATCTCCCAGCTCAGTACTGTGTTTAATATATGCTTGGTACACCTTGATAGCTTCAGACAGTATTGAAAGAGATGCTAATCCAAAGCATGTCATTACAACAGCTGCAAAAAGCAACATATTATATATATATGATAGTTTTGTGACATTAAATGCTTCTATAATGAATAACTTTCTATCTGTACACAATTTATCTATGTGAATGATGTCAACACAACCTTCTGTAATCTTCTGGGTTGTGATGTCAAGTAGTCCTCTACATGGTTATCAAAGTTTCGAAGGAACATATATCCTCCATCTTAACAGCAGAAGATACATTCCTCCTAAATAATATTAAAATCCAAAAGACTACAATTAATGAACTTCAAATTTCTGTTTTCATGAATTCCCTCCTCAGAAAATCCAAACTGTTCTAGCTATACTATATCCAATTACAGCTTTGTTACCAACATAACTGCTGACTCCCAAGCACCTGTCTTACACTAACAATATTCAAAATACAAGTTGTCATGTTCTTTGAATGTCATATGAACTGTTCAAAAGAATCTATCTTTATTACAAGTTGTGCAACACACCTGCAGAACTGTTTTTATGGTGAAGGTTGTTACCTATATTAAATCTCAAACTGGAGGACCATGCCTTCTTGGCTGTCATGTCACCATTCTACTGGCAACTTCTGATATAGTTGATACACAAACTGCTTTTTGTGTGTGGAGACCACTTTCAGACAAACTAAACTGACACTGGCAAATAAACTACTCTCTACCTGATGGTGAGGTAATGGTGAATCCCTCGAACAGCAAATCACCAACAGTAGTTCCAAACCAGTAATTCATATGCATCTGGGCGGGAAGGAAAAAAAAAGCATAAATGCTCACAGCCATATAGTTTATTATATATGAAAGTGCAGAGATCTATCAAACTGCTTTTTTAAATGTAAAAATGACAATAGGTGAGCCAAGTCCCGTTTTGTTAGTATTATAACAGGTCTAGCAATCATGGTCTCTTTTTTGATTTTTACAATGGGGTGAAACTACATCTCTATGAAACTGTGCCTCCCAACAGGTCCATTGTTCAACCCCAAGATGATACATGGATATGGAGCAGAGATGGAAAGATGATGACAGTGGAAAACAGGACTTGGAAAAAAGCCTATCTGAATGCCATCACAAACCCTACTGGAGTGCCCTGGGCATAAGCCCAAGCCTCCACAGTGATAAGCCAGCAACTAACCACCTGTGCTATGGGTCAGGGTCTTGGCCACCTCTGTCCCCACATACTCACAAATGACTGCAATCAGAATTTTATTTTAGATTTTTCCGACTGGTCCAGAATTTGACCCTTGTAAATGGTCCCAAGTTTTATTCCAACCAATGCGACTGATAAAATAAAACTGAATCCTCTGTGATGATGTCATCACCCAGCAGGACAAAAACCTCTGAAACATCAATACATTTCTGCCAGACTATACACAGTGTAACATTCTGGAAGACAGCAAATTGAAACCAAACAGATCATAAGAACAGTGATAGAAGGCAGAATAAAGCTGTGATCACTGACAAATGGTGCTGGTATTAATCTATGTTTGAAAGAATGATATATTTGACTGAAAGATGCAGCAAACAGGATATGCCAATAAGGCATACTTTGCTTGCACTATTGCATAAAGAACACCTAAAATGATCTACTATCATTTAATGTTATGAAGAACACACAAAAATTACTCCAGCCATCAAAATTAGCACATTCACATCTGCTATAACTGAAAAAATAATAAGAGAAAAAGAAGTACAAATATTGGAACAACTTTACAACCCGGTGACACATACACGTGAAACAGAATTTGAGGTTTGCTTAGGGTAACTGGACTCAAGAAGATATTCCTACCTTGTTCCCTTAACCTCGCCGAATTTGGGTTTCTACTTAAGGTCACCAACCCCAACACAAACCATTGTAATGTATTTTATGCAGCCGCTTAGTGAACTATAATGACACACTTAAAAGTCACAACACCACTTAACAATTATTCCAAGTCTTAAGTCTTATCTAAAAGATATATCAGATTTTACTTGATTTTAAAAGCCTCAAGATATCTTGTTCATGAAGGATATACGACCACTTAGCATAGACAATAAATTAAAATACATAGTTCGTCTTATTATACGTTAGATATTATAGCATAGAAATCATGAAATAATGGTAAACTTGCCTTAATTCGTCATATAAAACGCCACTCCATGCGTACTACCACATCATGTGACAGTTGACCTATGTAACACAGAACACAAACATCTGTGTAACAATCCGGTTAAAGCGGCTATATGCATCTGACTTTTGTATCATTAATGTTCCAGCTGCTGAGACATGACTTCATTATATGAACACTGGACCACATCGTGCTTCGTTCTCGACAATATAATATACGACTACACACAACTATGGCGGCTTGGATGAAGTGTTTCCCTTTTGCGGTAGATCGAGGCTTCTTTTTCCTCTCAGAAATATGGATTGTAGCGTGTTCATTAAATGCGAATTTTATTTTTTCTTAACTCGTATATTTAATTTGCAGAACAAAGAACTTACGCTAACTGTATTGACAAATTAACGCTCGATACAAAGCTAGTATATGCCATGAATATACCTTTGGCTTGCAATGCGTGGTTGATTCAACTTGTCACTTAAACTAGCAGTGCCACATTTAAAAAAATATCGTTCCTGGTAATACGATCACCGTGCATAAAGGTAATATGAGCAGTTTAGCACAGGAATATTAGATGAATTAACCCCCCTCCCGCCATACATCCGCTGTAACCATGCCTTTACCAAATATGTTTTGAGTGTTGTCCTTGAACCCACAATGGCAACCAAGCCTACACCTGTAAAGAATGGCCCAATGTATTAACCATTTGATGGCTTTAATCCTTAGGGCTTAGTGCCAAATATTGGACGAATTACCTTATGTCACATTTGAGAGTTACACTGCACTGATTATGCATCAGTACAATATCATCTCATGCTGAACAAAATTTTGCAAACTTCATTTCATTGTCCTTTTCCACTTTGGAAATGTACCAGCATTTATACGCCTGGGTATTAACAATAAAGGCACATAGAGGTCTGGAAACACTTGCAGAAGCATTTCCTAGAGTATGTCCAGTTGGACAATCATCCCATACCTGTACTGTTAGAAACTTCTCTGCTATCAATCTGTGACAAAATCAATATTGACAGAACAAAGTACCGAGTTGGGTTTCAAGCATGACCACAATATGCAGATGGAGGATTAGGCCTAGCCACTGAACATCAATATGGATCAGTACCAGCACCTAAGTGATATCTCAATGAATACACAAAGATTTCACTACATACAATCCAGTGAAACTGGAATCTACCTGCAGCAATAAAGCCAGCTACTGCTGATAGATTTTGACCAGGATTACCCACTAAGAATATATTAGGATGGGTGAGAGTACTTAATTTTCCTCTGAGCAAAGAATATTAATAAAGGGAGCTGATGTAAGTTATGGATTTTCCAACTGATATTCCACAGTTGCAAATGCACTAAAGGCTTTCTGAAGCGATCTCAAATCACATTTATATGAGTTGTATCAGTGGCACAATGTTAAAAACTTTCATAGTATGTGTATAAATGTGATCAGTTATTTCCATTAAAATATAACTGTCAGGTGCAGTAGGTGACCTAATTCTGTAAAACCATGCTGGAATGTTAAAATAAATTCATATGGGATGTAAAGTAAAAAAAATGTTGTCCCACTATATGCCATGTAGGCACATGGGGGGAGACTCATAATATATTCAGTAGTGTTGGGAATGTAAAACAAGTGAGTGTTCTGGTTTCAGATTACAGAACCTAGACATGATTCCAGTGAACTGATTTATATGGACATTTACTAGATTTCCGCTTATAAAAGACTCTTCTAATTCTTTGTAACCTAAGTTGCTTTTGGTGTTAAATACTAATTACACATACAATATTGTCAAGTAATACATAAATACAGTAAATGTCTGCTTGTCATGAGCTACTACATGCTTCTAGAATAGTGTTATTTCAATGTCGCTGAACTAGTTGCTATAATTGTCAACACTTGAAAATGTGTTGCTACAACAGCTGGTCTATAAACAAATAAACTCTAGTCTTTCACAATGAGAAATATAAATGCAAGGTTAACATTACAGTGTAATTTTGTAGTTTCTGTAAACCTGATTGCAGAACTTTATTTTGATTGACATCAGGGTGATATTAGCTTTTAACTTAGTGACTGTATAGTTCAACATGCTTTTGTTCCCTTTCAATTTTCCATCAGTGGAAAATGCTTATACAGTTTTATATATAGATACAAACTTTTATTTATTACATCATAAACATGCACATAAATACCATTAAGAATTCTTTACCTGTGTATCTTACATAAAATCTCATTTTGCCACGTAGAAAGATGCCTAAATAAAACAACACATTTCTGACAAAAGCAATGCTGAGGGATGAAAAGCTAATACTGGCTTTCAATCAATCACAAAATTCCCACTTATGCATGCATAAGCTATAATCTTGTGCACACTGAACCTGAACTATTCAGATCACTTGACCATGTGGTGGTCAAACAATAAGCATTACCATACCAAATGCCAAGCTTTCCAAATGATTTAATTCTAAATTATTAATGTGTTTACCAATTACAAGGGAGCTTTTTTTTAGTGCAAATATATTTATAAAATTTTTATATGAGCATAGTTAACATAAGGCAATTCCAGTAGTTGTGCTGCGGTGGGTCTCTTCTTTGGGTCATAACTCAAGCACAGTTGCACAATTTCGAGTAATAATGGCGGACAATCATTGCGAGTATTGGGATACTCGACAGTATGACTTGGGTTTGTAATGGCAGCAGCTTTGGCCCATGGCTGGACAATATGTTGAAATGGCGTTTTTCCATACAGTAGATTGTACAGAATGCAACCTAAGGACCAGATGTCTGATTTGTAACTGATCTGAAATCAAATGACAAAAATACATAACTGGATTAAAAGGATAAACATAAGCAACTATTCCATGTATGATATGTGCTTTCAGCAGTTTGGTCATTAACTGTAATAACAGTGTTTAGTGATGTAAAGATATGGTTCATTCTGATATTAATGGACACATCTCATTGATAATTACTTCCTTTCTATCATATATTAACAAATCAATAACTGCAGTTTAAAAATCAAATGACACATTATATTCTGAATATATAATTGGAATTAACTGGATGCAGTTGCAGATTCAACTGGAGATACACAACTCATCTAATGTTGTCCAATCACTATATTCTGAACATGCAAATAAAAATGAATGTATAATCTCTGTAAACCTCAAAGCATTGCATCACAATCTGCTGATTAAAATTAACCAAAGTTTGGATCACTACTGCAAAGTTACAGTTGACTTTTAATAGTATAATGTAATCTTTGTGAAACCTTTACTACACCATCATCACTGAACATGCTTCATACAACAATCTGCAGTATGCCAAGCCCCAAGATTATGAATGAATGCAAAACTACCATTCCCATTATGCATACCAGTTTGTATAAAGTGGGAATATAATAATATACCAAACTTTTGCTTATATCTTGGACTCAATCCCATCAATGTCTGTACACATTTCTGACTCACTTCTGTTGAAAGTAAAGCATACCCAGTTCCTATTACCATTCAGCTGTATTCTTGATGTAATCGTATCACTAACACATATTTCCACTTCAGAAAAATGGATGGAAAGTCATTAATACCATAACCAGAAGTATTTAACACACACATGAACTTTCTTTAGCTTTTTAGACATATGGTAGGATGCCTTGGATGAGTAATCAGCCCATTGCAAAGCCAGAGGACAGCACAACACAGAAAGATGAGGAAGTATTCATACCCAAAATGCCAGTGTCAGCTATGAAGGCCCATTTACCATGCTAGTATATTTTAATAAAACTTGAATCATATATAAGATTTTCTTGAGAAACATACCTTGGTATTAGTAAAGAAATGTAAGTCTGTCTAAATAAGTGATGCTTTATGTGTAGTCACCTTAAATCCAGACTGGTTCCCATTTGTACTGTGCGTAGCCTGAATTGCTTCTGGGCTCATGTAATTGAAGGTTCCGGCTTGTGCATCCTTGATAACACTTGTCATGTCACTCTGAACTGATGATGCGATGCCAAAATCAATAAGTTTCATGCGTCCACTCACAAGAAGAAAGTTGGCAGGCTTTAAATCGGAGTGTATTATACCTATGGGATAAAGTGCTTTATAATTATTTATAACACCTTTAAAGTTTTCACTGTGATATGACAATCGTTCTGAGAGGAATGATAAACATTCGTATGTCTGTGAATATCATGCTACGAGGGTGAGTCAAATGAAAACCGTAAAACTGAGATAAAAATTCGAAATATCGCGCCATTGTCCTCTAAGTTGGCAGACATGTTACCAATGCTATAAAGAGTATCCTATAGGTGGAAGTATAATGCAGACAAACAGAATGCCATCACAGTGCCAGTTTGAAGATGGTTGCTCCACTAGTTACATGCATGAAAGAAGAACAACGTTTTGTAATTCGTTTTTTGATCAGTGAAGGTGTGAAACCAATTGAAGTTCATCGACGGATGAAGGTTCAGTATGGTGATGCATGCTTGTCACAGCAGCAAGTGTACGAGTGGAGTAGGAAATTCAGAAATGGTGTGACGTCTGTGGCAGACGCTCCTCGCCCGGGTCAGGCGCACAGAGTTGTGACCCCTGAGTCTATTGCAGCAGTTGAAGCCCTAGTGATGGAGAATCGCCGAGTGTCGGTGGATGAAATAGCCGAAATTCTTAACATGAGTCACGGATCAGCACACCATGTCATTCATGATGTGCTCCAGTTTCACAAAGTGTCTGCAAGGTGGGTGCCACGGCAGCTGACTCCAGAATTGAACCAACAACGTGTTGATGCCTGTGAAGAACTTCTGCGGCGCCTTGAAGCAGAAGGTGATGGCTTCCTTTCGAGAATCGTTACTGGTGATGAAACTTGGGTGCACTACCACCAACCGGAAACAAAGGGAACGAGCAAGGAATGGTGTCATTCCTCATCACCAAAACCCAAGAAGTTCCGGACGCAGCCATCTGCAGGGAAAATTATGCTGACTCTCTTTTGGGACGAACGAGGCGTACTCTCGGAGCACTACACGCCTCGGGGGAACACTATCACCAGTGCCTCATATTCAGATCTCTTGAAGAATCATCTTCGACCTGCAGTCAGATCAAAGCGATGTGGACTTTTGGCTAGAGGTGTCCTCGGCCCCATACTGCCCGTGCAACAGTTGCAACAATCCAAGACTTGTACTTTGAGTGTCTTCCACATCCGCCATACTCACCAGACCTAGCCCCAAGTGATTACCACATGTTTGGGCCACTCAAAGAGGCGATGGGAGGAAAGAAGTTCTGTTCTGATTAAGAGGTACAGCAGGCGGTGCATGAGTGGTTGCGCAAACAACCACAAGAATTTTTTTCTAGAGGAATCCAGACACTTTGTAAACGCTGGAGGGCCTGTATTGAACGAAATGGAGACTATGTAGAAAAATGATATAGTTGTGTATCGCTTTCATTCAATAAATTAAATTTAAATTTTTTTTTTACGGTTTTCATTTGACTCACCCTCGTACATATGCACATTACTATCCATGGCTTTTGTCACTCTTGGGTAGTTAAATTCACATAATTAACCCAAAGTCCTCAGATTGTGCAAAAGCCTTCAGTTGGTCTGATGATCTTAGTCATGAAATAAAGGAATCCATTCTCCAATGATACAGTTAGAAAATGGGACATAAAGCTTCAAATGGGCTCTTGAACCATATTCCTACAAGAGATGTGTACATAAAAATCAATACCAAAGTCTGTTTTGAGATTAAATCCAGGACTCCCTTGACAAAAGTCTAACACCTTTTCCCCATTGGATTTCACAAACATAACCGTAAGAAACACAAACCATGAACTGACATTCACACAGGGAATTAATTCTATGCTGTATTGTGTGTTGAATCCTAGCACCCTACTACCTTATAGAGGATAATACACAACAGCTATCCAATGGTAAGAGTGGTTGAAAACATTTGCATGAGCTCCATAGAAGTTCACCATAGGCAAAATAAAAAAGACTAATGGAAAGGTTTACATATGTTTCCAACAGTATTTTTTTTTTAAATTTGTGTCCCTCACTGATGTTAATAAATATTCATTTCATGTCAACTCTATTGTATGATTTAATGACAATGTCAGTAGTTAAGACTGTACATCATCAAATTATGATTAATGAATGACAAAGTGGAAAAGGGCAAGGAAGAAAGTGGTTGTAGCCTAATTTGAGGTACTATCCCAGCATTTGGCCTTTAGGGACTGAGGGAAACCACAAAAAAACTTTGTCAGGATAGCTGGTCTCCAGGCTGAGATTTGAATCTGGAGCCTCCCAAACACAGAACAGGAGTGCTAATCACTCAAATGCAACATTTCATAACTATACTATTAACAAAAGTGTATTAACACTACAGACACCACATTGCATAGTGCTTGTATCTTCTACTGCTGATGAACATAACTGATATATTGCTCAGCCATAGAAACATTATATCATGTACACCGGTAAATACATGCTATGCCAAAAAAGTTCACATAAAAGTTACAAACCTTAATGGCTGATATTTTAGACCACTTACCCAAAGAAAAGGTCACTCCAAGCCCAAATAAACACAAATATAACATGAAAATGTGAGATCATAGAGTCTGAAACAACAGAACACTCCAGTAATGATGAACAACTAATCCAATGGGACAAAACAGGTATCACTTACAAAGAAGAAAACAGAATTACCAAGAAACCAAAGAAATTTATTAGACTAGGAAACCAGCCAACCAAGCATATGTTCCACATGTCTTCCAATACTACGAGAAAGGGGCATTAAACAAGTTATAAAATGTATGTATAGGGTAATAATTCTGGTATGTTAATTCTGTTTTAAATAGCTGGACCCATACCACACCTTCGACATGGGATCAACAGCCTTAGGCATGAGAGTGATAGCCTAAGTATTGTAACTGTAGGCTTAGGATGTATCCTCAAGACTAATGACCTTTCACCTGTGATCAACTTGCTTGAACATGGGATTAGTGACATTGGGACAATGATCATGACCTTGGGATTACAATCAATAGTCTTGGAACTAAGGTCAAGGTCATTTGTCATAAACGCATATTAGCCAACATGTAAAAAGCCTGTTGTTGTTGTCCACTTTTAACCATAACCAGAATGTGTTGACAAATTGTAGTAAGATCTGAATATCAAATATCATAGAAATCTGTTCAGCCATTCTCCAGTTATTACTTGAAGATTGGTTGGGTGAAACAACTTTCACTTGTGAATGGACCCAAAAGGTAGCAGTATCATAAGCAGAGTTATAACAACTATTCTTTGGCCACCCCTGTAGTCAAGTGGTCAGGGTACAGATCTAAAATTCAAAATGTTCCAGAACAATCACAACATAAGAATGGAAGTAGAACAAACTCCTGAAGCAATGCATATAGCAAATACACATAGATTCCCCCCCCCCCCACTGTATATGCACTAAAATCAGTATCTTTACAACATTAATCAATATGGAATGCAAAATTTAAAAATTGTACATGCAAGCTCTGTTCTACAAACTGGAGTACACCTTACCACTACTGTTACTTCCAGCCACTGTTACTTGTATGAACACAGCACTTTTTAAACATAGCCCACGTAACTCTGTTGCTACAGTTCTGATACATATTGCTATAATGAAGTAAACTTACCATTTGCATGGATATTTTTTACAGCTCTCAGCATTTCATTCCAGTAATATAAAACTGTTATTATAGGTATTTGGTTGGTCTTTGAAATGTTCTTGATTAACCTGGAGAGATCAGTTTCCCCCTTCTCCATGACTACATACAGCATCTGTTTCTCTTCCTCATACTCACTATTAAAACAATGAAAATCAAGGAAAATGTATTTCAGATCTGCTTTTTAAACATGAGTCAACCCAAAAGAATTGTTATAATCAGATTCATGGCATTAAAATGTGCAGCTAAACCTTGGAGCACAAAGCAACCTTCAAGTTGAACTTGCACAAGGATGTTAAATGACATTCTTTTGATGATTTAATGAGAGCTAAAGCATGAATATTTTGCATGTAGTTTAGATGATCACAGTTAAGTGAAAGAGAGAGAGAGAGCAAGCAAGGTTTCTTTGTAAATATGATCATTTTAAAAAATGTAAATATTCTTTTTTTAAAATTTAAACTATTGTGTCAATGTATTCCTTCATGTTATCTGTTGCAGAGGTCTGATCTGCACTAGCAAATATTATACCTTCCAAACATTCATGCATTACTAATATTATATGACCCTTCTTTGAAATACTTCTCTGTGCTAAAAATTACATATTGTTCTTTTGCGTAAAGTATTAAATAATAATATATACAAGGCAGTCAACTCACAAGTCAGTCATACAGATTACCGTGTCACTGCCTTGCAATCTTCTCAACAATGCAATTTCGTTGAGATAACCCTGTGCAATTGAAGGCTCAGCTACTGATAGATTTACACACTTCATAGCCAATTCCTGTCTAGTGTTGGGATCCAGCACCTAAAACACCATATGTGCATGCTCCAACAAAACATAAATTCACATTCAATCTCATTATGAATAAACACAACTGAAGGATCCAGTCATGTGAAGTGCTTTATGGAAAGATAGGCTTATGGCACAATAACATGCATTGCAACATACATTCTTATTAACTTATATTAGACTATTTGTTTTATGTATGAATCATCCTACAACAAATAATGAATATTGCACCCCAAAGTAATGTAACATCAAATATTATAAGAAAAGAGAAATACAAATTCAAAAAGATCAGCAATACATTAAAAAGTCAACTATTAAAGCATGAAGATGGCTGTCTTCAGACTCACTGCCGTGAAAACCTCAAATCCTACATATTAAAGCATGAACTTCAACAATTAATTACTGTAATTAAAAATATCAAAAACATATTAAATTTAAACAAAATTAAGCATACATTTACATTTCACAAAGATCAATAATTCAATTTCAACTTACGTCAAACACTTGACTAGAACCACCTTTTCCAAGGATTTTCTGAACTTTGTAACTTTTCCCATTCACAGTTATATAGTTATCCTGACTCTGTGCTGATTTAAGAGCCATGTTCTGATCTTGTTTATATACAAGCTCAAAGCGAGACTTAGACTGCACAGGCTGCTGCATTTTTGAATCTTCATATGCAGCAAATGATTTTCCTACAGAATTGTTCCCCTGAGCAGATATCACAGAGAGCTCTTTCTTACTCTCAGTTAAATATTCCTGCACAGTTTTTGAACTTGACTTATTTAAAGAGCCTGAGTGGCTACATACTTCTTCTATTTGATGCGCTTGTTCTTCTGGTATTACATCAAGTTTAGTGGCATTTTCCATAGCATTTATCTTACTGAGTGCTCTACCAGCCACTGAGTGAAGTATTTGATTCTCAGGAGTAATATCTTTCCTTGCAGGCAACTGAAAATTTTGTTTGTTTGTAATGAATCCAACACAATTTAATTTAAAATTTCTATCATCCTCCTGAACCTTTCTTTTTACTTGTTCTATGCTATCCAATAGAGGAGTATTTTCCACAGTATTTACGTTACAAAATGGAGTATAACTTTCTACTCTGTCATCAAACTGCTTCTGCATTGAAATATCTTTCCTTGCAGACATCTCAAAACCTCTTTCTTTACTTAAAAGTACTGGATTAGAGCCAAATATAGGATTTTTATTGACCAATGGATTGTTTCTTGCAGGGGTTACATTAAATGCATCTGTTTTTGATGCAAACAAACCTATCTCATTTTCTTTGTTGGTTACATACTTTATATCCATTTGTTTTAGATTTTCATCACTTGCCGGTATAATTTTTGAATTTCCTCTTACATCTACAGAATTCATCCGTGTGTTTAAAACGTCCTTATGGTTTATTATATTACGAAGTACAATTCCCCTGTTTGCCTTTACAGAACTGCACATTACAGTTGGTCCCATATGCATTTTCTCATACTCTTTCTTCACACACAATGCTGAAGAGTTATGAACTTCCTCATGAAATGCCTCCGCTTTCTTAACCTCTTGACCCAAACATATATCCACATTATTACTTGATTCACAATTATTAAAAATAATTTCTTGCTGTCTGTTTGTAGAAAGCGAGCTTGCACATGGATATTCACTGTATATAGGATCTCTACTTTGAGAAGGAAGAAAGTCCTTATCAGGTTTACTATCACAGCCATGAACTTCCTCTTGAAACAACTCCACAGTTTTAGCCTTCTGACCCAAGAGTGTATCCTGACTGTTCCCAGAATCATAAGTGTTAACGATCCTTTCCTCTTGTAGATTAGTTGAAACAATGTTAGAACATGGATATTCGCTATGTGCAGAAACTTCCCTCCCAGAAATAACAGAACCTTTATCTGGATTATTAATATGTTTATATGTTTTATATGCCTCACTAGTTTGGTCTACTGCCTGAGACTCAGGGACTATATTCTCATATTCTTCAGACCACATTTGATGGTGATTATAATGTTGAAATTGATTAGAGATTTGTGTTTCTTCCATAATTATTGATCTGTCAGTCATCTCCCAATTAAGTTGTACTCCTGCATTAGAACAAAGCTGGCTTTCTGAATCCATATTTTTTTTATCTGAATAGTATAGAAAGCTATTATTCTTGGGTGTTGCTCCATCGTCTCCATCATGAGACAGATCACTGTGCAGCGACATAAAAGGCATGTCATCTGCATCATGAGTATTATAATTTCTTTCATCTTTTCCCATATCCTTCAAAGCTTTCAATAATGGTAATACACGAACAGGCGGAGTTGTCCTTCCCATTCTCCCCAATAACCTGTAACATTTTAAAAACCAATGCCATCCATCAGGCACACAGTATTCTCACAAACAACTTTAAAAAATTATCAGTTTAAAATTAAACTGAATGTGAAGTTATTTGTTATAGCTATAATCTGGATGCACAGAAACTATCAGGTCACTGGTTCTCTTGACATGAATACTTAGTACTGATCTGCCTCCATCAATGCCAGAATCAACTGTACAAGTGCCATTACAAACATATAAGCTTTCTTAGCAACTAGATAAATTTGAAGCTTTCATGACAACTGAATGTAACAGAATCTTCTTTAATGTCCAACTACATGAACACAGAATTACTTTTCATCAGACTGTGCTTGTTTCCATTATCAGGGATTAAAATACATGACCCAAAGTCATGTGCGGGTCCATAAGATGATTTTGGCTTATGCTACTAAAGCATAAAAAAACAGGAAAATGTATTATTCACATTTAAACAATATTAAAAATGAATGAAGCATGATAATATTCTAATAATAGGCATTACCAGGTATGTTTTTATTAAATGTTTCATTTAAAACATAAAACAAGATGTTACTGGTAATTAAGTACATAAAGAATAAAATATAATGGTATATATTGTAGTAAATTAGGTATCATACAAAGTAAATGGCCAGTAGATGGTAAACATCTGTGACACAAGTAAGTTTAATCAAATAATTCGTATAAACAATACATGTATATTCTATGATGGTTATGCTTTACACAGGTGTATTTCTTGTTATTCTTACATTTATTTGCCAGTTTTTATTACAAATATGTGCAATCAATATGCAAAGAACGTTTCACAGAGTTCTGCTTAATGCCAGAAGTGTAAACAGGTATTTCCACAATACCGATTTTTTATGGCTGTGTTCAGCACTTCACAAACTAAATGCTTTACAATACACACCGAGCACAAAAAATTATCTTGGTTGTGATTCTATAATAATGTACATATTTTTTTTGGGTACTGCTATATCAGTTAACTTGCCATAGCAATATATTCTGAAAACATGGTTCACAACCTGGCAGAATACTTACGACCCTCTTTTCTTCTTCCGATTTGAAGTAGCTCCAGGAAAAGATAATGATCCTGAATTACTGGAATCTCCATCGTACACACTGAGCAGTCCACATTGACCGTACTGCCCATACATGATATAAATTTCTTAAAATTATCCAGTAAATTTCAACAGAGAATCTATATGGGAATTTCACTACTGGGATTAAAAGTTCGCGTTAATGTAGAAACATGTGTTCGCGTCTTTCACCTAAATTTATCCTCACCATTAAACACACTTCAAATGCTAAGAAACAGAATAATTACTACAACGCTACAGAAAAGATTTTCCTTTCCGGCAAACATTCAAACACATACACTTAACACGTAAACTGTTTTGTTCAAAACGGTAAATATCACTTTAAATTCAGTACTATTCTGATTGGTGTTTTCAAGTAAGAACCGGTTCCGAACAGTGTAGCCAATGCTGAGTAGTAAATAATGAACAATGTGTTACCACCATCAGAACATGAGCAATTCAGGAAACAAAGGCATGAAACACTACGTTTTTCCAGTCCAGGCTCTGATATTTAGGGTTTTCCTGCCGTCTGCCAGACTGTAGGTAAAAGTGACTATGAACTGTTGCTTTGAATCTATCCACAATTTCTGTACCGAAAGATCCATACTTAAGTGACTCTCCAAGTTACATTGTACATGGCAACATCTCTTAATGCTATAAATGAAGTGGCGGATCGTGGAGTGTCCAGGATACCCTAACTGAGGTTTACCGTGCTACTCCTGATGTAAGGCAAATTCCAGGAATAATTCAAAGGGGGCATTCCCCGTCTTACCCAAACTTGTAGGCCTTTAGCCGAAATGTCCCTTCCCCCGACCTCAAGTCAAAGACGTCATTAGCAAAAGCGATCTTAACACAATTTATTTTAACTTGGAATTTTGGAAAATTCTGAATCAAAACAGGAATTTTATCAAATTTAAACACAAGCAGACATAAATACAATTCAATATATAAAAATGGACACATTTAAGAAAATGATCAAAACACATTATACCCTCTTAATATTTTAACTCTATAATTTTAATAGAAACACAATACAGTTTAAAGCACTTAACAATAAAACCTGAAAATTAAAGTTTGTTGCAATTAATAACATATCCAGTTCTTTCATCATTATTTAGTGTTCGGTAAGTGCCAGAATAGCTGTTAGTGTAGTGACTAATTATGAGGTGGATAGCCAGGGTTTGATTTTATAAAGGCTACAACATTCTGAAACACATGAAGTTACAATAAAGAGCAACTTTATTACAGACACTAAGGAATTTACATCATTACAGTAATGTTATCTGCAGGTATTGCAACACTTCATTCTGATGTACCATGACGTGGGGCACATGTGTCGGAATGAGCTGCACAGGCTAGACAATAACTTGTCTTCACAGTCTGTAGGAACTTCTGATCTCCAGCCTGTGAAACGTAAATTCGTTATAAAATGGCTATTGCAAATGCAAATACAGTAAATGTATGAAGGTGATGAAAGAATCTCGGCTACAAGCCGCATCAGGTGGCTGAATGGTGAATACACCATATCCTGTGCCAACGTTTCAAGAGCCATCTCTGCTGTCATCCTCAGGGCAGCTGCATAACAAACTGGTTCTCTGAAGCGTGTTCGCCATTGGGAACGGTTCTTGAAACGGCACAGGATATGGTGTATTCACCATTCAGCCACCTGACGTGGCTTATAGCCTGGGAGTCTTTCATCAACTTCAGTCACCTTGAAAGCTTCACTTTATAAATGTATGAAATTGGGTAGGAGAAGAAACAAAACCGTTTTCTAGGAAGGGCTCACAGATACCAAGGCAGACAAAAGAACAGAAGAAAATAATTATAATTCTAGCACAACAAACATTCTAAGGTCTGAAGATTTCTGTCTTCTGGGGTGTTGCGCTGTGTAGTTTGGTCGCCCTGCCGACGGAGGCAGTATGACCTCTGAAACGTTGTTAAACATTGACCATACTACAGAGCGCAACACCCCAGACGACAGAAATCTTCATCCTCATCGCCCTGATGATGGAGGCAGTATGACCTCTGAAACGTTGTTAAACATTGACCATACTACAGAGCGCAACACCCCAGACGACAGAAATCTTCATCCTCATCGCCCTGATGATGGAGGCAGTATGACCTCTGAAACGTTGTTAAACATTGACCATACTACAGAGCGCAACACCCCAGACGACAGAAATCTTCATCCTCACCACTGTGAAAACCTTAAATCTTACATTCTAAGGTCTATTTAATAATGCAGTCAGTAGCTTAAATAAAAAAGTGTTAAAAGACAGGATTATTAATGAATAATGATTTGGAACAAAGTGATCATGGCCTGATTTAAAGTGCCATTCGAGTATTTGCCTAGAAAGACTGAGAACAAACACCCTTAGTCATGATCACCAGTTTCTATGCAGAAATTTGAACTTGAGACCTAATGTATCTGAATCAGGAGTGCTAACCTCTTTTTTATCCTAATATTATCGACTGACCATATAAAATAAATACTACTCTCAATATTATGTTCTTCTAATTGGTTCAAGTTCTGATTCCTCAAAATTTTTAACATGACCCAAGGTTTTGTGGAAACTGGAGAATGTATGTAGGAAATACAGCATATTTCTATGATCAGCTAAGATGTCGCAAGTCATCTTTTGCATTGAGAGTGTTCTTAACTAAATAGCAATTACTGTATTAATTAGTAACCTCTACAACTCACCCAGTCCTTGCTGATAGCTGCAATGCTGTCGAGTGTGGCAGTACTCTGAAACAATAGGTTTGATATTCAGACTACATATGCCATGTTGCTTAGTACACACAACACTCCTAGTCCTAACACCTGAACCGCATGTCACGGAACAAGGACTCCAAGGTGTCACTGCCCAACCACCCACATTTACTCTCTCATCTCTCCTTCCACTATCATGCACCGTGTTAGCAGACGAATTCTCGCCACTGTGCACAAACTGTACAATATTCTCGTAAGTTCTGTCAGTCGTAATACTGTTAAGTAGGATCTCTTCATCCTGCAATGAGTCATCTGTGTCTGATGTTACTGAACTGGAATTTGAATTTAATATTCCAAACTCTTCTTCATCAGTATCACCATGATCAATAATGAAATCGTCTTCTGATAGAGGTGCCGTTGAAGTAGATATGAAGCCAGAAGTAGCTGCATAGTCAGGAGAAGGACTTGAAGTCGAGGAGGTAGCACACGGTGGTAAGTTGGGGCAAGGTTCATGTTCTCCAGGTCTCTCCTGCCCTTCACAGTCTCTGTCTGGAAGAGCCATCTCACGACCATCAGAACCCTCAGAATGAAGAACAACGCACATCACTGTGCGTTTCCTCATGGCATACTCCCCACAAGTCACTGGACACAACTGCCAGGGACCAATCCACCATCTGCACAGAGAAATTAGATATTAATGAAGCCAGTGTCAACAGAAACTTTATTTTTACTAGAAACAAAAGTATAAATCATATGATCTATATTAGTTAAATGACTATTTCACTGAATAAGGGATATCTTGTCATATGGAAAGCAATTTTGAATCAGATATGTGCAGGTGACAAGTCTAGAGACATATAAATAACTTTTAGTGACTTGCAGTGTAATCTCAATAAAAGGAGAATTCATAACCTTTAGAAAATTGTTAAAGAACAATATCTTCTATTTCATCTCCTAAAATGAAAGTAATTATGTTTTTATAATATAGCACTACAGTTTATACACATAATGTTGCTAGGACAATATTAATCAGTTTTTAAGTGGCTAACATGGAAATATGTAAATAATGAAAAATAATTCAATATTCTGAACCAAGAATTTAAAAATATTTACACGTGTACACGCAGATAACCTCTTGAATGCACAACTGACCACTTGTTAAGCAGGAAAAATACATTCCATGCTATACTGTCCTGAAACTCAGATTGAAATAATCTGGCTCGGGAAGGATTAAATAACCACAGCAGCAAATATATTAATATCAGACAATTATCATTACATGTCGGTTACCTAGCAGGACATTGATGTGTGTTGCATACTCGCACGAGCTGGTCAGGTTTTATTGTGTTATTGCAGAGTTCATCTCTCACTGCCCCTTCCTCTTTCTCTTGGCACACTGGATGTGATGCCTGTGAACCACCACCACATGTCGCAGAGCAAGGTGACCAGTCCGAGAAGATCCAGTTGTACTCTGGCACACGTAAAGGTTTCTTTCTTGGGACTGTGTACTCGTATTTTAATCCAAAATTACGGTATCTGCCTCGGTAGATAAGCTGTAACACAATAGATGTAGATGCATAACAGAATCACATGCTTCCACATTTCATCATTATCTTTCAAGGTTTAGGCCTATTGGCCTGTTCCGAGATAGAAAAACACTAATAATTGCTCATCATGATTGTAAGATTCATGATAATTTCAGATTTTTTAAAGATTGGCAGATATTAAGAAACATGGTGGAATATGTACCCACATAGATTAATATATCCTCTTTGATTGGTCCAGGGATGCGGACTTTCTCCCAGTCCCTCTCTCTCTCATAAAGTGCAGGCGTGCCTGCCACCTGGTACTCTCCGGCCAAAGTGATCTGTCTGCAGAACCAAGTTTAAGGAGTATTTTAATTATCTTACAAAATATGGTTGTCATTCAGAACTGAAGTTAGTATGTTGTGCTACAAGTACAGTGTGTCCACAAAGTCCCTTCGGGGTTTTGAAAAATTGTGGCGCGCAAACAAACTGACCTCGGTAGACCTCGATGTGAGCTCCCTTGGTAGCACGGAGAACATCCAGACGATATTCGAGCTCTTGCCATGTTCTGTAGAGCATGTCCGCTGGAATAGCCGAGATCGCATTCCTGATACAGGTCTTCAGGTCATCAAGTCCGTTAACTGGTGTTAGGAACACATTGCTCTTGACATAACCCCACAGGAAAAAATCCAGTGGTGTTATGTCTGGTGAACCTGGAGGCCAAGGCATTGGACCGTCTCTGCCGATCCATCTTCCTGGAAATGTCCTGTCTAGGTACGCGCATACCTGTAGACCCCAATGACGTGGAGCACCATCTTCCAGAGTTTCACTATAATCTGCCGCAAACCGCATGTGGCTAGCTCAATTTGTTTGCGCGCCACCATTTTTCAAAACTCCGAAGGGACTTTGTGGACACACTGTATATCACAATGTGCATATGGGCTATGAGCTTATGTTGCCTCAGACCTAATTAAAGTAAAATCAGTCCTTCAAAAGTGAAGGAAATGTTTTTCACTCTCCACAACTATAATCTTAATTTGGGGTTGCAGGCGAATGGAAGTTGTTTTCTGTAAAATATATCATTACAGAATGTTTGTTTATTCCGCGAGAATGAAATAATTATTTACCGTTTCCCATTCAGGAAGAACCTCCCAGAGGTAGCACTCCCAATACCAATATAATTCCTCGAGTTGCCAACCTCTTCAACTTTAATGTTTCTGGAGCCAGCAGGGATGACCACAATTTCTTTATAACCTACACAACAAACATAAAACTTCTCTGTGTAACAGAATTAATTTACGAACATTTGCAGATGTAAAATTCACATGCTTGATTCATAACATATGTATAATAATATGGCTGGTGATAAATTCTGAATTACTCAGGAATGAAATACAAACTGCATGTCTAGTCAAAGGTAAGGTTATAGATACTGGCAATTATAACAAATGATAAGGCACAAGGCTGGTCTGTGATCACCTGTTCCTTCTCTCTTGGTATACACTCCCTTCTGAGTTTTGCACTGACTCCCATCACCATGGCAAACTCCACATCTGTCCTCCCTGGCAACAGAGTCTACTTCCCAGTCACAACCCACTCGCTGAAAAAAAAAACAAACAAACAAAACAAAAAACAACAGCATGACATCATAACCTGGAAGATCACAATTCAATAAATAAGTTGTGTGAATAAATAAACCTCCATTCTTTCAGCACTACAGAAGTACAATTTTAAGAACAAAGAAATGCTTACAGTAGATTATGGACACCCCACTTAATGGTACCTGCACCTTGTCGTGGTGGTGGGGCTTGAGTACCTCAGTGGCAGTAGCATAACTACTGCTAGGGCCTCCCTAGCCAGATTGGTCGAGGGGGAGAGGTTAGACTAAGATAAGTACCCTGGTCCTTGCACCGTAAAAAGGAAGATGTTTTGAAACCTCGAACAAAGCCTCGGACAGACGGACCTAACAGAGGACCAAATGGAAGAGGAGAATTGAGGAGGCCATGGACCGAACACGGACCGGAGAACCACAGAAGAAGAAGATTATGGGCAAAAATGTTCTGTCTAAAGCTGTTCTATGGGATGTTATGCAGGTTGAAACTTGTATTTAAATTGATTACAGTGAAAGTATTACAAAGATGTGAGGCTCACCCATTTGAAAGATACTGGAAGAAACTATGACAGTTCAAGACTCTGTTCTGAAGTCATCTTGGCAGAGCAGAAATATGAGTTACAAGTTTTGATCATAAGTAGAATTTGAGCATACTAAAATTAAGATTTATAGGGTTTCAGCATTGATTCAAAGGACTAAAGTAAACATGGATAACAACGTGAATGTTTCTAACATTGCTTTGATATATTCTAATAAAAACAAGACACAATGCTAGCCCAAGGAGCTCAGAAGAGGACACTCATCAACATGAAGAAAACAAGTAATATTTGAGGTTTTCAGAGTGGTGAGTATGAAGATTTCTATCTTCTGGGTTGTTGTGCTGTGTAGATGAATCTCCCTGATGACGGAGGCAGTATGACCTCTGAAACGTTGGTAAACATTGACCAGACTACACAGAGCAACAACCCAGAAGACAGAATTCTTCATACTCTGACGACGGAGGCAGTATGACCTCAGAAATGTTGGTTAACATCGACCAGACTAGACAGCGCAACAACCCAGAAGACAGAAATCTTCATACTCATCGCCCTGATGACGGAGGCAGTATGATCTCTGAAACGTTGGTAAACATCGACCAGACTACACAGCGCAACAACCCAGAAGACAGAAATCTTCATACTCATCGCCCTGATGACGGAGGCAGTATGATCTCTGAAACGCTGGTAAACATCGACCAGACTACACAGCGCAACAACCCAGAAGACAGAAATCTTCATACTCTGACGACGGAGGCAGTATGACCTCAGAAATGTTGGTTAACATCGACCAGACTACACAGCGCAACAACCCAGAAGACAGAAATCTTCATGAAGAAAACAGTTGATGTTATGGTTTTAATTACTGAGTGGCTTACTTAGTATGATATTGAAGAATGCAGTATTGTAAATATTAAATTTAAATCTATTTATTACCTTACAGATTCCACTAATACACATGTCTCTTGTGCCAACATTACATGGTGTTCCATCTATCACAGAATCTCCCCATGGGACTATCACAGTGTCATCCGTGTCAGTGCAGTAGAGTTCGCAAGGTTCCGCTACACAGAAACAATGTGTTATATATTTGTCATGGTTTTGAATATAAATCACATAACCTGAAAAACACAAAACTAAAATTATTTCTTCAAATAGGCAGTATCACACATTCTCTGACAGAGTGGCTTTGGTTTTTTTTATCAATAGTTATACTAATTTTGGCTTTCAATAACACACTGACTGATTAATAATGAAATACTTTGAACTATAAAACTCTTTTAAGTTATTTAAAAAGTTACAACAACCGTTATGTAATGAACAGCTGAAGTAGCTCGAGAAATGATAGAAGCAAGAAAAATCTGTCTCAATAAACTTTCAATAATAACAAACTATAAAAAAACGAATGCAAATTAATGCAAGATTTAATTCACTAGGAAACTTCCTTACGGACCTGGATTAGAATGTAGATGTCAGTTTTGGTTTGTCATCTCCTTCAATCTTATTAACGATCAACAGAAGCTAAAAAATAATAGCATTAGAAACTGTAAAATAGAATTAACTATTTACTTTTGTCAAAGTAAGGAAGCCATGTGTAATTTCTTCCATGAAACTCCTGACCATTATAATTTGAACACTGAACAGCCCTGAAGCTCGGCACACCATCTGGACATGGCTATAAAACACACAGAGAAATGCATAGCAATTTTAAATTTCAGACAAGAAAAAGTCAAGCTACAAGTCCTTATTGCTTTATACTCTCACTAGGAAAGTGATGTGGACTTTTAGGAATGTACGTCAGGTATAGAATACACAGATAACAGCAGCAAAGTACAATAAATGATAGCAGAAATAAAAGATCAGCAATATCAACAAACACGAGCACATTTTCAAATTTTGAATCAGCTTGATGGAACATAAATATTTCTTGACTAATTAAATAGCAAATAGTTTTACAATTAAAGATTAAGGCAGTAAAATTATAAATAATCTGGCATTCCTAAAACTGTCAAACCGTTATGTTTTTGTTTGAGTAAGATGATAATTAAACAAGACATTTATACCATAATCTGTAGACCCCTTACTCCACAAAATACAGAATTTAAAAGCCAGAGTAAGTAATATAGCGTAGGAATAAATGGAAGAAATTTCATCGAGTCGATGAAGATGTGCGGCACTACTAGTGTTCATTATGCCCACCTCGGTGTTACAGACTCTGTATCTTCGACGTTCACCAACACAGAACTTTCCTCCAAAAGCTGGAACTGGGTGGTCACACTGACGTTCTGTGATAGATACTCCAGCACCACAAGTCCGTGAACATTCACTCCATGAGCCCCAGTCACTCCAGCCACCATGGATTGCTTCTGGTCTTTCACCTATTGTCACACACTGCTGGTTCAAGCACCACTGCGACAGAAATCATCACTGCCGTCAAAATTCTGCGGCAGTTCATGAACGTATTCTTTGTCACTGAGAAATGGATTTTCCTTTGTATGAATCCATCCAACTGGGGGAAAAGTGTTAAGCAGTGAGGTTATAATGTGAGCTGGTGTAGCTCAGTCAGTATAGTGACTGGCTATGGACTGGGGTTCGATCCCCAACGGGGCAGAGGATTTTTCCTCTAGCCTCTGCGTCCAGACCGGCTCTGGGGCCCACCCAGCCTCCTATCCAATGCGTACTGGGGGTCCTTTCCCGTGGGTAAAGCCGGTCGGGGCGTGATGCTGACCACTCACCCCCATCTAGTGCCGAGGTCAAGAATGAGTAGGAGCTATACCTCCACTCCCCCAAAGCGCATACATGGCGTATAGTGGGACAGCTTTACTTTTTACTGAGGTTATAATAATGTGTCAGTCAGTTGGATATATCGTACCTGCCAGGGACAGAGTGAGGTAAGTTGAATCGCGGGTAAAGTGGTTACTGACAGGAAAAACTGAAATACTCAGAGAAAGACCAATTTACTTGTATTTCTGTGAGAATAAATTTAGGCCAAATTGGTAAGGAGATTCTGATGCTTAAGGCCCATCATGAAAACAAGTTAAAATCTTTAATTTTACAGAAAGAATATGAGTTCATGGTTGGTGCAAACACCTCGTAGGAACGGAAAATGGTTGGATATGATGCTCCGTAAACCTACCAGGCATAAAGATGGGGCCCATCTGAGAAGAATGGAGAGATTATTTCTGCTGAGAGTTGGACAGGTTTTATTATACATGTACCTTGTGGTTTAAAGAAAAAACTTTTACCAAAAAATATATCAAATAATACTACATTCTCAAAATTCTTAGACTCCATGTGCAATACTGTGGTCAGCACTTTTTTTGTGTCCAGTACACACATTCAGCATGGTGTGCATTGTAAGACTTGTGCATTGGTGGTTAGCAGGATTCACGACCCATCAGTACATGGGTTCGACCGGGACCGCGGCATTTAACGTTCCTGCTGTGACCCCCTTTGATGAAAGTGGAGTAATTGTTGGGATGCCACGGAGAAACCGGGGAAACCCCAGAGGAAAACTCCGTGATGCCTGGACCACGGCCTTGCTCAACACAAGTTGTAAATCAGAGCACCGCCGGGAATTGAACCCGGGACCCCAGTATTACAAGCCCAGCGTTCTAACCGTGGCGGCCTGTTGTCAGCACTTATTTAGTCAGAAGGTTGCGTTATAATACATTTTAAGTGATAAGAATTTCAGTTGATACAAAGAAGATACTGGTAAATAAAAACAATAAGATGTTTTCGTATACGCCTACTTGCATATTTTTGGTCTAAGCGTAAAGATATGACTTCAAGAAGTGCAGACTAGGGTTTGGATGGGGTGTATAAAATGGTGGGGGTGGGGGGGGAAGTCCTACAGCTAGAAATAATCACACTCTCCCTCACCCCATGAGCTCACCATGTGTTTCCCACAATGCGTTCCTGCTGCAGCAGGGCGTAACATGGTGGTACACGCTCCTTCCACCACGCACCAGAGTCGTGAGCAGATCTGTAACAGCAATTTTCTTTTACATATACACAATAAATAATTTAAATTTGATTGCTACCTAACATTCTATTTCGCAAATTGTAATTTTCTGTCTTTAGGATAAAAAGGTCAGTTCAAGATACCTGTTGTTCTGTGTGGGTGATAAACTTGGTCTCCCACATTGAGAGCAGAATACAGAATAAGGTTTGAAAAGTCAAGTACTTATTTCTGCTCCATAATGAAATAACTTACCACAAGTAAAGAAATATCTATCATACCATCAAATATGCAATCTAAAGTAACAATCATATATTCCGAACGCTAATTTCTCTCTTGTGCACGCTTCCCTTCCAATATTACAATCGATATACAACCAAATATGGAAATACAATAAAATTGAAGATCACTGTTTTTGAGGTTGTGTCATGTAATCTGGTAGAGGTTTGCCATCATTTCAGAGGTGCTTGCTGCCTCCATCATCAGGGCAGGTGATTGAAGCAGCAAGCAGTACTGCTACATCGGTAAACTTCAACCAGACTGCATGGTACGACGACCAGCTGACCTTCATACTTGCCGCCACAAGACCCGACGTATCAAAACGTGAAATCGGGTGACATCTTTGTATACAGGTTTGGATTTAATAAGTAGCTGATGTAAGATTACTTGTTTAGTTATTAACAATTTATAGTAAATGAAGTATTGTACCAAGGCCTATAATCTGACACTTTAATGACTAGAAATGAGACAAACCTCCTCAAGAGGTGTGCACACAGCTGTCGTATGTGTTCCAAACTGTAATCTGCACTGATGCTCTGCATTATACATCGCTCCGGGAGGGAGATCTGGGTAGTTGTAATCATTCTGCGTGGGCTCATCTTCAAGACACTGGCCACTCCCTTGGCTGTAAGTACACAGAAATGTTTTAGTAAGTAAGATTTGAGGTTTTCACAGCGGTGAGTATGAAGATTTCTGTCTTCTGGGTTGTTGCGCGGTGTAGTATGGTCGATGTTTACCAACGTTTCAGAGGTCATACTGCCTCCATCATCAGAGTATGAAGATTTCCGTCTTCTGGGTTGTTGCGCTGCGTAGTCTGGTCGATGTTTACCAACGTTTCAGAGGTCATACTGCCTCCATCATCAGAGTATGAAGATTTCCGTCTTCTGGGTTGTTGCGCTGCGTAGTCTGGTCGATGTTTACCAACGTTTCAGAGGTCATACTGCCTCCATCATCAGGGCGATGAGTATGAAGATTTCTGCCTTCTGGGTTGTTGCGCTGTGTAGTATGGTCGATGTTTACGAACGTTTCAGAGGTCATACTGCCTCCGTCATCAGGGCGATGAATAGGGTATTTCACAAAAGTATTTCAAGCGATACTGCACACACACTATTCTGGAGTTCACAGGTTCAGATGATGAAACCACAGCTCGTTGCAGACCAGCTACGGCCACCGGACCATCAGATCAATAGAGTTCAACCCTTGTGAATTGTGAATAACAACATCTAATGCAGTATCGCTTGAAATACTTTTGTCAAATACCCTTTTCATTATTTATTTTCTAAATCCAGTTTAAACCATTTGATTACATGAATTAATTTCCATGATGCCACTGATGATGACCTCTTGAGGTTGAAACGTGTATGGCAATAGTGTCTTTTTTTATAGTGTTAATAGTTGTTTGTTGCTTATTTTATATTCTAATACACTAAATGGTATGTAAAGTTTTAAAATTCTTAGTATGTATCTGATTTTCTGCTTAAGTCTACAAAAAATGTGAAAATATTTTCAGTGAAGTATGCTAATCTAGTTGAACAGTTGTCACAGGAGAACACTTCTTTATCTACTGATCTACACAAATTATCAGAAATTTGCTAGTCACTCACTCACTCGAGGAAGTTTGTGATGTCACGCCTGCTGCAGCTTGACCACGCTACTTCTATAGCATCAGCTTCGAAGCTGGGTGTCATCACATGTAAGGTGTTTCCTTGGCGACGGCTGCAGCCAATCTTCTCTGTGTCGTGGTACATGCCAAAACTGAAGGCAACATATAAGCATCATCACTTTTTGACTTTTTAACTTTGTGTCAGGCTGAATTCAGAGTCTGCGACAGTTTCTTTTAAAAAATTGGGCTCCGTTATTGTTAGGAAAAAATTGACAGTGGAACCACGGTTCCGGAGAATCTGACATAAATACTTCTTTGTATTTAAATTATATTTAGGAAATAAATACAACAAAAGGAAGTTTATATATTAGCTTGATAACTTGCAATAATTGCTTCTTGCGATTTCTATATTCTCTCATACGTTCAGCATTAGTTTTTGGTATTTTTTTGGGAACTTCAGGTTCATTATTTAATACTTATATTTTTTTACGTTTTCTGTACTGTCTCATATATTCTGCATTACGGACTCTGTTAGCTTCAATGTCATCCATCTTGTTATCTCTACATAGTATGACGCAACACACAAATGCAGCAGTAGCGTGAAGTGTGATGCGCCTCTATTTGTATAAATAAATGTTTGTAGAACCTAAACCATTCGTGATATGTAAAATCTGAAAACAGATATGGAAAGCTCAAGAAGTAATACGTATTTCGTACGCAATATGTCCGGATCCATATCTTACGGTTTTCGAGAGGCGGGCGCTTAAAGCGCCAGATGCATTGAAAATTGCACACATTGGTTCATTAAAATTACAATAAATGTATAAACAATTATAAATACAATAAAATACATTACAGATTCTTAAAGGTTCTTATTTACTGATCATTTTTGAAGAATGAACGTTTAAAGGTGACTCGGCGCTGGATCTTACACATCTTCGTAACTAACGCTGTTTTTGCCGAATGATCCTTCCGTATAGATGTATTTACGTCAAAAAACATCAATTTGTAAAACGTTTGGGATGATTCTTCTTTAAAATTCGAGAAAAATGTGTCCTCAAACCGATACCAGGCTAGGGCTTTTCCTGTAACTCGGAAACTAATATTAAGAACAAATAATTACGTGACCTTCGTTACCATAACCTTAAAAATAAGTAAAGAGATTATTTTAAACGCATGTTGCTGTTAGCTTCACTACACGTTTACCCGCAATAGTGACAGAATGTTTGACCGACACAAAGCCCGTTTGTTGTGCAGTGAACATACTTGTGTCCCATCTCGTGTGTGATGGTGTGAGCGAGGGTGATCCCATTATCTTCGTTGACATTGCAGCTCCGATCAGGTTGGCACATTCCTCCCACATGTGCCACACCCAGTGTGCTGCATGGTGTGTTCTGGCGTGCACAGATATCCTCCCTCCAGTTACATGGAACACACATACCATAAGATGGACTTACAAGGCACAAACATTTCACGAAAGAGTCCGGGATTTTTGTTATAGGAAGAAGTAAATGTGTTTTACCCAAGAAGAAGAGGATTATTTTGTTCTTTCTTTATTTTCTTTCTTCGACTTTACGGCATCTACGACACGCGTGTTTTTATATTTTACTCTCTCATAATGGGTTATTGACGTGAAAACGTCTTTAAAATCGATGCCGGGTGTGGGGAGGCAATCGCGCCCAAATGAGCGACAGTTTCTGTCGAAGTAATTTCAAACTTCAATAACTCGGCTAAAAATAGAAATAGCGCCGCCATCTTAGTCTCGTTTTAAAGAGGAAGGATGAAAGTGTGTGCCAGTACCGCTCCGATATTTGTGGGAACTGCGCACGCGCAAAGTGAACCCACGATTTTCGACTTTCCGGATTCGACACGTGTCCATAAACGGGATCATATCTCAAAGACTAATTATCCGATCCGAGTGAACCAAGTGTTGTTTTGAAGAGGAGTGTATATGTTACAACTCATCGTGGCCTCCAAGTGTGTATCTAAAAAACTCAAAAAGATACGAGGCTGTGAATTTGAAAAAGGTTTAAAAGTTCCCGATTTTCTTAAAATGTTGCGATATATGAGGGCAAAGTAAAACCAGAATTACAAAAATCGGGGACGAATGCGTAGAGCACAAAATTCCAAAGAGAATGACACCGATAACGCCGGGCCCGGACCCAAAACCAACGCGCAGTACTGCCGCGAATATAGGCAACGTAAGCGCGCTCGGACAACTCAGGCGGCATCTGATGAGCCTGGGTCAAGTATGGATGTGGATTTCGTTGCTGATGAGATGGAGAGTGCAATGGAGGTCGACCCAAACCCATCGGACCCACTTGGCATACCCAATATGGCGACGGGGTCCCAAAATTGTACTTGTACCGGGGCTGACAACTACTTTAAAAAGTTGCAAATGAATTAAACGATTCAAAACAAAATTTTTGTTTAATTTCAATATACTATACACGATTGACGTTTTCACGAAAATAACTGCGGCAATGTCCGACACTGCCTGTCAATTTTTTTTCCGCAACAGTTTCACTGCAACACATATGACACTGGCTTAATAAGAATCGCGTATTACTTAATTGACTGCTGCAAGAATTACTTACTCCGCAAACCACACGTAAGAGAGACCTCCTAAAACGCAACACAATGAAATCGTTTTATCTGACTTTACTACATTTCTAGATACAGATAAAGCTCAAGCTGTTCCTAGTGTATATTGCAATCACACAGTTCAATGACTCACTGAAACGCGGGAACAGAGCACTGGACTGTAGCTCTTGCATAATTGAGATGAGACAGGAACAAAAGAATTTAACAGTTCTAACTTTAGCAAACATCACGTAACTTTGTGCCGACGATTTCACTAAAAAGAGAGCAAAATCCTGTGTACTTGTTTTCGTGTCTACTGATATTAGTGAAGTAAACAACACAATTTGGCAGCGTTCGCGTAGTTTGTAGTATATGCCAATGTTAAAGGCAGACAGCCCAAAAGTGACCTGTTTGGCAAATTTTGGCAGCAGCACAAGGTCGTTTCTTTTGCACGCCAGTTTCTTAAGTTGTTACAGCTGTCACAGCAATAAGCAAAACTAGCAAGATTAATAACAGCAGGAAAACTGCTAATTTCTTAACAAGCTGTTCTTATAGATGGTCACAAAAGCGTAATTACTACTGATATGATATTCTTGTAGATAGCAGTCTGTAGGTGTGGGAGTAAGGGAACTTTCTTATAGAATACTTCTGGGTTCTTAGTCAATTTCCCTTTCTTTGGGAAAAAATAGGCTTATAGGATAAACACGCGTTGGATTAAGTGGAGAATACAAACCAGCATGTTTGGTTAAGTTAGAGGCTTACGTAATACATATTATTTGTTGTACTGTCGTGAGGTACATGGTCTAATTTCAAAAATTTTCATAAAAATTAAAATGAACTGGGAATCCTTTATATTTTATATGATATTAACCCTTCAACTATTATGTTAATTTAATTGAGTGGTTCTCGAAATTACGTCATTTTGTGAAGTAATTTCATTTATTGACCTACATGTTAAATTTATGAATTGTATGGCTGTAGGGAACCTGTTTTTTACAAACAGAAAGTAGACAGCCCTGGCAAACATACCTTGTGACAAGAATAGCCACGTCATGATGGTTCGGATGAGAATCCTCAGGATGATTCAAACCCATTTGCCACTTGCAGAAGCTGTCTAGGGTCTCGTCAGCATTCACTGTGATGTTCAGGTCTTTCTGGAACACAAGAAAAGGGGCATCACGATGTGCATGGACGTCGAGGGTGGGGAAGCTTTGTAGGTTAACTTTATCAGGGGGTCGGAAATTTGGGGAAATCGAGACGGAGAGCATCCTCCTTAACTTTTCACTCACCTGCATATAATCTAAGATTTTCTTTCCTCTGCACCCACAAATTTACAACGCTTCAGAAATCTCTCACTCCTCGGTCAGTCCTAATATGTGTAACTTTGATGTAGGGGGTCCATGAAACACGCGAAGTTTATTTTATAATCTTACCAATGATTTTTTTTCATTCTGGCAAACCCACCGCGTAATTCATTAGACACTTCTATATTCTCTGGCTGTAGGCCAGAGTTTTGTGTGATCATCTGCACGAAGCATTTAGACTATAGCTAGAGATAGCATACAAATAAACTTTAAAACGTGAAAGAAGACGTGGCAGATAAAACTTTTAACTATATCAGTTTCTTCAGTAAAAATACCGAATTATCAAATCCATATTTTACAAGATCCTTATGTGTTTCTGCTAATTTAAGACAATCGATACAGAATATAGTAACTTGAAAGACCACAACAACAGATACGAAATTTTCTATGTTTTCTGAAACAATTGATACTTTCATCGTCTCTTGCTTGCTTTAACTGCTAAAAAATACAGGAAATTAAGTTGGATTTCAGGTTTTCACGGCGGTGGGTTCGAAGATGGCTGTCTTCTTGGTTGACGCACTGCGTAGTCTGGTAGAAGCTTACAAACGCTTCAGAGGTCCATTTCTCTAAACAGTGTTTACCGATTAAACTTTACAATCGAGAAGTGTTGTGTCTTCGCTGAGGTATAGATCGAATTTTTAAACAGGTCTATTATTTATACTTAAATTTCAAAATTATGCTTTCAACACATATTAAGACGAAAACAACAATTTTGCTGTCTCTGTGCCAAGCTTCTACTGCTTACCATACTAATATATTCAATCTCATTCTATCCTTATCAGAGGATAAGCGAGCACTGCCTGGAAATCTTATAACAATAATACACTCCTTCTCCCTCCAGAAATGGGCCTAAATTGTCTATTTCTCCCCCTCCCCCTTCTTCGGCTTCAAACGTTTAAAACCATAACAATCTCCATCTAAGGCCTTCATAGCAATTTCCTTAAAGACCAGGTTTAGCCTATACGTAAGGGAGAAACAAACACCAACTAAGGATCCAATAATAACATTTTCATGTTACTTTCTCCTGACCAATCATCATCAGACTGATTACAAGTCGAAACACGTGGCTGTGGTAAGATATAGAAAATATAGACCTAGTTGTGCAGCGAATGTGACAGATACTATAGACCTATTCATGTTCCAAATAAGTTTATATGAATACCGTATTTTGAATTAACTCGCAAGTTAATAACACCTACTTATTTACAGACATAATTAGTACGCCTACACGTATCAGAATGTGAAATACGTTTCTTCATTGCTAATAACTATAATACCTGCTGCGAAACTAATAGCCCCTTTATCAAAATATGCATAACCGGTCATTTAGTATACATTTCCAAAACTACGCCCTTCCTGAATAGCCGCTAGCATGTCATTTTATTCGACCTTCACGGGCTATCTTCAAAACTCTAAAACACAAATCTTGCGCTCAGTAGATTATGAATGCCATGTATTACGAAGTACGAGTTTAATATCCCGAGGAAATATCCATTCTAGTTCTGTAATTTTTTACTTCCACCCCTGATAATAATAAGTATCTTTAATTTGTGCTGTCTTTCAGACATTATTGCTGGAGAAGCCCAAACGTGATTAGAGAAGTTCTAATAGTTTTATTTTATTACATCCGAGCTTAAGAATATGTATTTTAGTTCTTAATTAGCGAAAATTACTTCACATTCTCCTAAAAAACAAGTCATTATAATGTGAGCCGCGCCATTTAGTTGATGGGCGGTCATATCTCAATTACTGGTTGAAGAACGGACCTGCAGACAACCCTTCCTGTTATGAAATGTAGCGATATAGAGCGCACACCACAAGAGTAAAAATGATAGGAGCGTGAAGCTGATCACTCGTCTTATTACGATTATAATGAATCGTAAATGATAAAGAACAATTTAATGAGGCCTATTAGAAGAAATAAATATATATTGCTGATGAAGTCGTTGTCGGGAGACGAGACGGAACTTAAGATTGCTGTCTTCTGGGTTGTTGCGCCGTGTAGTCTGGTAGACGTTTACCGACATCATCGCCCTGATGACGGAGGCAGTATGACCTCTGAAACGTCGGTACACAGCTACCAGACTATACGGCGCAACAACCAAGAAGACAGAAATCTTCAGACTGACCGTCGTGAAATCCTCAGATCCTACGAGCGAGATCTCGTGAACACGTTAACGAAAATTTGGGTTCCATTAAAGGTGGGGAACTTCTCAGTCAGCTGAGCGATTATCAGTTTCTTAAGAAGGAATTCGTTTCATGGAATACGTAGTCCGGACTGTTCGGTTGAATGGTCGATTGGTTAGTCTGTAAATTAGGGAATTAATCGCAGCGTATGACGGTTTCTGGGGATACTGGAGGGGAAATATTCGTCCACGAAATGCATAAGACGAGGGCAGGGAAAAGTGGATTACTCTTCAGTTGCTTTCCTCACATTCCAAAATCACAAGAGCAAGTTATGTACTTACCTGAGCGGCGTCATCTTCCAGAAGTATGATCCTTACGACAACAACGTTTATGTTGTTTCCGATGCTGGCGTCGCGATAGAGCGCCGAGACCATGTTCATGATTGTGAGAACGTATGTCTCGACGTCGCCGTCCTCGTGGAACTTCATCATGGACGTGTCTGCGACCAACAAGGCCTCAACGTGACGTTCCTTACTTACAGACCGTCTCCACCGGGTCTTCCTGGATTTGCCGCGACCTTGCACTTTCACCTTTCCGACCTGCTGCTTCCATTCGAGTCGAGTTTCCATGAGGCGCCTTGGTTCTGTCAAACAAACGCAACAAGTCAGTTCGACTCATTTCATAACAGCTGAAAAACAACTGTGTATAATTTGTATACGGTGGCAGAGTTAAGATGGGGAACGGTATGGCCTACTTCAAGGTACTGCAATATTTTTAAAAGAGGGTCTGAGAAAATACAATCCAAATCTGAGAAACAAGAGTTGGTTTCTCGGCTTAAGGCTCGAAATATAATAGTAATCCCCTGAATTTGAGTTACGCACAGCAACGCACACAATAACCTGTCTCTAAACTACACGATATGCGATTAACCATTATTCAGTCGACGAAACAGTTCCCTGACTTTAAGAAACCCGTTATCACAAAGTCTTATATTAGACTTTAATCTGAGCCAGCTTAATCCAGTCAGATCATCGCATCCTATTTCACAAAGACCTGTTTTGCCTCGTCTAAGACGATGTTTCTGATGCGATATCGTAAATTGAGGATTCCCAACCAAGATTCTGCATGAATTTCTCATTTTACCCACGCATTAGAGTAATTTCAGAACAGTCCGCTACGAAGAACATGTTGGATTCAAAATTTTCATTTCCGCCAAAATTTAAATTTTAATTTTTACTGTCCTATTTATGTACCAGAAAGTAGAAGTTGATAAATGACCGTATCTGAACACCACAGTAGGACGGACTTCACCAACCCCTGGCTTGATAGCCACTAGCCCAGTTACAACCGCAACAAACCAGAAGACAGCCAACTTCGTACTCACCGCCGCGAGAGAAGCTTTAACCTCACATTGTCAGAATTTATTTTACATTTCTTATTCCATACCGAACGTCGCTTTCGAGTGGTTATCACACCTACCTTGCATTCAGAAAGTCTCCGAGACAGCTAATCTAACTTCGCTTTCTCGTGGTATTTGTAAGTCCAGCCAGACAATGGGTGGCCACTGACGCTTTCTTATACATGGTTTCAAAAGCATCATGTGACCTATGCCGTCGTAAACGTGTATTTAATTAACCCAGGAGTCAAACTGTGCATAATCCTTTGTCATATGAAACAGGACAGACCGTGTTCGCTTACCACGTGTTCCACAGTTCTTCTCGTGCCTCTTCCTTCTCTTGCGCTTGCGTTTTTTAGCGCCGTTGTGTGCTGAGCGTTTGAACACGATGTGCGGTCGCTGAAGGCCCGGACCTCCGCCATGACCGCGCACTGGCTCCAGCCACAGCTCGCCATACTCCGTGCGCAACAGGCCCGCCTGCGGGGTAGACCACACGCACAGTATAAATCATCCGACAGTCACACTTTGTCAGCGAGTTTTATACAGTTGACTGACTTAAGAAAGGGGGAGGTGTTTTTAGGAACAATACTTTGGAAAAGTCCACATGGAACCTAAAATCAAATTCGCTGTTGGTTAAAATGTCTGTCAAGTATGCCATGTTAAAATAAAAACGGGGCTGTCCTTTGTTTCTCAATGGTAGAAATTTCACAAATAGAAGGATGATTGTATTCGATAAATTGCAAGTGTATGGAAAGAAGCGGAAGTAGTCTATTTTAAGGGGTATCCAGAAATTTAATTCGAAATATTTAGGAAAACAAAAACACGCCAAGTGATTTAGGGCAGTCGGTATCCTTAGGCCTACAGCGATTCGAATCCGAGTCCTCCAAAGTAGTTCTGCTAATTGGTCAACCATGACATTCAGACATTTTTGTTATGCTGTAAAGATAAGAGTTAAATACAATAACGGTGGTTGTGATTAATAGTTTCAGATATTACACGGAAAATTCTGGGCTGTTCATCCCGTAGCAAACGTTGAGTTCTGACGAGTTCCTTTTCATAGTTCCAAACAGTACATCTAAGTTTTTAAACATTTTAATTCTACTCTCTAAGTCTTTTAATGCCACAACAGATAATCATGTTACACGCCATAGATCATTCAGGATGGATTATAGACGTTTCTTAGGAGATTAAATTATTCTTAGGTAAACACCAGCTGTTTCTGTCAACCTTTCAATGACGCTGTTTAAACTGCAATTTTACTTGCACACTTACAATAATTAAATCATCTGAAAGACTAGCCGTATGATTAGCAGGGAACTCTGAAGGTTAAACTTGCATTTGCGAATAATACTTCAGTACGTATGATGAAAACGACAAAATGATTATACGTTATTAACCAGTCTAGAATTTTTGTTTGCGTCAGCACGTTGCATGATTGATTACTTGGAACACTTGGGTTGTGTGGGACATTTCCTGCTGCTAACATCGACTGCTGTGCTATTCAAGCCAATTTATGGAGGATTTTTCTGCAGGAGAGGCCATTATAAGGTTTCTGCCGCGGAAACGTTCTTATGCTATTTTAAAATATTTGTATCTCGGCTGCATGACACAGTTCTATTGTGAGAAACTGTATGTACGATTCGGAGAGGACGAAAATTAAACTCATCTGTGTATGACGCCATCTTTAAGAATAATAATCGATATTAATTAATTAATGCTGTAGTGAATGCCTATCGCAGGGGTTCTCACCATTTTTCGCTGGAGTACCACTAACCATAATTCAACACACTAAATGTACCACTAACCAAATGCGTTCAGGGAAAATTTATTTAAGTTAATATTATCTTTTGATTTGCTTACTTAGTTTGCATACCACTCAAGATTGGCTCGCGTACCACCAGTGGTACACGTACTATAGGTTAAGAAACACTGGCCTATCGAACTAAGGTAAAACCCATTAATGCAACTAATTTTTCAGGTACTTGAAATAAGTACTTGTGGTTGCATGAAAGTTGTCGCTAGAATTGTCTGATTTGAATGAAAACTGGAAAGATTAAACAATTTTTCGTAAAGTTTTACAAATATTAAATGCAATTAAAATCGGGTTATTTCTTGCCAAGTTGATTTATTCATACGTGGAGGATAATCACACTGTACGTCACATCAGCTGCGCACTGAACAGCTCTTTTATTCCTACCATGCTGTACGACTGAGCTATTGAAAGCGCTGTTAAATAAATTCAAAATAACAGAACTAACTGAGGTACCAAGAGCGGACTCCTCAAATCCGAGAGTTGCCGGTTCGTAAGTGGCAGGTGAACATTCTTTAACTCTGCTAATTATAGGTTGTCACAGAACACTCGCGGCGATACAAGTGTCAAGAGTAGCTCGTTGTATAACTTACTTCGCGTGATATCAATATATCAGGTGCACGTATGTCATAATTAATATGCTATACGTTCGTTACGTCAAAACAAGGGGACCAATTTGCTACTAAGAAATTACGAGGAATTAAAAACAAACAGGTTAACCCAAAACGCCGCCAGAAAATGCTTATTAGAACGTTGGTGGTCTGATAGCAGCCCAGCAAACTTGAGGTCAAAAATATAACATGTTCCTCAAGATGAACAAACAGAACTTTGGGTAAGGAAAAATACAGTTTATAAATTCCTCATTGCATGTTCATGTTTAGTCCTATTTGTCAGTTCAGTAATAAGCTGTTGATGGCCCACATAAAAGAGATTCGATGTTTCCATGTACATGGTCACGAAGTGGATGGTGGTATGTTAGTAAAATGAACAGGACATGGATCTGATTTACCATTAACCGTGGCCTGATCGTTATCCTAAAAATAAACTACTCCACTCTGTAAAGCTCCCAATATAAAAAGCATCGTCTTCGATGAGGTATCGTTCCTTAGTACAACGCAGGTATCGGCCACCACCAGGCAATAAAATACCATCGTCCACGCTTCAAAACTTAGGCATGTGCATATCAGCAAAGAACCCTTCATTTTATCTGCTTTGGGAATAGTCCTGCCCCTGCAGCGTGCCAAAAATTTCAGCAGAAATACATTATTAATCAAATTTGTTTTAACGAAATATAGATCAATATAAAACATCGTAAAATATGTAAGATTAGAGGTTTTCACAGCGGTGAGTATGAAGATTTCTGTCTTCTGGGTTGTTGCGCTGTGTAGTCAGGTAGATGTTAACCAACGTTTCAGAGGTCATACTGCCTCCGTCATCAGGGCGATGAGTATGAAGATTTGTGTCTTCTGGGTTGTTGCGCTGTGTAGTCAGGTAGATGTTAACCAACGTTTCAGAGGTCATACTGCCTCCGTCATCAGGGCAACAACAACAACATCCCAGACGACAGAAATCATCGTAAAATATTTTTATCCATATACTCACAAACCGATCAATTCGACCTAAATTTTGAGATGAAAGTTTTGGCGCAGAAGATTAACTGAGCTAGACTGATGTTGATGATACCTTGAATTGAAAAATGTCGCCACCAATAAAGTGGAATATTTTATCGTTTAAACTACTAGTTGTGTTGAATGGTAATTACACAAAATAAATCGTTGGAAGAACGCAACTAGAATGCGTTATACGATTGAAGCTCTATATAATCCAAGACGGTGGTCTTAACTTTAGACTTGGGCACCCATTAAAACGGCTATATTTGTCATTAAACCACAATATTTTTTTTTAAAAGTTCCATAATACCGTCTTACATCAACAGACTGGACACGCCAAGTTGTCTGCCATCTCAGAAATGGGGTATCATCTGTCGTTTGTCTTTCTTTTCGCTTGATGAGGTCTGTAAACAATCCGCCTTCAGTACCAGTGCAACACCATTTACTTGAAGGATAAGGGTAGTATTATTATTGTAAAAAAGTGTGAGTACAGCTAAACAAATAACAATAAAAAGGTGAAACGAAAGAGTCTGTCCACAGATGTTCCTTCCTAGCGTGCATGGCTGTGTGGATATCCTCAGCCCGTGGGCATCACTATTATCCGCGAAGGTGTGTTCTTTTTGTCTGACCTCTAAAAGATGATTCATTCCCTAAGGGACAGTGATGAGACACCGCTCCCCCTCCAGTATTTGATTCACGGTGCTTGTCCTAATGCTGGCCAATTACTAAAGGCACTGCATGATAAATGATGCTCTTTGGACTCATAAAACAGTTACTCTACAGCAACCAGACCCTTCTGGGACTGACAATAGACCACGCCTGTTTCTTCATCTTCAAACCAATAATTCTACGAAATTTCGTGTAGACTTAATATAATACACACGACCCTTCGCTTTATAACATGGATACAAACTAGAGTATCATTCAAAAGACTTTCGCAGTCAAGCGAAATCTGACGTATTAAACTCGTCAGAGAAATTTGATAGCATAGAATAACCTATACATGAAAAAGCAAACATAATATAAATAGGTAGATTAAATTTTGAGTGGGTTGAAGTTACTAATTTTAGTTATAATTCGATATTTTAGCCAATAAAAGCAACCATATAATAGGAATTAAAAATATTTAATTAAAACTAATAGCAGAGGGTGGAAGGAGAGTTATAAATAGGTAGATAGATAAAAATGTTCATATAGTTAGAAGCAGTAAACAATGAAAGTGTTAAACCAATTAATATAACCTGTAACAGAAATTGTAACTTGAAAGATTTTACTGATTAACGTTCTGACTGAAACATATGCAAATAAATAACCGAAGTTAGATTAGTTTTAACAAGATACACTGCAAATGGATTGTTAGAGACTACGTATTTAACCAAATGTCGAGGAATGAAAGTGGTTTGGAAATAAAATGAAGATGGCACAATGAGTGCTGTAAACGGCATATGAAGATTCTTGGAGCAAAATCACTGTCTCCATTAAGGGCAATTTCTCTGTAAGGGAACGCTTAATTCTGTTTTAATCTGCTTGTTAGCGTATTTTATTAGTGTCTGCCTACTACACGCACTTTGTTGTTGGCAACACTGTAATAAAGGAAACTGAATACACCGAACGTAAATATCTTAGCAACGCGGTGAGATTGTAGGGTTATTTAATAATACTGCATTTGCACACGACCTGACTAATGGACCGGGATGCACTACTGTCCATTGGCTCTCTTTTGTATCGACCATCACGTGCAGCCTTTGAGTTCCGAAATATTTTACTACAACACAGCTAAATACGATCATGTACTTCTTATGGAAGATTGTATCACGAAATTATTCACGATCAAAGTCACAGTAAAACGAGAATGTACTTGCAGAAATAACTATAATCATTTTATATATAGCGGTATTCTGGGTCGTTGCGTCGTTTAGTATTCTGGATATATGTAACTTCTTCGAAAAAAACATACTGCCTCCATTTTCTGGGCCGAAGTGAGGAGTTTTAGAAATGGATGATTTACATAGTGTTAGGAGAAGGATCTCCCATGTCTCTGATTCACCAATGCCCCTTACTCGATCCACCTTTCATAATCTGTAAACATTTCAAAAGTTATGGATTAATCTGAATTTCCTTATGCCAAGTATATACTGAAACTATCCATTAATATACGACATTATAACATGCAGGACTGTTAGAGTAGCCTTTTTTTCAACAAATACTGTGCATTGAACTCTATAGATGATGCAGTAACATTTGGTTGAATAACCCCCATGCTGATAATACGGTCGGTTAATTTCTGGATGGACAACATTCTCTGTCACGAATTGTTTTGTTTAAATATGAAAGTCATCTCATTGAACTGGTATAATAAAACCGCTTGGTTTTCTTTTGCAGCGATTACAGTGGTATTGATGGCAAATGATGTAGATGAATCTCTAAACTATAGACCTATACTGAAGAGATCAAGTGTAATGAACATAACGTTTCATACCAGCGTTATTTAGACCACACAGACAATTTACAGAACACCATAGTAAAGATCACTGGCCTTAAACTAGAACTCAATCTGAATAACGAAGACCCTGTTTGGTACTGATTCTTAAGATACTTGGTTGTGTACAAACATCTTCGTATTCTGGAGGTTTTGGGTTTAAATATCGGCTCGGATACCGTCTATCCTGATTGACGTGTTTCGTGGTTTTCTTCAGGCCCTGAAGGCAAATGTCGGGATTGTACTTAGGGCCAAGACCACTTCCTTCCATATCCCATCCAATTCAGTTTTCATTCGACGCTATACAGTCTGAGCTACTGACAGCCATAGATCTGTGTCATTATTTATCGACACTTCTTATACTTCAGAGATTACTTGCATATGTAAAGATGCACATTAAATAGGAGGAATGTGCAAGAAATCTGTTGCTGTCCATCTTAAAGCTAGACAGACTGATGTATAACCTGTTAGAATTGCCGGTCATCTGGTTCAGGAGTCGTATCCAATATTATGCTAAATTTAACTCAGAATTTTTAAAACGAACACAGTCGGTCCCCACTCCTACAGATAACTGATTCCCTGATGAGAGTTCGCAAAGTAAAATTTCATAAAGCGCAGTGTTATAATTAATGGCTGCGTCCGCAGACCAATAACAAATAACAAACAAATATAAATAAAACATTTAGTCTTAAATAAAATATGCAAACAACGTAAACATATCAAATTGTTATTTCTGTTAACAGCAATTCAAACGTCTCTCACAATATACACACCAGAGGAGAGTGTAAATCGAACTGCTCTGTGTACTTACCCTGTTTTTACTCACCGACTGGCGACATCGCGTCCTTTGCGCTTTCGTTAGATCAAGTTCGATTTTTGCAGAGGACTTCATATGAATGAATATGCAATCGGATAACTAGCCAAGCGGAGGGTATGTACATCATTATAAAACTCCGTACGAGCGAAATTTCCTAATACCAATCTTCATATGACGAGGACTGGCTTCGGCATGTAATCGAAAGGTTAAGTGAACATGAACGATGAGGCTGTAGGCTATCTGAAGGAACAGTCCCAGAAGTAGCACGGGCGGACTGATCACATTCACGAAAATCATAAAAGAAAATAACCACGGAAACACTAAAGACTCAACAGCCTTAACTGGTTCTTCACAGTGATTACGCAACGTCTTCAGGGCTAAAGACATGTTTCTGAATGCTGTCGTACAACTTCTTTCCTGCGAGTGTATACATAATTCATGCAGTCTTGCATGGTAGACTATATAAGGGCTGGAAATAAACGAATCTATTTACTACCTGTTAATTACTGGTTCAACTCTACCTGTGTTAATGAAAACACTAGCTAAAGAACGGTCACATGTAGGAGGGAGTGCAGGGTTATTCCAGGACCAGTCTTAGCAGCTGAACGAGAATAATAATTAACTGATCAAAATTTGTTAATTAAGCACCACAATTCCAAGACTCGTGAGTTCTGAGAATTAAGATAACGAACAAATACGCAGAATCTTATTCGATCTTGGTTCAATATCTATACCTCTTATAATAGCTATTTCAGCTTATCATTAAATTTACATAATTACAGATATTACGAATACTTCGGATCACTGCGCCATGAAACTAGCATTTGCAGGTATTACACGAGTAATTATCTGATTGTATTGCCATTTGCATGGCAAATTAGGCTGTGAAAGGCCTGTGGGTAGTCTTGATGTTACAAAACGATGTTGATCCAAACGAGATGTTGTATGAGAACTTCATTTGTTAGGCTACGTGTCGCACGATTAAATATTTCCTTGTCTTTGCACGTGAAAAGCCGCGGAAAACTGACGGTAAATTTTCACTGAATTGTTTGAATTTAGTATCTACTTTAAGAAATCATGGTAACATCGCTAGATTTTGTTCTTAAAATACATCGTCACCACATGATTCTATTCTTATACTGTACGGCATGGGTAGTGATGTACATCATCGTAAATTTAAACTTCTTCTGTGACTTCTATAAATTGTCCTATTTTCACTATCTATAATAACAGGTACAGATGTATATTACTTCTGTTCACTATCCCATTTTCAATACCGTATATGATAACATACATTGACATGCCACTTCTATACATTGTTCCTTTTCTCTTCCGTGAATAACAAATAGTACATCGTGTAAGACTTGAGGTTCTCACAGCGGTGAGTATGAAGATATCCGTCTTCTGGGTTATTGCGCTGTGTAGTCTGGTCGATGTTAACCAACGTTTCAGAGGTCATAGTACATCATTTTATAAGCTGTAATTTCTGAGCTCTACTTTGTATTTTGTGTCAAGCACACTGAGGCTTGGATATCCCTCAACTCGAGATACCACGTCATCTTTTCTTTGCAGCTTTAACGTTAAACTGATCAGAGTATTTCCTACACTTTATACATTCTAGTTGCTTGCAAGCGTATCAAGATTATAAGAATCTCACGGTGTATAATCTGAATATCAGAATTTACTGCTTTTAGATTCTTGAAGTGGCCTCGGATTGCACACCTCTTATAAAGTTACACTATGCTATAAGAATGCGGCAAACCTAGTGACTAGAAATCTTCGATTACGTCGCTCTATGACCTCGATTTACTGATTTTTAAAATGGTTTCCAATTTGTATTCCTCTAAACTTCGCGCCACACTTAAATGACCTTCGAGTTTACTGGTTAAGAAAGTTTGTATCGATACATTATTTCAGTTGCGGGTATTTACAATTTAAAAATACTCCCCGCAAAGTTTTTGTGACTAGAAGACAGTCATCTCCAAGAAGAATGTATCATCAAAACTTTAACAAGTTAAAAAATAAAATCACAGCGTAACAACTCTGGCTCGTTCTCCAGAATTTTACCTTTGACCACGTCAGAGTTCCCTTAATCTGTCTTGGGAGGGCTGCGTGCAAGTCACGAGACCAGTGATCGGTCTGTAGACTGTTCACGTTAAATAACGGAAAACTGTCCGAAATACTACGTTGAACTTCATTTTTGCGTAATCCAAAAGCTGTTAATAGCTTTTTTAACTTCCGCCACACCTGCTTTGCAAAATGAAGGACCTTTGTAATTAACATGACTCGAGAGCGGTTGGCCGTCTGGGTGTCTTGTCGACCACTAAAAGCCATGTCGATATAATGCAGTCATTTTTCTTTATTGTCCCTTCACGCTGAAGGAACAGGTGGGAAAAAAGAAATAAAAGTAACAAGGTAACAAAGGTGAGAAGGAATGAATATATCTTGTTGGCAGCTAGAGGATAGGTCACACGAAATGATTTAGCCGATGCTTGTCCTGCTCACAGTCACACACTTCACAGGCTTGTTCGGGACAATGTGAATCCAGCTTATATTTCCTTTCCTCATATCGAGTTATAACTCAGAGACACTGACGGTTCTAGGCCATTTTTTTAGAATGAAAAATTACCCTGATTGTTTATATGTATTCTGTTTGTAAGTCTGTTATATCTGCACCAGCAGAAAAAGCAATGGTGGACAGTTTATATTTCTCAAATCGGACTTCTAGTTGTTTCCTCCAGTCGATTTTAATAGATCCAGAAACCTGCTGATTTTAATAACGTGTACTAAAGATACAAATGACTAATATTCTTTTTCTATTACATACTAATTAACTATCCGAATAGTGATCAGACGATAAAACACTTTTGAAATGGCAGTGTCTGAGAAACTGACATGTAAGCCTAATATCTGGTTTAATCCAAGGACAGTCCACGTGGGACCTCAATTACCAAGTAGACGTTATCCGACTTCTCCTCCTATTCGTTGCCTACAATTATTTAATCGATCCCTCATATTCATCTGGCAGATCCCTTGCGGCGTTTCGTGAGATCCTATCAGCCAACATCACACCAGAACTTCGGTTCTTAGTTGGCTGCTCCATCTCTCACCCGGAAGCTGGCAGTTTAATTTCTAATTCAAAACCTTAATATGGAGGTGTGATCAAGACTATTCATCCTATAGTATTACGTGTGTTTTTACGCCAAAAACTTGCACCCTCATACGAATGTTAATATTACTCGCGACTGATTATATTTTTGGGAGTTTTATGATCTTGAAGAAATTTTGAGAAGTTTAAATTCGGCGAATGGTTAATGTTATTCAGTCTAGAATATTCTGTAATCTTGTCTCCTATTCAAAAAGCTACATATTCAATTAAATTAAATTCAATGTTATGAGTTAATTTACAAACAAAACTTGGAGTGAGACAGAATTTAAGTTTTAAGAAAAGACCAAAATTCTACTTGTTTCATACCATCAAGTTACTTGGCCTCTCTTATTTTGGGAAACACACAGACTAAAGATGTCTCAAAGCAAAATATTGCAAAACCGATTTCGTTTACAAGTCAGGTTTAAAACAACAATGGAACTTTTAAAGTACGTCTTTATAATGGGAGGGTTTTGTGGTAAAGGGCAAGTCGCCATTTTCCGTTGACATTTTAATTACTTTCGAGATAGTGGTCTACAAAAAGAATCTGCATTTATCTGTCATGTCAAATAGAGGATTATGTTATTTCTCGATTTATTTTTTAAGGGATTACGTCCATGGTGCTTTTGGTAAGGTCTCGTAAAATGACTGAAGACCCGAACAGAACAACTAGCATGGCGTTTTAACTTGTTACGACACATGCGGCTTATACGTACGTAGAGAGTGTCTTCTGGCCTCTACATCCGAGATTGAATCCAGGTAAGGGCAGCATGTTTTGTGTTAGACAACTACTTTATTTGCCTTCAAGGTCTAACAGCATGGCCTGAAAGTAACAGACTGTAAAAATGCACGAGACAAATTTCTAAACCTACTTTTACTGTTGTTGTTAGTATTATTGTAATAATTTGTTCATTGTTACTGTTATAATTGGGCGTTCTTCACGTTTTAGCGAAAGGGAAAATCACTTATCCATCATCTGTCTGTCTGTTGCGTCTACCAGTTCAATCGACAGTGCTGCCAGGTACCAGTGCGGTCTGATTTTTAATAACTCCAAAATGGCTGAAAGAATTTTCATAAAATTTAGAGTGGATATCATGACTTTGTGTGCTACTACAGACTTATATTTTATAATTTCCTACAATCGGTAATACCAACTCGGCTGCTTGAACTTGTGAGGTGGGAGAATGAACATCTGCAATGACGTCATTACCCATCATGCCACCGTGTAGTAGTGGCACGTGCACTTCTGGTGTAAAGCCGTTTTTCAACATCAATATCGGTACAGTGATTATATTACTTGGTTCAATTACTGTATCGTTACGTTTGAACGACAACAAACAGCGAATGAATTTTAGAATGATGAGGGGGGGATGTATGAAAGCGATCGTAACGTGTTCAGGGTACTATTCAGGAAGTTGTATGGACATAAGAACATTACATCTTTAAACCGATTGAGATAGCGAGACGGGGATCGAAATTTGAACCATCGTGGATGTAAAGCAAAAACAAACTTTCAAGCCATACTTGCTTGGTGTAATACACATATGTTTTATAAATATTCAACACAGCACAATTTCATGTAGAATGCAAACAACGATCATTACCTCGTGCAATAACGTTATTTATTGCAACTGTAATAGAGTGTTCCGCAACCTCTATTCCGCTTTCATGAAGCTCACTGCTATGAATACAAATGGTTTCTAGTGTTTACTGTTGTGTTGAATAGCAATAATAGACATACTTCGTCGCTGAACTTGCCAATAATATACCAGATTAAAATGTGAGGAATTCCTTTAAAGATTCCTTAAAAAAAACTAAATGGCGTACTCGATTCCACTGGAAGGTATAAACACAAAGTGCGATCTAATGATGTGTGATGTGACTTAAGAGCAGTTTTACTATAAATTTGGGGCTAAGTACGTTGGTGAAGGTTTCACTGACCAACCATAATCTGGCATGTCACGTTATGATCAAACTGAGAACAATAATTTTCCAATATTTCCTGCAAATTTCAGTTCCGAAAACCCTGCAGAAATTCATATTTTACAATCCTAGTTTATTTAAGTGTTATAATTTACTAACAAATTGGCTTAGTTGGTTCATCACCGAATTAACCAAAGCCCTCCGACGTTCCGTGTCCTGGGCCAACAAAATCTAGTCTCCTTAAACTACTATCTCCCACAGACCCCGCTTGATATTATCCTTCCATCTACGTCTAGGTCTCCCCAACGGTCTCTTCCTTTCAGGCTTCCCGACGAATACCCTGGGCACACCTCTTGCCCCATCCATGCGCACTACATGCCCCGCCCATATAATTTACTTTGGTTTAAAATTCAAATGCAATTGTAGTTTACCCAGCTTTTGATTAACCTGAGTAGCTTTGTCAGCCAAGTGACTATGTTAGATAAGAGTTTTCACGGCCTTTAGGATAATGGTGATGTTCTTCTGTGAAGGAAATTTAAAAAAATGGTTCTTTCGATAGATTGTGATTTGTATCTCTGTCTTCAGGCTTCAACCCAGAATGTGGAGACAGTAAGTTTCTCCGACACGCTGGTGTCCATACCGCGTTTCTACCCAGGAACGTTATGTCATTGTATATTTAAGAAACATTTTTTATTATCTGGTCTCGTTTAGAAGTAAAGGAAGATTTAAAAAAGTGCATTAATTTTACCATTTCTGTCGCAAGAATTCGAAGTCTGACCTGTCATTCATATTTAACTGGAAACAATACAAAATTACACAACAGTTAACTCCTCCACCTACTACTGTTAACAAAAGACGAGGTGAAAGTGAACAGTCAGCGCATGCTCAAGATATATTCGCTTCCGGCGGAGACATGTTTTGTGTTTCCTTCAGAGACAGGGAGAAAACAAATTCCAAATCCCCCTGACGAGGTCGAACTCCGGCCGTCTATTTAATAGCCAGTAATTTTACTGACTCACCTGCCATTCTCATAATACGAAACAAATTATATTTCTATTCATTCAGTTGAATTATAAATTGCTTTCGTATTCGGACGTCTGCAAGTTTCATTTCACCAATTACATTACGTCAACATTTTGGAACCTGACACCTTTTAAATGCCGATATTTAAATTATATAAGCAGTGGCAGGCCAGAGCAACTTTCAGCACTGTATAGTTTGACTAGACTACGTCCTTGTCAGAAGCAAAAGAAGAGGATAACAGGGTCATGTCCTTATAGGGCTCTGAGCCAGAGTCCTCAACAAGGCAACAGAAAACTCTATCGCTGGTTCGATTGCTTGGCAAGGTACTTGTGTCGCACAATTGTCCACGGACAAAAGAGTAAGGTCCACCCGTCATGCTGTAACGCAGCTGTTACAAGTCTGGTTCACTTTTCACTAAACGTATGGGCCCCACGGGTCATTATCCTCCCTCACAATTAGTTTCAAAGCAGAGAAACTTTCTCCAGCACATAACAAATTCACTCGTCTTTCTGCGAAGCAAATGTGATCTATGCATTCGTGAAAAACTTTAACACGTGCATTTGGTGCAAGACGTACAAATATTGGCAAAGTTTCTGGAGTAAGTTCTGGAGCAAGTAATAATGTGAAAAGTTTTGGAAGTTTTCCGCTGATTCTTCACAGAAATTATGAGGCAGAATCATAAAGCATATTTTCCTACTGCACAGACTTCTAGCCAAACAAATTTAGTGTTGTTAACTTAGAGCGTAATTTAATTAATTTAATTAATAATCTAATAATAAAATTAAATCTGGTTCACGTGTTGTTGTTTGACTAGCGCAGTTAGATCGTATCTTAGTCGAGTGTGAATCTGAGGTCTTTACATACCCCATATGAAATGCGCATATTCATAACACGATGTGCACTTCATCAAGCCGGTTTACTGTTTTTGCACGTGACACACTTAAGCTGTAACGTGGGCCTATATTAAGAAGGAGAAGAAATATTATTTTGTATGACACGAAAATTCGTTTGGTTTGGCGTTCATTTTAAGCGTGTGCTTTGTGTCGGCCCGCTCGCGACGAGCGCAAGCCTCGACTTGTTGGCTAACGACGAATTTTATCTGATCGGTTCTGTTATGTTTCGGTGTATGGAATACTACTGAATAACGGAAGTAAGACAGATAACTTTATTTTTCGTTTTACATAGTGTTAACCGGGCTAACACTATTAATATCAACGTTCCACACCTGTCTAGAATACCTTAATATTATTATTTCGGCCATCCATTTACATTTAGAGAAGTACACGAAAATATACCAGTAAGATAAAACAAGTCGTATGTTCATTTTTTCGCATAGCGCCTTACAGTTAGCATCATATGAACACGTCGTTAGCAACATGCCGAATGTGTGACAATACCATTTTAGGGAGTTCAACATTTTGCATGGCTGACTTGCATCATGATCTACGAGTGTACGCTCCGATTTCTTTAAAAGTATGTCAAAGTAGAAAAGTGACATCTAGTCTTGAAGATTTCTGTCTTCTGGGTTGTTGCGCTGTGTAGTCTGGTCGATGTTTACCAACGTTTCAGAGGTCATACTGCCTCCGTCATCAGGGCGATGAGTATGAAGATTTC